>CM044007.1:36534364-36954364 GCA_024085815.1 Flaveria linearis | reverse complement strand
GATTATTCTACAAACAATATATTTAATAGTATATGCATGTATTTACTAGAAAATATGTGATAAGTATCAAATATTATATTGATTGATTAACATTAACAATAAATTATAATGTATAAGTATTATTATTAGGTAAGAATGAGATCTTCACACCATGTTAGTCATGCTATGATTAAATTAAACACATGACCCGAATTTATATGATTTTTTTATATTAAATTAATGCAACATCGTTTTATTCTTTTAAATTTTTTCATATAGATGCTACGATTGCCAAGGTTTTGGGCTAAGGAGTTGCCCAAATTGCGGGAAAGGAGGCTTGACACCTGAACAAAGAGGAGAACGTTGATCTCTCATATCTATAAATTTAATGTATTCAGTTTATGCAATCTCACAATATAGTTCTTAATTACAATCTTGGTAAAATGATTTGTCAGTAATACTATTTTTGAGGTTTTATGTTACACTTTGTAAAATCTACCACATTTCTTTTGACCATTTAGAAATAAATCATAGCGCACTCATAAAGATAATCTTTATTACAAACCATTTCCAGTCATTGAGGTTAGGGCTGTTTGGCAACCTCTTAATCAGCTTTTTAATGGTTCAGATGTTTGAATGGTTCAGCACTTAATGGTTTAGACTGTTTGTTTCGCAAGCAAATGTCTGAATGGTTCAGACTTTTGCCTCTGAATGGTTAATCATTATACTAATACTGAATGGTTAAGAGGTCTAATGCTGAATGGTTAAGACCTCTTATCTGAATTGGTCAGACGTTTGCCTTTGAATAGTTAAGCGATATATGAGCTATTAATGGTTCAGACCTCTTAATGGTTCAGCACTTAATGGTTCAGACCTCTTATTGGTTCAACACTTAATCATTCAAATATTATTAAATAGCCCCTAAGTGTAGTATTTCTTTTGTAACATTATTTTACCTGTTTGACCCTTACTAATAAACCACAACATGAATCAAGCAAACGAGTTGAAATAACCAACCTTTATTGTAAATCATTTCAAAACAATGAGGTTAGGTATAATACATCTTTTATAACATTTTTTAGAGGTGAGATAAAAAGACAACAAAAATCAATCCATTCGTAGGTAAGCGTGTAAAAAATAACCGACCTTTATTAGAAACCACTTCAGGACTTTGAGCTTAAATGTAGCTTCAAGGAAAGAGTTGGAACAAAAATAGAAAGTAGTCTGCTTGAGTTAGTTGAGAATTTTATAGTGGTATTTAAGAATTAACAACTAATACAAAAGTAATTATACCATTTACTATATTTCAAAGTCTCTTATCTCAAACTAGTGGTGATTAACTACTGGGTGATTCAATCTAAAACCATATAACGTTCAAATAAGTTTCTTCTTGTGGAAAATCTTTTCAAATAGTAAACCTACTGCAGGACCGGTTAAAGGAGGTCGATACAATTAGTCTCATAATGAGGAGAGTGTTAGAACACTTAACAGTTCAAATAGGAAACCGGGTTTGAGTATAAGATGCAAAGAATACAAGTAAACAAGGTGACAAAACTCAAGAACAATATGATATGGTTTTCAAGAATGATGTATATTAATATAAGTTCTTTTACAAGTGTTACAATGCATAAAAAAGATAGAAGACCCTGAGATACTTTATACAACACTCCACAACCGGCTATACTTTGAAAGCCAGTTAGAACATTAGTTGACAACAAGATCAATGTAGAGTCAATAGGCAGATTGGCTTTTGATTAGTGACTATGACATGCCATAGTTCACATCCTAATATATTATAAAAATGATAAAAGTACATAAAATATAAAGTTACAGACTCTAGACCTCAATGTACAGTTATAAAAGCATGGAACTTTTCACCAACTCATGCAAATTGGTGAGACTTCAGAGTTGCAGCGAAAAGTGGGTCAGCTTTATGCAAAAGTACATCTGAGGAAAGAATATCTTCCTTTGTCTTTGGAAGAAATCAGTCTTCACTTTATGTGGCTTCAGAAGACTTTGTCTTTGAAGCTTCGGAAGACTTCATCTTTGGCTTCAGAAGATTTGGTCTTTGGCTTCGGAAGATTTTACACTTTAGAATATTTTCTGTGTAGAGTGTAAAAACTTTCGAAGAAACTTCTACCTTGTACTAAGTACATGCATGCAGGAAGCCTTTGGTTGCTTTGGTTGCATCAGCCTTTTATATAACCTTACACCTACAAAATTATAGCTCCAATGCAGACATGATGCTAAAACAAGCCACCCTTGTCTTTTCACTCACTTTTCTTATTCCTAATTTCCTTTAATGTCTATGGATATGACCATAGTCATAGTGTTGCCAAAATCGATCACGTACTTGTATACGAGACAAATGATATTCAATCTTATATGGATTTATAATGCATTTTGTTTTGATAACCATGAGAACTTCTCATTAAAAATGAACAGAACAATGTAAAACATAGTGTAAGCCTACACCAGATAGGTGACCTTAAAGGGTTTGAGGCGGAAACTAATAAAATTCAGGTTTGAATTTGTTGTAGAAGGAATAAGTTATCTACTGCTTTGCCATCCCAATACAGGTTATGAGTTTTTTATCACTTAACAAATGCAATAAAGAATTGGTGAATATTTTTTAAATATGTTCTTCCACGCTTATAATAAACTAATTTTATTGAGGTTAGTTGTAAGGCCTAATTTCCCGGCAATCTTGGTTTCATACACATAATTATCATTCTTAAATTGAATATTTCAGTAAATAAATGCAATGGAAACATAAATCATTCAATCATCTAGATCATAATAACCAAACTATTACATAACATGAGTTCATAGGTCAAATATAAATGATAGAATTAAACTTTGAAACGAGATGCCAGTCTCTACATCGGGAGCATCTTCATGCCCTAGTATCATCCACTTAGTTACACTTAGAGTTACTTGACATACATACTAAAAGTCAGTGTTGCTAGGTGAGCTCTAGCTACACTTCGACTTACCTAAAGCTATTAATACTTTGAAACCTTTGAAGAGTTTTTATAATAAAACATACTATTAAAACAATACTTCGCTTAGAAAATGTTACTTATTTACCCAATGAACCTCATTATGAATAGCATACATCATTCTTGTCATCCAACATGATAAGGTAATACAAGCACTGGGCAAGCTAACATAACTATGCAAAGCACAAAGCTAGGCAAGTTAGTAAACCATGCATTCCACTAAGCAAAGAAATCTAATTTCTATGTAGTGCTCTAAGCAAAGCAAGCTGAGAATTAATGCAGTGCACTAAGCAAACCAAGCATATATTCCATGTAGTGGACTAAGCAAAGCGAGCTGAGAATCCATGTAGTGCACTAAGCAAAGCAACCTGAGAATCCACACAATGCACTATGCAGAGCAAGCTGAGAATCCATGCAATGCTCTAAGCAAAGAAAGCTAATCCATGTAGTGCACCAAGCAAAGCAAGCTGATAAGTCCCAAAGTGTAAGGCCTTGTTCTCAGAGACCTCACAGTTGGTCATTCATAGCAGTAAATATACATAATATATTACATCTCATAAGACATTACAGCAGAAGTCATTAACAAAAGCCATTCATTTTATTTATAATTACTGTTTTTATGCAATACAACATTGTTCAAACTACAAAAGAAAACTTTCTTTGCTTGCATTACAAAACAACAATAATAACTTTCTTTGCTTGCATTACAAAGCCATTCATTTTATTTATAATTACTGTTTTTATGCCATCCTCAGCAACCATTGCCTGCCAACTGAAAATGCATAAAAGTCAGCGTTGCTGAGTGAGTTCTAGTTTTAATGTATTAAAATACCTTATACATTTCGTACATAAAAATGCTCTGTTCATAAAGACTTTCTTTACTTTCACACATGATCATTCATTATCGCACGTATTCGTTCGTCTCATACTTTATCATTTCATTTGTTTCGTACTTTATCTTTATCTTTCACTGATTCTAGATCCTGTTAAGCTTTTCCCCCCATCATGGCCCGAAGCCACAATTCCAAGCACAAAGCCTTATTTCTATCTGGCACAAAGCCGTATCATATCTTGGCACAAAGCTCGGGGTCGAATGACAAGGATCCCGTTTCGTACTATGGACCAGTCACCAAGATTGATCCCCCTGTGTGTGAACCCTCATAGGTTAGCCAAAATCACACGCTATAAAACACACAGTTGAGCTGACAACTCTCAAAGAGTTGTGATCCTCCTTTAAATCTGCTTGCAAGCCTTTTTCTTTCTTTCATTACGTTTCACTTTTCATCTTTGTTATCTTTCACTTCATTACGTTATACTTTACGTTCATTCATACATTCATCATATTACGTGAAGTCATAACATAATACTTAACGTATATTATAATATAATATATATATATATATATACGTTTTGAAAATCATTAAAAGATAACACATCATGCACTTCTGCATATCACACATTCATCTTGACATCATACATATTCTATTCATAGATCCTCACATACTCATGCTTAAAATAGGCCAAAACAGTCCATAAGTCAAACTAGGGCCAAACCCTAAAATTCTATTTTTCCAAAAATTCAGGATAATTTCCTAAGTCTTTGGGCGCATGAGCACTATTTGGGTGTATGAGAACTGTTTGGGTGTTTCTCCACTATGCAGGCGCACCAGCCTCACTTAGGCATTTCAACACTTAGGCGCATGAGTCTCTTGGGTGCATGGACACTATATGAGTGCATCACCCTGTACTTAGGCATTTCAGCCAAAAACTTAGGCGCATGAGGCACTGTCACACCCTCAAAATCCACGTGCGGGGTTTTACCGCGAGGCGTGTGAACAAACTAGAATCATAGTCAATAGTTACTCGAAACGACTCTATATGCCACGTTTAAAATAAAACATACCATAGTTCAAACTTTAAAAATAGTGCGGAAGCGTATCTTAAATAAAACAAACCCAAAGTGTGCAAAATGTATCATATGGCAAAACACGTGCCAACCAAATATTTGAAAACCATAAGTAAAAGACAAGTAATTATGTTTGTAGTTTAAATCTTTGGAATGCATGCTGACTCGTGCAGTGCTCCTATCGGCAATCCAGATTATCGACCTGAGAATAGCATACTAAAAGTCAACACAACGGTTGGTGAGTTCAAGAGTTTGCGTATAAATATAACAGTTTAACAATCATGACGTATATAAGCATGTGCATTGTAATAGATAGCTAGTCCATTAACAAATAAATATTAATATATAGTGATTTCGCAATTGAAGCTGACTGTGATATGTTTGCCTCCTGTCACGACTTACCATGTCGTGACAAATGTACATAGGACAAATTGCACCCGGTTGACCTCGAGTCACACAGGTGGGGCTCGTCAGACCCAGTAGTACTACCCAAGTTTCCCCGCTATTCAATATTAACAATTCGAAAGTGTGAGGACTTCATCATGGTAAACAACACTATATTAATATTATACACATCTTAAATAAATAAAGCGTTTGTAAAATTACCAGTATGCTATCTCCCCCAAAAGAGGTTAAGTAAACAGTGAGGCATGAACTCACCTGATACGCGTATTGAGTACTTAAGATTTACTTGAAAGAACAAGTGGACAGTCAACCCTCAGAGGTTACCTAAATCATGTGAGTACATGAGTATGTGTAAATAGAGAATATGTGAACCCTAAGTGCACTACAACCAAGACTTAAGGTTTTAGAAGAATAGACATGTTTGACCCAGTTGACCCATTTGACCTGTTGGTGACATTATGTGTTGTAAACCATTTAGACAGACATGATCACACATTATTCATGTTTAACATTCTAGTGAATCACATATGATGCTACATTCTCAATGCATTGCTTAAATCATCATATATATACATATCATACAAGTCATGTAAGTTCTTAGCATTTAGCATACTCAGTGTGTTCATAACACAACTAGTGTATCATATGAAAGGTCAGATCATGCATTACCTACCTATATGACCTATAACCATGAATTAGCATATACGGGTCAAAACAGATAATTTACCAAATAATCATCCATATTAACCAAAACACATTCAATATGTCCAATACCTACCACATACATCAAGATGATTGATTTCCAGTCCCAAACATGATGTCCTAGTTACTAATCATTATTCAAAACCCGCCATGATCATCAAAGTACATAAATCACCCAATAACCAAATAAACATTCCATACAACCCAATTAACAGATTCTATCACCTTAGGCATCCACAACAATAATTCTAGCATGATCCTAATGTCATGAACATGTCCAATTACCAATATCCAATGTCCATCCAAAATAAAGTTTCCCTTTTGGGAAAGTTCATCCCAAAATCTAATAAACACCCAATGTACACATAATTCATCAATAATATACTATTTCAATCTCGTAACAACAACTAACCATGATCAACAACATCAAGTTACCATAATTCATCAATTCATATCTAAAAAGTTTCTACTTTTGGCAAGATATGAATAACAACATCCAACCTAAGATTTCTAGCATTCATATAAACAATCTAGCACCTAATCAACATCCTAAACACATCCATAACATCAATTTATCAACAATTCATCGTATCATGCAAAATAAAGTTACTATTATTAGTAACCTATGAACAAAGTTCTCAATTCACCAATTTCTTGCATGATTCATGTTTTGTAGCATTCATACTAACTAATTAACATCCCAACAACATCAAACAACAATCAATTTCACATAATCATCACAATTTTCGAATTAGGGTTCATCTTCATCAAGGTTCATGATCCAATCATTACAAACGTGTCATTCATGCATAATCAACGTTAAACAACATACATACAATCTAACTAACATGCTAACATCAACAAAACATCAAAAATTCAGCACCATTAACCCTAATTTGCAGCTTTACTTTCGGCCATATCAAGAATGACAGGATCTCAGCCTCTCGGTTGATCAATTAGATTATGTTTGCAGCGGATTTAGCACATTAATTAGCAATTAAAGCAAGAACATAAAAGATATTTCAATTAAAAGCATAAACATAGAGAGAGAAGAGTTCTGTGAAACAATAAATGTTCTATTGGTCGTACGTTTCGGCAATTAAAACTGTATGGTTACCCATCCTTTTATAGGCGGCAAAAGGATGGGCTGATGTCCTTTTTTTGACATCAACAGAATATTAAAATTACAGCTGACAAAACATAAAACTACTGAAGATGTCAACAGCTGACATCTTCTTACAAAAGTTTCCTAAGTACTGACAAAAGTAAAACTACTGAAATCTTACAACGACTGAAGAACAAGCTCTTCAGTCGTTTATAACTACTGATACTATAACAACTGAAGAACATGCTCTTCAGTTGTTGTACAACTACTGAAACAAAGTAAACTACTGAAAAGGAAAAACCATCACAACAACTGAAGAAGACTTCTTCAGCTGTTGTGACAAACTCTGAAACTTCAGCACTTGGTCTTTAGACTTTGGTCTTCAGATGTTTCATCAGCTGATGACTTCAGTAGTTGTCATCAGCTGTTGTCTTCAGTCATTGTCTTTAGACTTTGTGCATCAGCAGTTGTTCATCAGTTCTTCAGTTCTTCAGACTTTGATCTTCAGCACTTGTCTTCAGTACTTGAAGTCTTCAGTACTTGTGTTTATCAGTACTTTAGACTTCAGTACTTGTCTTCAGTACTTTGGGATCTTCAGCTGTTGTACTTCAGTTCTTTGAACCTCAGCTGTTGATTCTTCAGACTTTGTCAGAACAGCTGATGGGAGTCTTCAGCAGTTGTTGTGATGTCATGTGGACTTAGAGGTTTTCCTGATCTTGGCTCATTGGTTCTTTTGGTCCAATAAACTCCCCCTGAACCAATGCAGCCAAAACCTCTAATTATTGGTTGTCCCACTTATTGGTGGCATAATGACTGGTCTATTTCCTTCTAGATCAGATTAGAAGTTGACCTAGATAAGCACTGGCCAGAGAGGTAGTCTCAAGTGTTTGTTTGGCTAAGTATGGATGGGAGCTCTGTCTTGGGGAATTGGACACAGAGCTGTTGCCCCATCCATGAGATCTACCTCCCACGTACAAGCCGGTAGGATTCTCGGGTGTAGGCCTGAAGAAAGATCATTTGTACTTCTTTGGACAGGTCTTCAGGCACACCATCGAACAATCCCTCCTGACCGTACAGCTCTGAGATGTACTTGGCCTGTCTACCATTTTTGAGCTCAACTGTTGTGATTTGCCTATATGCAAATTCATCAGGGTGTTTTCCCTCCAACAGCAGGTTGAGCTCATCCCTATGGAAATTCTCAAGCTTCTTATAGACCAAACCCTTCCTAACCACCCTATTATCTAGCATTGAAAAGGGTGATTGGCCGGCTCTATAAGCTTTCTCGAATTCCTCTACTATTTCACAGGGTGTTATTACAAGAGCCACAGAGATCTCTTCATCTACGATTCTCTTTAGTTGGCTCTTGTATCTCACAGGCATGTCCTTCTTGACTATCCTGTGAGACACCCTTGGGTCAGGCCAAGTTCTCACCCTCTCCTTTTCATATTGAAAGGTTTGTTTGAGGGTGAATAATCTTAGAGCTTCTTTTTGCATGTTCATTATAGAGGTAGAAGCAGCATAGCATTTGTCAATGCTTTTCAGCATTTCCTCATCATGTCGCCTTTGCTGCTCCTCCTCTTCTAATTTTACCCTCACAGTGTCCTGCTGTGAGGTGGGAGTGATGGTTTGTGGTTTGGCTTTGGGTAGAGGTATAACTGCTGAAATTGGCAGACTATCCTCCTCATCCTCCTCATCTTCTTCTTCTTGCAGCCTCAACACCCTTCTCTTCTTCACCAAGGGTGGATCATTGGCTGCGGGTTTTGATGGTGAAGGGGTTGGTTTTGTGGGTTGTGGTTTGGTTGTTGGTGTGGGAATGTTGGCAGGCACTGCTAGCAATCTAGATATTAGAGAAGGCTTAGTCTGTTTTGCTAGAAGTGTCCTGTTCCCAGCACCGGCTTCAGAAAGGGCCTCTGCGACCAGTCCCTTAGTGAAATCACCAGCCGAACAGATCTTGGTGGTTATAGCCAAGATCCTGTCCCTGGTCCATGCTTTGATGTCAAGGACTGGTCTGCCCAAATACTTCGAAATGAATCTACTCATAGCCTCGAGTTTCTTTTGATCCTCTTGGCTATAAGTAGACCATCGGTAGTTTATCTCTCTTCTCTCCATATTCCTGATCTCTTGATCTAGCAGGCCAGTATCCTTGTCAAAGCCTTGCCTGAACAGCTGTTCAATGACAGAGTCCATTGAACGGCTATGCTTAGCATCAGCCTCCTTGACAAGGGCTGCTAGATCAGGATCAGCACTCTCCCTCACCTCTCCTCTCTTTTGATAAGTGACACTGAAATCCTTTTGGATTCCAGTCACTTCTTTCTCAGCTCTCTCCTCCTCCTCCCTCCCCTTCCCCTTGGTCTCCTGAACCTTCTCCCTCTCAACCACCTCCTTTCTACCTACCTCTATCTCCTCCTCTCTCCTCTTCCTCTTACCTTGCACTGAGGTCTCCCCCTTTTTGGTTGCATTGGTTGGGGTTTGACTCTCAGCAAGGACTTTAGCAACAGCAACCTCCACTAGAGGTTGGATATGTGTGGGAAGCCTCTCATCAATGGTTTTCATCACAATTTCTGTGATTATGGGTGTGATGAGAGGCAGGGATTTCTGGAGGATAGCATCTAGCTGCTCAGGGGGGTTCTGACCCTGAGAGCTAGTGCCAGAAGCAGAGGCTGGTGGCTGAGTTTGTGGGAGTGGCTCAGTGTATATGAGACCTTCGGGTGAAGGTGCCATCTGTGGGTTGGTGGTGGCAGATGGACTTCTATCTTGAGTCATTTGAGCAAGCAGCTCTTTGAGTCTGCTTATCTCATCCTCTAAGATAGTGTTGTGAGCAACTACATCATAGAAGAAGCTCAGGTCATCATCAGTGGGAGCTGAATCATCGGACCTCCTGACTGTGTCAGGATATACATGCTCTGAGTGTGGCTCAGTAGTAGCATGTGCCCCTTTGTATTGGTACTGGGGACTTCCAGCCTCCGGATTGGATCCATCATCGGCAGTTGCCTCTGGTGAGGTCTTATTGCTTGTACCAGCTTCACCCTGCTCATGTGCTGATGCAGGGGAAGTGGCAGCCTCACCAGATTGTCCTATTTCCCTAGCCACACTAGGAGATTGGACTTGTGATTCTCTGTGCTGTGGGCTCCCACCGGCACTTGTATCCACCCCCTCTTTGGTTGGAGTCTCCCCAGTTGTAATAGGTTTCTGGGGAGAGGGTGGAGTGCTCAGGTGGGTCAGCACTTTGGCAATAATTAGGGTTGGACTTTGTGGGGCGGCTTCTGTGGGAGATGGGCTAGAAGCAGAGTGCACATGGGGAGGAGTGTGCATTTCAATGGCAGTCTCCTCAAGTGAGAAAGACCCCAGATGTGTAGGTGCCCCAGTTGTGGTTGCATCAGGCTCCTGTTGAGAGGAAACCTGTGCGGTTGTGGTGGGTGGAGTCATGGTAGCTGCTGGGAGAATCGAACCAGCAGCCACATCCTGCCTTTGTGTTGCAGGGGCATCCTCAGGGGACTCATTTCCCTGAGTAGCCTTTTGGGCTTCTTGGCTTTTGGCTTGGTGGGGACTTTGGATTTGGAGGTGGAGGCTGTGGGTTCCTGCTGCGTGGGTTTTCGCAGCCAGCCAGCCTGTTTGAGTGTGTGGTCGGTGTTGTGCCTGGAGTATACCTCGGCTAGAACAGCCATGGCAGGGACTCCAGTGCCAACTAGTCCCTCAGCTTGAAGCTGGCTTTGGATGATGGCCATTATAAACCGAGGATACAAGATCCAACGGTTAGAAATGGGTTTTGTGGCCATATCCCTGAGTTCCCAAAATATAATATCAGTGAAGTTTAGGGGTTGTTTCTCAAGGATAGAGTATAATACCTGTTGCCACCTTGTTGACATCTGGTCCCATGAAGAAGTTTTGGGAGCCAGACACACATTCACCATGTGAAAGATCAGTCGTTGGGGATCTGGGAAGTGTTTCTTCAACAAGGTGGTGGCTGAAAGGTCACCCTGATAGTCATTGGCAGTGAAGCATAGATCGAGGGCGCCTTTGGGGTAGGAGGTTGGGTAGGTGCCATCCTCCAGCTTTAGGGTTTCTCGAAGAGTAGCTGGAGTAATAACCACTGGGTGGTTGTTGACGGAGGACCGGAGAGAGACCTCGCCGTTATTCTCTCCGGTTTGGACGGTGATATTCGTCCAGAACTCCGCCAAGGAGTCGGTGTAGATGGTGGGGTTGAGGAGGAATGCCGTCTGGTATTGTGAGTCGGTCATCAGATCGACGGCATTGTGAAACTTGGCCCAGAATGGCGGTTTGGTGAGATGAGCGACACAGTTGTGTCGAGGTTTGAGTTGCATGGCCGCCATTAATGGTGTATGGGAATTTCAGAGGTTTTTGAAAAGTTAGGTCAAGTGAGAATGAAAAGCTCTGAAGGTTGGGTATTTATAGGGTATGGCAGAGGCTGAAAGAAAACTACTGAAGGTTTGGTGTTAGTTATCAGTTATTGAAACTACTGATGACGTGGTTTTAACCTTCAGTGGTTGTAACATCTGAGGACTTGGTGTTAGTCTTCAGTAGTTGAAACTACTGAAGTCTTGGTTTTGTCCTTCAGATGTTGTAAACGGCTGAAGACTTAGTCAGTCTTCAGTAGTTATAAACTACTGAAGACCTAGTTTTCATCTTCAGACGTTGTAACAACTGAAGACTTGGTGTTAGCCTTCAGTAGTTGTGAACTACTGATATCAGTAGTTGTGAACTACTGAAGACATGGTATTGCTTCAGTTGTTGTAAACAACTGAGGACTTGGTGTTAGTCATCAGTAGTTGTGAAACTACTGAAGACATGGTTTTGTCCTTCAGTTGTTTGGGTATGAAACAGCAGCTGTTGGCATCAGCTGAAGAATAAAATTACTCATCAGCTGTTTGGCTGACTTTCAATGTTTCATCGACCTTTCAGCTCTTGTGAATATTTATGCCTTCAGCTCTTGTGATCAGATGTTCACAAGTGCTGATGAAATACTCCAAAGCTGGTGAACAAATTTTGTCTTCAGTACCTATGTGAATTACACATCAGTACTTGTGAACAAAATTTGTTCTTCAGTACTTATTTGTTTGAAAATGATACATCAGTAGTTGTAATCCACCTCACTACATCAGTTGTTTTCAACAAATAATGTACATCAATACTTTGAAGCCTTTTAGTCTTCAGTAGTTGTGAAACTGCTGAAGACTAAATTACTCATCAGTACTTATATTTGACCTTTGCATACTAATGCTCATCAGTACTTGTGAACTGAGAGCATCAGTATTGGTCAAGTTATTCGAGCTGCAGCATACCAAGCCTTAGTACCAAGTTTTGAAATGTGGCACTATCCAAAGGCTTAGTAAATATATCTGCAAGCTCATCAGCACTAGGCACAAACTTTGGATCAATCAGACCTTTTTCATAGCAATCCCTAATAAAGTGATGTCTGATCTCTATATGTTTGGTCCTAGAGTGCTGGACTGGATTTTTAACAATACAGAGAGCTGAAGCACTATCCATTAATAATGGAGTCTTAGTCTCAGTAATGCCATAATCCAGAAGTTGGTTTTGAAGCCAGAGTATCTGAGAGGTACAACTTGCAGCAGCAATATACTTAGCTTCAGCAGTAGATGTAGCAATTGATGTTTGTTTCTTACTCTGCCAAGAAACTAAACAATTGCCTAGGAATTGGCAACCACCAGAAGTGGATTTTCTGGTGACTTTACATCCTACATAGTCACTATCAGAGAAAGCAACTAATTTGCAAGAATGCCCAGCTGAATACGAAAGACCTAGTGATTGGGTACCTTGCAGATATCTAAAGATCCTTTTGACTGCAATCAAATGGGATTATTTAGGTGCAGCCTGAAATCTAGCACAAGCACATGTGGAAAACATGATGTCTGGTCTAGAAGCTGTAAGGTACATCAAGGACCCAATCATATATCTGTAAAGGGTTTCATCAACCGCTTTACATTTCTGATCTACATCTAGTTGTGTGATGCTGCTCATAGGAGTGGAACAGGGCTTACAGGTTTGTAAATCAAACTTTCGCAACAACTCTTTGGTATACTTGGACTGATGGATGAAGATTCCATCATCCTGTTGTTTGATTTGCAAACCCAGAAAGTACTGTAATTCTCCCATAGCACTCATTTCAAATCGTAGCTTCATAAGCTTTGTAAATTCATCACACAACTTTGGATCAGAGGATGCAAAGATGATGTCATCAACATAAATCTGAACAAGGAGCTTATGTTGTCCCACAGTCTTGATGAATAAGGTTTTATCGATGGTGCCTCTAGTGAACTTGTTCTCTAAAAGAAAGGTTGAGAGTGTCTCATACCAGGCTCTAGGGGCTTGCTTCAGCCCATAGAGAGGCTTATCAAGCTTGTACACCCAATCAGGATGTTTATTGTCCTCAAAGCCTGGTGGTTGACACACATAAACCTCTTCTTTTATTTTTCCATATAGGAAGGCACTTTTGACATCCATTTGATAAACCTTGAGACTGTGAAAGGCAGCATAAGCTAAGAACAGTCTGATTGCTTCTAGTCTGGCCACAGGTGCAAAGGTCTCATCATAATCGATGCCTTCCTCCTGTGCAAACCCTTGGACAACCAGTCTGGCCTTGTTCTTGACAATTTGGCCCTTCTCATCTGTTTTGTTCCTGAATACCCACTTGGTGCCTATAGCACACTTATCTTTGGGTAATGGAACAAGCTCCCACACTTGCTGTTTCTTGAATTGAAGAAGCTCAAGCTGCATAGCTTCCACCCATCCATTGTCTCTTAAAGCAATATGATAGTTCTTTGGCTCTTGCTGACTGATGAAGAAAGCATAGAAGCAGAAGTTGGACAATTGATTCCTGGTTGAAACTCCAGCATGGATATCACCAATGATTTGTGAAGTGGGATGATTCTTGAGCTCTTGATAAACTATAATATCTGTGCAAGTGTTTGTAGACCCATCAACAGCAACAGATGGTGATGGAGATTCCTGAAACCATGTAGAGGATGGCAGCTAAACGAAGTAGAGCAAGCAGAAATCTCATCAGCATTTGTAGTGGATGGAGCTGCTGAGGCTACAGGAGCATCAGGTTCAGTGAACATAGGCAGATTGTCACTAAACCTGAAGAGGTGAGTACTGACTTCATCATCATCAGTACCACCAGGTGGAGATCTGCTGACAGGCTCAACAGATGGAGGTTGATAAGGAACATATTGCAGTATGTCCAGATCAAACAACTCCACAGGGTTTTGTGGAATCTTGTCCTTTGGAGATTCATTGAACTTAACATGCAGAGTTTTTTCAACCCCCTTGGTTCTACAGTTGAAGACTCTGTATGCTTTGCAAGTTGATGAATAACCAACAAAGTACCCTGCATCCACCTTACTAGCAAACTTATGGAGTGGGTTGCTAGTGTTGAGAATAAAACAAGGACACCCAAAGGCTCTAAAGAATGAAATAAGAGGAGCCAAATGATGAAGAACTTCATATGGAGTCTTCATCAACCTCTTATTTACTAAAGCTCTATTTTGTACATAGCAAGCTGTATTGACAGCTTCAGCCTAAAAGGTCAGTGGCAACCCAGAGTCAGCCAACATTGACCTTGCTGCTTCAATGAGGGTCCTGTTCTTTCTCTCCACCACTCCATTCTGCTCAGGAGTTCTAGGAATGCTAAACCGCCTTCTAATTCCCTTGGACATGTAGAAGTCATCAAGTGTGTGGTTTCTAAATTTTGTTCCATTGTCACTCCTCACACACTTGACCTGTAGGGAATACTGCTTTTCTACTTGTAACACAAAGTTCATTATTGTCTTTGCTGCTTCATCCTTGGAGTGCAAGAAGAAAGTCCATACAAACCTGGAGTAATCATCCACAATTACCAGGCAGTATTTCTTCTTTGCCATGCTCATTACTCTGACAGGACCAAAGAGATCCATGTGCAGAAGTTGTAAGCAGGCAGTGGACTTTGGTTCTTCTATTGAAGGGAATGAAACTTTGTGTTGTTTTCCTTTCAAGCAAGCAGTGCAGTCATCTTCACACTTGAACTCCTTCAGAGGCAATCCTCTTACTAAACCATGGCTTATAAGCTGATTCATGTTCTTGAAATTTACATGTCCCAGCCTTCTATGCCATAGTGTAGACTCTTGAGGAGATGCCTTAGAGAATAGGCAAGGATGGCCTTTTAGATCCATCTTTTTAGAAAGATCTAAGGCATACACTCTTCCTGTCCTGTTGGCCTTCAGGAGAGTGTGTTCATCCAATGCCTTGTCAATCAAACTCAGAACTTTGGATGACAGAATCCGACAGTTCTGGCTTGTGAAAAAGGCAACATGGCCTTTGTCACACATTTGAATGACACTCAAGAGGTTGTACTTGAGATTCTCCACATGGTTAACATCATCAAACCTTATTTCCCCGTTGGAAACAAAGCCTTTTCCGACGATGTAACCCTTTGCATCATTGCCAAAAGAAACAAATCCCTTCTTTCCTTGAGAGTAGTCATTAAGAAGGGAGCTGCTTCCTGTCATGTGCATGGATCCTCCACTGTCTACATACCAGATGCTTCTATGGCATGTTGAAGAACCCTGCAAACACAACCATGTGTTAGTTTGTCTTGGAGACCCAAACCTGCTTGGTTTTGGGTCTGTTCTCAGCTACAGGTGCAGCACTAACAGTTGTGTTGTGTGTGACAGCTTGAGGTGAAGAAGATGGTACAGAAGAGGAACCCTTTGGCTTGGACTTCCTTTTCTGTGGTTTCAACACAGGAGCATCTAAGTGGTTGACTCTTCCCACTAGCTGCTGAACAATCATCACCAATTGTGTCTGGTTCTGTGATAAGGCTTTCAGCTCTTCAGACACATTGGAGTTTGCTGATGATGAGTTCCTATGTTGTACCATCTTTTTCTGAGCAACCTCAGCTGTTGCCTGAGTTATCCCTACCTTCTTTTTAGATTTAGCTTTGGGATTAGGGATTTCAGGCTTGGATGTTGCTAATACAAACTTGGTTTCAAACTCATTCTTCATTTTATTGATGCTCTCAGTAATTTTCTCCTTCTGTTTGAGTTTGGAACCCCTTTTGTACCAGCAATCATCAGTAAGATGATTGAACAAGCCACATATCTCACATGGCTTTTTCTTCATCTTATGCTGTTCATCAGCTGAAGAGGATTTAACTGCTAAAGACTTGTTCTTTAGCTGTTTGTCATCAGTACTAGCAGTTTTCTTCCTAGTGCCTGCTTTCCTGGTATCCTCTCTAGCTGTCTTCAAACCTTTCCTACTGTTAGTTTTCTTCTCTTTAGTGCTAACAGTATTTGAGGTTTGAACTTCAGATGTTGTCACTTGCTCTCCAGTACCTTCAGTACTTTTAGTGACAACTCCTGAGTTGATTAGCCTTTTGGTCATGTGACAGTCTATCTCTGATGATGCTGATTCAGAGGATAGTAAGTCACATGATGAGAAGGATTGGTTATTGCTCTCCCCATCAGATTCAACTTCTGCTCTTGAAATGAAGTCTGTAGGAGGAGCAGTGTGATTATAACCAATGCCAAACTTCACATTGGAAGCTGATTGCTTGCTAAGAAGCATTTCAAAACCCTTGCATGATTGCACGCATCGATCACACTCAACTTGGGTGGTTGCAAGAGTTTCCTTGAGGTCTTTGTACTTCTCTAGAAGTACATCTTCCCTAGCTTTATCATCTTTGATTTGGCATTTAAGCTTGTAAATCTCATCATTTTTATCTTTTAGAACAACCTCAAAATCAGCTTTTCTTTTGGAAATTGTTTGCTTAAGCTCAAGATTTTTATCTATTAAAGCTACATTTGCTTCTCTAATAGAAGCAAATGCTGCTATGCATGATTCTGAACAAAGCTTGGCTTTTGCCTCAGTGGATACCTGAGATGAGGCATTGGATGATGACCCTTCAGCAGAATCAAGGGCCATCAGAGCAAGATTTCCAAAAGGTTGGTCACCACCATGTTGACCAGCACCTTGAAGTAGTTGATCCTGACCAGATAGCTCTTCTGGTAGACTACTCCAGTCAACAACAGTTGGGGTGAAAAAGCTTTGTTGTTGAGGTTGTGTGTGGTGATGAGATTGGGAAGAATGAGGCTCTGGAAGAGCATGAGGTGGTTGAGCCGGGGGTGCTTGAGTTTGACTAGGCTGAGGCATGTAGTAACAGGGGTAAGGATATGGCATATGACCCTGTGGCACAAAATAAGCAGGTGGTGCCTGTGCCTGAGATGGATAGCTAGAACTGGAGGAGGGTTGCCCTTTGTGCTGTGAGCTATTGCTGGGAAAAGTCACAAAGGGTGTAGATGAGTTAGATCCAGATGATCTACACTCTCTTGCAAAGTGTCCAAGCCTTTGGCACTTGTGACACCTCAACTTGCTCTTGTCAAAACCAACTTTGGTTTTGCCAGAGAGTCCTGGGAATTTCCTACCAGTTCTTTTGTAGAACTTTTGAGAGCGGATATTTATCATTGCCATTTGGTTCAAAATATCCATCTCTTCCAAATCATCATCTGGAATGCCCTTCAAGTCCTCCATCAGAAAACACAAGTTGTCACCACCACCTCCTGAACTACTAACACCAACAAAAGCTTGTTCTGAGTTGGTAGAGAAATCAATATGCTCATCATAAGAACTTTCTGATGAAGCATATTCTGACTCATGACTTATCAAGGCATCATTACCTTGGACAAAGGCATCAGCAAGTTTGCTAGAAGATGACAACTTCCTCTTTTGCTCTACCTCTCTCTCAAAAGTGAGCAATTTCCCATGAAGTTGGGTGAGAGATAGAGTGTCCAGGTCAGCACTGGAGCGTAGGACAATGGTATATGTGTCCCATCTCTCAGGCAATGACCTGAGGAACCTGTTGTTCATCTGGCTTTTGGAGTACTCTTGTTTAACCATCTTCAGCTCAGAGATCAAACAAGAGAACCGCTCAAACTGCTGGGTCAGAGTCTCACCCTTTCTATATGAGAATGTCTCATATTGTTAGGCGAGGATTTCCCTATTGTTTGCTAAGACCGAATCAGTTCCTCAAAATTGTTCCTTTAGAGCAACCCATAGGTCATGAGCAGACTCATGATGCAAGAGCCCTGAATATATCTCATTAGGAATAGCCATGGCTAGAATTCCATGGGCTCTAGCATCAATTTCGAACAGCTTTAGATCTTCGTCCGAATATTGTTCAGGTTTCTTCGCAACCTGTTCATTAGATTCCGGGACGCTCACCATAGGCTTGTATGGCCCATGCACCACTGACTTCCAACAACCAGCACTGTTGACAGCCAAGTGGTGTAGCATACGTCTTTGCCATATGTTATACTCGTTCCTAACCAGCATCGGAGGCTTGGTTGCGGAACCAGTATTGTGAGGATCATTGGTTGGTGTTGTCATCTCAGGTTTTGGTCAAAAACAAGTTTAAACACGACAAACGTAACTCAAAACCACCAAAAGACCTCAAGATTTTGGCCGGAAACAGCAGAAACTCACTCTCTATGGCTAATTCTTGCAAATTGCTAATTCGATCAAACTGAGAGATCAAAAGAGCTGTTTCAAATGATCAATAGTGAAATCGATCAGTGATTAACCTGCTCTGATACCATTTGACAGGATCTCAGCCTCTCGGTTGATCAATTAGATTATGTTTGCAGCGGATTTAGCACATTAATTAGCAATTAAAGCAAGAACATAAAAAATATTTCAATTAAAAGCATAAACATAGAGAGAGAAGAGTTCTACGAAACAATAAATGTTCTATTGGTCGCACGTTTCGGCAATTAAAACTGTATGGTTACCCATCCTTTTATAGGCGGCAAAAGGATGGGCTGATGTCCTTTTTCTGACATCAACAGAATATTAAAATTACAGCTGACAAAACATAAAACTACTGAAGATGTCAACAGCTGAAATCTTCTTACAAAAGTTTCCTAAGTACTGACAAAAGTAAAACTACTGAAATCTTACAACGACTGAAGAACAAGCTCTTCAGTCGTTTATAACTACTGATACTATAACAACTGAAGAACATGCTCTTCAGTTGTTGTACAACTACTGAAACAAAGTAAACTACTGAAAAGGAAAAACCATCACAACAACTGAAGAAGACTTCTTCAGCTGTTGTGACAAACTCTGAAACTTCAGCACTTGGTCTTCAGACTTTGGTTTTCAGATGTTTCATCAGCTGATGACTTCAGTAGTTGTCATCAGCTGTTGTCTTCAGTCGTTGTCTTCAGACTTTGTGCATCAGCAGTTGTTCATCAGTTCTTCAGTTCTTCAGACTTTGATTTTCAGCACTTTTCTTCAGTACTTGAAGTCTTCAGTACTTGTGTTTATCAGTACTTTAGACTTCAGTACTTGTCTTCAGTACTTTGGGATCTTCAGCTGTTGTACTTCAGTTCTTTGAACCTCAGCTGTTGATTCTTTAGACTTTGTCAGAACAGCTGATGGGAGTCTTCAGCAGTTGTTGTGATGTCATGTGGGACTTAGAGGTTTTCCTGATCTTGGCTCATTGGTTCTTTTGGTCCAACAAAGAATCCCACAAAGACATCAAAAACTAACCTTATAAACGTGTCATGGCTTGCAATCAACGTTTCCAACGTATTATGCTGCTTGAAATCGATCAAATCAACCTTCTAATGTGTGTTCTTGGCTGAAAATCGCAGGGAGGGGGTGTGGGGATGCAGGTCGCGATCGTGGGGTGGGATTATGGGGGCTAGGGTTGTTTTGTTTTAATTAATTTTCAAGAATACCCCCTCTAAACCTTGCATTTTGTATTTTTATAAAATTTAAGCTTTTAAACTCTTTGTAATGTGTTTTTAACTTAATAATATGAACCTCTAAGCTAATGGTAACACTTATATATTTTATTTTATAAAAACACAAGACATACGAATTAACACACGCGTTTCCGCGTTACGTGATAAAATTCATCGTTAATATTTAAATCGCGTAAACACATAAGCATAACACAATAATCCTCTAATCAACTAGATTTTTATTAAATTAACATTATTAATTATTATTAGGTCACTAACGTCAAACGACAACCAGTGTGTGCTTACGGACACGTGTATGCAAAACTTAACGGAACTAACGGAGTTTAGTACGGAAAATTACCGGATGTCACATTATCCCCATGTTGAAAGAATTTTCGTCCTGAAAATTGCGTTACATGGTGAGAGTGTTCCATCCATGGTGAGAGTGTTCCATCACTGGTCTACTGCATTGGCACACAGAAATCAAAATCGAGTGAGTTTTGGATGAGTTGTCACATTATCCCCATGTTGAAAGAAATTTCGTCCCGAAATTTAAATCAATACCTTTGTCTGCACGCACCGTCTCGAATAGTTGAGGATACTTAAGCTTCATTTGATCTTCACGTTCCCACGTGAATTCCAGTCCACGTCCCGAGTTCCAACGAACTTTGACTATGGGTATCTTGCTTTGCTTAAGTGTTTTTACCTCACGATCCATCACCTCGACTGGTTCTTCGATAAAGCGTAATTGTTCATCCACTTGAACATCTTCTAGTGGTACAATTAGTGTCTCATCCGATAAACACTTCTTCAGATTCGAAACGTGAAACACATTGTGAACTCCACTCAGCGAATCAGGTAAGGCTAGTCGATAGGCCACTGGACCTATTCTTTCTAGTATCTCAAATTGTCCAACGTACCTCGGATTTAGCTTTCCTCGCTTGCCAAATCGAACTACGCCTTTCCACGGTGAGACTTTCAATAAGACATTGTCGCCAATTTGAAACTCTAGAGGTTTCCGTCTCTTGTCAGTATAACTTTTCTATCTATCTCTCGCTGCAGCCATACGATTCCATATCTGCACGATCTTCTCAGTGGTTTCATATATTAACTTGGGACCTGTTAGTTGACTATAACCAATTTCAGCCTAGCAAACCGGTGATTGACACTTTCTTCCATACAAAGCCTCGAAAGGTGCTGCCTGTATGCTAGTGTGATAACTGTTATTATAGGAAAATTCCACCAAAAGGTAGGTGAACTTCCCAGTTGTTCCCGAAATCAATCACACAAACACGTAGCATATCCTCCAAAGTCTGTATGGTAATCTCACTCTTGCCATCAGTCTGTGGATGATAAGCAGTACTCATATCCAATCGTGTACCCAGAGATTTTTGTAGTGATTGCCAGAAGTGTGATATGAAACGAGCATCGCGATCAGAAATAATCGAGATCGGTACACCGTGTCTCGAAACGATTTCCTTAAGATACAGTTGGGTTAATTTCTCCATCTTATCCGTTTCCTTAATTGCAAGGAAATGAGCGGACTTGGTCAACCGATCCACAATGACCCATATTGTGTCACAACCAGTATTAGTCTGGGGTAACTTAGTGATAAAATCCATGGAGATTTGTTCCCATTTCCACATTGGTATCTCGGGTTGTTGTAACAGTCCAGATGGTTTTTAGTATTCTACCTTGACTTTTGAGCAGGTCAAACACTTGCTCACATACATAGCTACATCCGCCTTCATGTTAGGCCACCAGTAGTGCGCTTTTAGGTCATGATACATCTTGTCAGATCTAGGATGTATGGCGTATTTAGACTTGTGTGCCTCACTCTTCACTAAATCCCTTAGATTTCCATAGACAGGCACCCAAAGTCTATCCATGAAGTACCGAATTCCATCCTCTTTCACTACCAATTGCTTATCCATTCCCCGTAATGACTCAGAACCAATATGTTCCTCTTTCAAGGCTTCTATCTGTGCTTCCATAACTTGTTCAGGCAGATGGGTGCTGATTGTAAGCTGTAAGGCTCGCACCCGCCTAGGTTTAGCTGTTTCTTTTCGGCTTAAGGCCTCGGCAACTACGTTTGCCTTTCCCGGATGATACTTGATAGCGTAATCATAATCATTCAGAAGTTCCACCCAACGTCGTTGCCTCATATTTAACTCCTTTTGCTCAAAGATATGCTGAAGACTCTTGTGATCGGTGTAGATAGTAGCTTTGGTACCGTACAATTAATGTCTCCAAATCTTTAACGCAAAAACCACTGCACCCAATTCGAGGTCATGGGTGGTATAATTCTTCTCGTGAACTTTCAGTTGTCTCGAGGCGTAAGCTATCACTTTGTCGCGTTGCATCAGGACATAACCTAACCTTGAATGGATGCATCACAATACACCACGAAATCATCTGTTCCCTCTGGCAGTGCCAATATCGGTGCACTACAGAGTTTCTGTTTTAATAACTGAAAAGCCGCCTCTTGACTTTCACCCCATTTGTATGTCGTTCCTTTATGGGTCAAGGCTGTGAGAGGTTGTGCAATCTTAGAGAATCCCTCTATGAATCGTCGGTAATACCCTGCTAATCCCAGAAATTGCCTTATCTCACTTGGCGTTTTGGGTATAGCCCAAATCTTTATTGCTACAATCTTGGTAGGATCAACATGTATTCCCTTCTCATTAACAATGTGACCTAGAAATTGCATTTCACGTATCCAAAAGTCACACTTAGAGAATTTGGCGTACAGTTGCTCATTCTTCAATAGTTCCAAGATTAATCGTAGATGCTCTTCATGGTCCTCTTTGGTCTTAGAGTATATCAGTATGTCATCGATAAACACAATAACAAACTAATCAGGATAGGGTTTACACACGCGATTCATTAGATCCATGAACACCGCAGGTGCATTAGTCAACCCAAAAGGCATGACCAAGAACTCGTAATGACCATAACGAGTACGGAATGCAGTTTTGGAGATGTCTTCCTCACGGACTCTGAGTTGATGATAACCAGACCTCAAGTCGATCTTCGAATAATAGCTGGATCCCTGAAGCTGATCAAATAAGTCGTCGATACGAGGTGTTCTTAACTGTGACTTTGTTTAACTCCCTATAATCGATGCACACTCGAAACGTGCCATCCTTCTTCTTAACAAAGAGAACAGGGGCTCCCCATGGTGATGTGCTAGGTCGAATAAAGCCCTTATCTAAAATCTCTTGAAGTTGTGATGACAACTCCTGTAATTCGTTCGGTGTTAATCGATAAGGTGCCCTAGCAATCGGGGCTGCGCCGGGAGTCAGTTCAATTTGGAATTCCACTTGTTGATGAGGTGGTAGTCCAGGAAGATCCTATGGAAACACCTCTAGGAAATCTCGTACCACGGGTATGTCCCCCATTCGCCTTTCCTCCGGTTGCTTATACTCAGCCTCTAGTTTGATCAATTAGGTATTAAACAAATAAGCAAGAACACAAATGATTTTGCATGTAACAATAAATTTATAGAGAGAGAATAATTCTGGGAAAAGGTGTTTTCTATTGAATCACACGCTTCAGCAAGAATTACAATTAGGTCATCTCCTTTTATAGGAGAAATGACGTATGCTGATGTCACTTGATAGTGACATCAAACGGTTATTAACCAACTACTGAAAGAACACTAAACTACTGAAAATGTCAAACAGCTGACATCTTCTTACAAAATGCTAAGTGTTCTAACTTATTACAAACTACTGAAGAAAAGAAACTACTGAAAGTATTACAACGACTGAAGAACAAGCTCTTCAGTCATTTACAACTACTGAACTATAACAGCTGAAGAAAAAACTCTTCAGCTGTTGTACAAACTACTAAAAAGAGAAAATACAAACTACTGATAGAGAAAACCATCACAACAACTGAAGACAACTTCTTCAGCTGTTGTGACAAACTCTGAAGCTTCAGCACTTGGTCTTCAGACTTTGATCTTTAGATGTTTCATCAGCTGATGACTTCAGTAGTTGTCATCAACTGATGTCTTCAGTCTTTGTCTTCAGACTTTGTGCATCAGTTGTTGATCTTCTGTTCTTTAGTTCTTCAGCTTTTGATCTTCAGCACTTGTCTTCAGTACCTGAAGTCTTCAGTACTTGTATTCTTCAGTACTTCAGACTTCAGTACTTGTCTTCAGTACTTTGGGTCTTCAGCTGTTGTTCTTCAGATCTTTGATCTTCAGCTGTTGAGTCTTCAGTCTTTGTCAAACTGCTGATGAAGCTTTCAGCAGTTGTTGTGATGTCATGTGGGACTTAGAGGTTTTTCTGATCTGGCTCATTGGTTCTTTTGGTCCAACAATCTCCCCCTGAACCAATGCAGCCAAAACCTCTAAGTTATTTATCGTCCCACTTATTGATGGTAGGAAGATTGGTCTTTTCCCTTCTTGATCAGCTTAGAAGATGACCCAATTAAGCACTGGCCTGGGAAGAGGTCTTAAGAATTTGTTTGGCATAGTATGGATGGGAACTCTGTTTTGGGTAACTGGACACAGAGTTGTTATCCCATCCATAAGACCTACTTCCCATGTATGAGCCGGTAGGATTCTCTGGTGTAGGCTTCAACAAATATAATCTGTTCCTCCTTTGTAAGCTCCTCAGCCTCACCATCAAAAAATCCTTCACGACCATACAGCTCTGAGACATACTTGGCCTGTTTACCATTTTTGAGCTCAACTGTTGTTATCTGTCTATAAGCAAATTCATCAGGGTGAACACCCTCAAGTAACAGATTGAGCTTATCTCTTCTGAAGTTCTCAAGCTCTTGTAGACTAACCCCTTTCTGACCACCCTATTCTCTAACAACATTTAGGGTGGCTGGTTAGCCTCATAGGCCTTCTTGAACTCTTGTAAAATCTCCCAGGGTGATATTACAAGGGCCACAGTGATCACTTCATCTACAATCCTCTTTATCTGGCCCTTGTATCTTGATGGAATATCTTTCTTTATAATTTTGTGAGCCACCCTGGGATCAGGCCAAATTCTCACCTTGTCCTTATGATATTGAAATATGTTGGCAAGGGTGTACAATCTCAGAGCTTCTTTCCTCATGTTGATAATTGATGAGGAAGCAGCATAAGCTTTATCTATGCTTTTCAGCATCTCATCATCATGAAGCTTCTGCTGCTGTTCTTCTTCTATTTTTACCCTCACAGTTTCCATCTGTGAGGTGGGAGTGATGGGCTTTGGTTTGGCTTTTGGTAAAGATATGACTGTAGAGAGAGGCAGCCTATCTTCTTCCTCATCATCCTCTTCTTCTTCTTCTTGTAGCCTCAACACCCTTCTCTTCTTCTTCAAGGATGTATCATCGGCAATGGGTTTTGATGGTGAGGGGGTTGGTTTTGTGGGTTGTGTTTGGGTTTGTGTTGGTGTGGGAGATTGGGCAGGCTTTTCTAGGAGTCAGGATATGAGTAAAGGTTTGGTTTGTTTAGCTAGCATAGTTCTGTTCCCACCCCTGGCTTCAGTAAGGGCTTCTATGACCAGCCCCTTTGTGAATTCCACAGCCGAACAGATCTTGGTGGCTATAGCCAAGATGCTGTTCCTGGTCCATGATTTAATATCTAGGACTGGTCTCCCCAAATACTTCAAAATAAACCTAGCCATAGCCTCAAGTCTCTCTCTATCCTCTTGGCTATAGCTGGTCCATCGGTACTCAATCTCCTTCATCTCCAATTTCCTAATTTTCTGATCTAGCATGGCAGTGTCCGTGTCAAAGCCTTGCCTGAACAGCTGATCAATGATAGAGTCCATTGATCGGCTATGCTCAGCCTCAGTCTCCTTGACTAGGACTGCTAGATCATCCTCCTTAACCACCTTCTCTCCCTCCTTCTCACCTTTCTTCTTTTTATAAGTGACACGGAAATCCTTTTGGATTTCAACCACTTCTATCTTTTCAGCAACCTCCACCAAGGGTTGTATTTGTGAGGGAAGCCTCTCATCAAGGGTTTTCATCTCAATGTCTGTGATTATTGGTGTGATGAGAGGCAGGGAAATTTGAAGGATAGCAACTAATTGCTCAGGAGGGTTCTGTTCCTGAGAACTAGTGCCAGAAGCAGTGGCTGGTGGCAGAGTTTGTGGGAGTGGCTGAGTGTTTAAGAGACCTTCAGGTGAAGGTGCCATTTGTGGGTTCATGGTGGCAGATGGACTTTGATCCTGAGACATTTTGGTAAGCAGCTCTTTGAGTCTGCTTACCTCATCCTCTAGGATGGTGTTTTGGGCAACTATATCGTAGAAGAAGCCCAGGTCATCATCAGTTTGCACTGAATCACCTGACCTCCTGACTATGTCAGGATGTACATGCACTGAGTGTGGCTCAGTAGTTGCATGTGCCCCTTTGTCTTGGTTCTGGGGACTTCCAGCCTCTGGATTGGATCCATCATCGACAGTTGCCTCTGGTGAGGTCTTATTGATGTTACCAGCTTCTTCCTGCTCATATGCTGATGCAGGGGAAGTGGCAGCCTCACCAGAATGTCCTATCTCCCTAGCCACACTGGGAGATGAGACATGTGATTCTCTGTGTTGTGGGCTCCCACCAACACTTGTGTCCGCCCTCTCTTCGGTTGGAGATTCCCCAGTTGTGATTGGTTTCTGGGGAGAGGGTGGAGTGTTCAGATGGGTCAACACTTCTGCAATAATTAATGTAGGGCTTTTAGGGGCGGTTGCAGTAGGAGATGGGCTCGAAGCAGTATGCACATGGGGAGAAGTGTGCTTTTCAATGGCAACCTCCTCAATTGAGAAAGGTTCTAGATTAGTGGCAGCCCCTGAAATGGTTGCATCAAGCTCCTGTAAAGAGGATGCTTGTGCGGTTGTGGTAGGTGGAGTCGTGGTGATTGCTGGGAGAATCGGGCCAGCAAACACATCCTGCCTTTGTTGTGCAGGGACATGCTCAGGGGACTCATTTCCCTGAGTAGCCTTTTTGGTTTTCTGTTTGGGTTTGGGCTTGGTGGGGACTTTAGACTTGGAGGTGGAGGCTATGGGTTCCAGCTGCGTGGGTTTTCGCAGCTTGGCAGCCTTTTTAAGTGTCTGGTTGCTGTTGTGCCTGGAGTATACCTCAGCTAAAATAGCCATGGCAGGGACTCAAGTGCCAACTAGTCCCTCAGCATTAAGCTGGCTCTCTATCATGGCCATAATGAACCGAGGATATAAGATCCATCGGTTAGCAAAAGGTTTTGAGGCCATGTCTTCGAGTTCCAAAAATATTATTTTAGTAAAGTTTAAAGGCTGTTTCTCGAAGATAGAGTACAATACCTGTTGCCACCTTGTGGACATCTGGTCCCATGAGGATGTCTTCGGGGCAAGACAAACATTCACCATATGGAAGATGAGCCGTTGTGAATCAGGGAAATGTTTCTTCAGCAAGGTGGAGGCAGAAAGGTCACCTTGATAATCATGAGCGGTGAAGGAGAGATCAAGGTTCCCTTTGGGGTAGGCAGTTGGGAAGGTGGCATCCTCCAGTTTGAACGGTGACGTTCGTCCAGAACTCCGATAGAGAATCGGCATAAATGATTGGATTTAAGAGAAAGGCCGTTTGGTATTATGAGTTGGTCATCAGATAAATGGCGTTGTGAAATTTGGACCAGAAGGGCGATTTAGTAAGATATGCGACACAGTTGTGTCGAGTTTTGAGTTGCATGGTCGCCATTAATGGTGTATGGGAAGGTTCAGAGATTTTTTGAAAGTTAGGTCAAGTGAGAATGAAAAACTCTGAAGGTTGGGTTGGTATTTATTGGCTAAAAGAAAACGACTGAAGGTTGTGGTGTTAGTCATCAATTATTAAAACTACTGATGACGTGGTTTTAACCTTCAGTAGTTGTAACATCTGAGGACTTGGTGTTAGTCTTCAGTAGTTGAAACTACTGAGACCTTGGTTTTGTCCTTCAGATGTTGGAATCAGCTAAAGAGTAAAGTTACTCATTAGCTATTGCCGTCAATTCAGTTGTTTCATGCTGACCTCCACATTTACTCATCAGCTCTTTGGCTGACTTTCAGATGTTTCATTGGCCTTCAGCTCTTGTGAATCTTTATTCCTCAGCTCTTGTGAACAGATGTTCATGACTTGAAATAAAATATTCTTCAGAGCTTGTGAATAAATTTTATCTTCAGTACTTATGTGTAAGATTTCACATCAGTACTTGTGAACAAAATTTGTTCATCAGTACTTATTTGTTTGAAAATTATACATCAGTAGTTGTAACTACATCAGTTGTTTTCATCAAATAATGTACTTCAGTACTTTGAAGCATTTTAGTCTTCAGTAGTTATGAAATCTGCTGAAGACTAACTTACTCCTCAGTACTTGTGAGCTGAGAGCATCAGTATTAGTCAAATTATTCTAGCTGCAGCATACCAAGCCTTAGTACTAGATTTTTAAATGTGGCACTATCTAAAGGCTTAGTAAATATGTCTGCAAGCTCATCAGCACTAGGCACAAACTTAGGATCAATCAGACCTTTCTCATAGCAATCCCTAATAAAATGATGTCTGATTTCTATATGTTTGGTCCTAGAGTGCTGGACTGGATTTTTAACAATACAAAGAGCTGAAGCACTATCCATTAATAACGGAGTCTTAGTCTCTGTAATGCCATAATCCAAAAGTTGGTTCTGAAGCCAAAGTACCTGAGATGTACAACATGCAGCAGCAATGTACTCAGCTTCAGCAGTGGATGTAGCAATTGAAGTTTGTTTCTTACTCTGCCAAGAAACTAAACAATTGCCTAGGAATTGGCAACCACCAGAAGTGGATTTTCAGGTGACTTTGCATCCTGCATAGTCACTATCAGAGAAATCCACTAATTTGCAAGAATGCCCAGTTGAATACCAAAGGCCTAGTGATTGGGTACCTTGCAGATATCTAAAGATCCTTTTGACTGCAATCAAATGGGATTCTTTAGGTGCAGCCTGAAATCTAGCACAGGCACATGTTGCAAACATGATGTCTGGTCTAGAAGCTGTAAGGTACATCAAGGACCCAATCATACATCTGTAAAGGGTTTCACAACCGCTTTACCTTTCTGATCCACATCCAGTTGTGTGGTGCTGCTCATGGGAGTAGAACAGGGCTTACAGTTTTGTAAATCAAACTTATTCAACAAATCCTTTGTATACTTAGACTGATGAATGAAGGTTCCATCAGCCTTTTGTTTGATTTCTATCCCTAGAAAGAACTGTAATTCTCCCATAGCACTCATTTCAAACTTTTCCTTCATGAGCTTAGTAAATTCATCACACAACTGGGGATCAGAGGATGCAAAAATTATATCATCTACATAAATTTGAACAAGGAGCTTATGCTGTCCCACA
This sequence comes from Flaveria linearis, assembly GCA_024085815.1. NCBI lineage: Eukaryota > Viridiplantae > Streptophyta > Magnoliopsida > Asterales > Asteraceae > Flaveria > Flaveria linearis. Next base: position 36,925,176 of record CM044007.1, on the reverse strand, counting down.
TTCTTAATAAATAAAGTTTTATCAATGGTGCCTCTAGTGAACTTATTCTCTAGAAGAAAAGTTGATGAGGTCTCATACCAGGCTCTAGGAGCTTGTTTCAGCCCATAAAGAGCCTTATCAAGCTTATACACCCAATCAGGATGTTTATTGTCCTCAAAGCCGGGTGGTTGACACACATAAACTTCCTCTTTTATTTTACCATATAGAAATGCACTCTTGACATCCATTTGATAAACTTTAAGACTGTGAAAGGCAGCATAAGCTAAGAACAATCTAATTGCCTCCAGTCTGGCTACAGGGGCAAAGGTTTCATCATAATCGATGCCTTCCTCTTGTGCAAACCCCTGCACAACCAGCCTGGCCTTGTTCTTGACAATTTGGCCCTTTTCATCAGTTTTGTTCCTAAACACCCACTTGGTGCCTATTGCACACTTACCTTGGGGTAAAGGAACAAGCTACCACACTTGCTGTTTTCTGAACTGAAGAAGCTCAAGCTGCATTGCTTCAACCCATCCATTTTCTCTTTGGCTCTTGCTGACTGATGAAGAGAGCATAGAAGCAGAAGTTGGAAAATTGACTCCTGGTTGAAACTCCAGCATTGATATCATCCATGATCTGAGACATTGGGTGATTCTTTAGCTCTTGATAGACTATAAGATCAGTGCAAGTGTTTGTAGGACCTTCAGCAGTAACAGGTGTTGATGGAGATTCTTGAAACCATGTAGGAGATTGCAGCTCAAATAAAGTAGAGCATGCATAAATCTCATCAGCATTTGTTGTGGATGGAGCTGCTGAAGCTACAGGAGCATCAGGTTTAGTGGACTCTTGCAGATGGTCACTAAACCTGAAAAGGTGAGTACTGGCATCTTCATCATCAGTACCACCAGGTGGAGAACTGTTGACAGGAACAACAGCTGGAGATTGATAAGGAACATATTGCAGTATGTCCAGATCAAATAACTCCCCATGGTTTTGTGGAATCTTGTCCTTTGGAGATTCATTGAACTTCACATGCAGAGTCTCTTCAACCATCTTTGTTCTATAGTTGAAGACTCTGTATGCCTTGCAAGTTGATGAATAACCAACAAAATACCCTGCATCCACCTTTGATGCCAACTTCTGGAGTGGATCTCTTGTGTTGAGAATGAAGCATGGGCACCCAAAGGCTCTGAAGAAGGAGATCAAAGGAGCCAAATGATGAAGCACTTCATAGGGAGTCTTCATCAACCTTTGATTCACTAAGGTTCTATTCTGCACATAGCCAGCTGTGTTGATAGCTTCAGCCCAAAAGGTCAGTGGCAGCCCTGACTCAGCCAACATTGACCTTGCAGCTTCAATGAGAGTCCTGTTCTTTCTCTCAACCACTCCATTCTGTTCAGGAGTTCTTGGAATACTAAACTGCCTTTTAATTCCCTTAGACAGGTAGAAGTCATCAAGTGTGTGGTTTCTAAACTCTGTTCCATTGTCACTCCTCACACACTTGACCTGCAGGGAATACTGCTTCTCCACAAATAACACAAAGTTCATAATAGCCTTGGAAGCTTCATCCTTGGAGTGCAAGAAGAAAGTCCATACAAACCTGGACTAATCATCCACAATCACCAGGCAGTATTTCTTCTTTGCCATGCCCATCACTCTGACAGGACCAAAGAGATCCATGTGCAGGAGTTGCAAGCAGGCAATGGACTTTGGTTCTTCTATTGAAGGGAATGAAACTCTATGTTGTTTTCCCTTTAAGCAGGCAGTGCAGTTGTCTTAACACTTGAACTCCTTCAAAGGCAATCCTCTTACTAAACCATGGCTAGTCAGCTGATTCATGTTCTTGAGATTAACATACCCCAGCCTTCTATGCCATAGAGTAGACTCTTGAGGAGAGGCCTTGGAGAATAGGCAAGGATAGCCTTTTAGATATATTTTCTTGGATAGATCTAAGGCATATACTCTTCCTGTCCTGTTGGCCTTCAGGAGAGTATATTCATCCAGCACCTTGTCAATCAAACTCAGAACTTTGGATGACAGAATCTGACAGTTCTGACTTGTGAAAAGGGCAACATGGCCTTTATCACACATTTGACTGACACTCAAGAGATTGTACTTGAGATTCTCCACATGGTTAACATCATCAAACCTTATTTCCACATTGGAAACAAAGCCTTTGCCGATGATGTAACCTTTTGCATCATTGCCAAAGGAAACAAATCCCTTCTTTCCTTGAGAGTAGTCATTAAGAAGAGAGCTGCTTCCAGTCATGTGCATGGATCCTCCACTGTCTACATACCAGATGCTTCTTTGGTATGTTGAAGAACCCTGCAATCATCATAACATGTTAGTTAGTGTTGGAGACCCAAACCTTTTTGGTTTTGGGTCTATTCTCATCAACAGATGTAACATTAACTGGTTTGTTATGTGTGACAGTCTGAGGTGAAGGAGATGGTGTAGAAGAGGAACCCTTTGGCTTGGATTTCCTTTTCTGTGGTTTCAACACAGGAGCATCTAATTGGTTGACTCTTCCCATTAGATGTTGAACCATCATCACAAGTTATGTCTAACTTTGTGATAAAGCTTTCAGCTCTTCAGACATAAAAGTGCTTGCTGGTGATGGATTCCTGTGTTGCACCATCTTCTTTTGAGCAACCTCAGCTGTTGCCTTATTAACCCCATCCTTCTTTTTGGATTTCTTCTTTGACTTTGGGGTTTCAGATTTTGATGTTGCTGGTACAAACTTAGTCTCAAACTCATTTTTCATTACATTCATTTGCTCTTTAATTTTCTCCTTTTCTTTGAGTTTGGAACCCCTTTTGTACCAACAATCATCAGTAAGATGATTGAACAAGCCACATATTTCACATGGCTTCTTCTTCAACTTTTGTTGATCATCTACTAAAGGAGATGAAACTGCTGAAGACTTGTTCTTCAGCTGTTTGCTGTCAGTACTTGCAGTTTTCTTCTTTGCAGTACATGCTTTCCTAACATCCTCTTTAGTAGTCCTCAAACCCTTTCTACTGACAATTTTCTTCTCTTCAGTACTGACAGTAGTTGAGGTTTAAACTTCAGGTGTTATCACTTGCTCTCCAGTACTTTCAGTACTTCTAGAGACAACACCTGAGTTGATCAACCTTTTGATCATATGACATTCAGCATTTGAACCATTAGCTATTTTAGCATCAACTGATTAGTTTTGTGAGGAATAAATGCTGACTTCTACTTCTGATGATGCTGTATCAGATAGTAGGTCACATGATGAGAAGGATTGGTTATTGCTCTCTCCATCAGATTCTACATCTGCTCCGGAAGTATAATCTGTTGGAGGAGCAGTGTGATTATAACCAATGCCAAACTTCACATTAGAAGCTGATTGCTTACTCAAAAGCATCTCAAAACCCTTGCAGGATTGTACCCATCGATCACACTCTACCTGGGTTGCTGCAAGAGTTTCCTTGAGGTCTCTGTACTTCTCTAGAAGTACCTCTTCCCTAGCCTTATCCTCTTTGATTTGGCATTTAAGCTTATAAATCTCATCATTTTTATCATTAATCACAACCTCAAATTCAGCTTTTCTTTTGGAAATAATTTGCTCTAGCTCAAAGTTTTTATCAATTAAAGCCACATTTGCCTCTATAATAGAAGCAAATGCTACTATTCATGAATCAGAACAAAGTTTGGCTTTAGCCTCAGAAGATACCTGTGATGAAGCATTTGAGGATGACCCATCAGCAGACTCCAGGGCCATAAGAGCAAGGTTCCCAAAAGGTTGATCACCACCATGTTGACCAGCACCAGGAGAGAGTTGTTCATGACCAGATAAATCATCTGGTAAACTGCTCCAGTCAACAATTCTTGGGGTGAAGAAGCTGTGTTGTTAAGGTTGGGTTTGATGATGAGATGGAGAAGGTTGAGGCTCAGGGAGTGCATGTGGTTGCTGAGCAGTGGGTGCTTGAACTTGACTTGGCTGAGGCATGTAGTAGCAGGGGTATGGGTATGGCATATGACCCTGAGGCACAAAGTATGCAGGTGATGCCTGAGCTGGTGATGGATGACTAGAACTGGATGTATGTTGCCCTCTGTGCTGTGAGCTATTGCTTAGAAAAGTCACAAAGGGTGCAGAGGAGTTAGATCCAGATGATCTACACTCTCTAGCAAAGTGTCCAAGCCTATGGCACTTGTGACACCTCAACTTACTCTTGTCAAAACCAACTTTGGTTTTGCCAGAGAGACCAGGAAATTCCCTGCCAGTTCTCTTGTAGAACTTTTGAGATCTGATATTTATCATTACCATTTGACTCAAAATATCCATCTCTTCCAGATCATCATCTGGAATGCCCTTCAAGTCCTCCATCAGAAAGCACAGGTTATCACTGCTACCTCCTGAACTACCATCAACACCAACAAAAGCATGTTCAGAATTGGTAGAGAAATCTATATGCTCATCATAAGAACCCTCTGATGCAGCATATTCTGACTCTTGACCTATCAGTGCAGCATTGCCTGATACAAAGTCATCAGTGAGCTTGCCAGAGGAGGACAACTTCCTTTTCTGCTCTATCTCTCTCTCAAATGTAAGTAGTTTCCCATGAAGTTGGGTGAGAGATAGAGTATCAAGGTTTGCACTGGAGCGTAGGACAATGGTATAAGTGTTCCATCTCCCAGGCAGGGATCTGAGGAAATGGTTGTTCATCTGACTATTGGAATACTCTTGTTTAACCATTTTTAGCTCAGAAATAAGACAAGAGAATCGCTCAAACTGTTGAGTCAGTGTCTCACCCTTCCTGAGAGAGAATGTCTCATATTATTGGGCGAGGATTTCCCTAGTGTTTGCTAACACCTCATTGGTTCCTCCAAATTGTTCCTTCAGAGCAACCCAGAGACCATGAGCAATTTCATGATGCAAAAGCCCTGAATAAATTTCATTTGGAATTGCCATAGCATGAATTCCATGGGCTTTAGCATCAATTTCGAACAGCTTAAGATCTTCGTCCGAATATTGTTCAGGTTTCTTCAGAACCTTCTTATTTGATTCAGGGACGCTCACCATAGGCATGTGTGGTCCATGTACCACTGACTTCCAACAACCAGAACTGTTGACAGACAAGTGATGGAGCATACGACATTGCCATATGTTATACTCGTTCCTCACAAGCATCGGAGGCTTTGTTGAGGAACCAGTATTGTGAGGATCATTAGTTGGTGTCGCCATTTCAGATTTCAAGTAAATTCAAGGTAAACAAAACAAATCTAGCTCAAAAACCACGAGAACCTCAAGTTTAATGGACAGAAGCAGCAGAAACTCAATCTCTATAACTAATTCTTTCAAATTGCTAATTCGATCAAACGTATATAGCAACCGAGCAGTTTCAATGATCAATAGTTAAATCGATCAATGATTAACCAGCTCTGATACCATTTGAAAGGATCTCAGCCTCTAGTTTGATCAATTAGGTTGTATTCGCAGCGGATTTAGCACGAGAATTAAACAAATAAGCAAGAACACAAATGATTTTGCATGTAACAATAAAATTATAGAGAGAGAGAATAATTCTACGAAAAGGTGTTTTCTATTGAATCACACGCTTCGAGAAGAATTACAATTAGGTCATCTCCTTTTATAGGAGAAATGACGTATGCTGATGTCACTTGATAGTGACATCAAACGGTTATTAACCAACTACTGAAAGAACACTAAACTACTGAAGATGTCAAACAGCTGACATCTTCTTACAAAATGCTAAGTGTTCTAACTTATTACAAACTACTGAAGAAAAGAAACTACTGAAAGTATTACAACGACTGAAGAACAAGCTCTTCAGTCGTTTACAACTACTGAACTATAACAGCTGAAGAACAAACTCTTCTGCTGTTGTACAAACTACTGAAAAGAGAAAATACAAACAACTGATAGAGAAAACCATCACAACAACTGAAGACAACTTCTTCAGCTGTTGTGACAAACTCTGAAGCTTCAGCACTTGGTCTTCAGACTGTGATCTTCAGATGTTTCATCGGTTGATGACTTCAGTAGTTGTCATCAGCTGATGTCTTCAGTCTTTGTCTTCAGACTTTGTGCATCAGTTGTTGATCTTTAGTTCTTTAGTTCTTTAGCTTTTGATCTTCAGCACTTGTCTTCAGTACTTGAAGTCTTCAGTACTTGTATTCTTCAGTACTTCAGACTTCAGTACTTGTCTTCAGTACTTTGGGTCTTCAGCTGTTGTTCTTCAGATCTTTGATCTTCAGCTGTTGAGTCTTCAGTCTTTGTCAAACTGCTGATGAAGCTTTCAGCAGTTGTTGTGATGTCATGTGGGACTTAGAGGTTTTTCTGATCTGGCTCATTGGTTCTTTTGGTCCAACATCCTTCTTCTTAACAAAGAGAACAGGGGCTCCCCATGGTGATGTGCTAGGTCGAATAAAGCCCTTATCTAAAAGCTCTTGAAGTTGTGATGACAACTCCTGTAATTCGTTCGGTGCTAATCGATAAGGTGCCCTAGCAATCGGGGTTGCGCCGGGAGTCAGTTCAATTTGGAATTCCACTTGGTGATGAGGTGGTGGTCCAGGAAGATCCTCTGGAAACACCTCTAGGAAATCTCGTACCACGGGTATGTCCTTCATTCGCCTTTCCTCCGGTTGCTTATCAGTGACGAGTTCCAGAATGGCTACACGACCTTTTCGCAACAACTTTTGCGCCTTTATGTAAGAGATAATACCCATTACTACACCACTCCTATCGCCTCTGATCGTAAGGATTTCGTCACCAACATGGATTCGTATAATCTTCTCGTGACATATGACTTCCGCTTGTTTATTAGAGAGCCAATCCATGCCTACCACCACGTCAAAACTTCCCAGTGTAACAGGAATAAGATATGTAGCGAAGGTATGACCAATGAGTTTTATCTTACAATCTCTAAGGATGTGTGTTACATGGATTTGTTTACCGTCGGCCAATTCTACGGTATATTTGGATTCTAAGGCAGAAGGAATATCACTTAAAAGACTATAGAACTTTAAGGATATGAAACTCCTATCGGCTCCAGTATCAAACAGTACGGTAGCAAAACATCCATTGACAGAGAACCTACCAGTAACAGTTGTAGGGTCATTTAGAGCCTCACCTGAGCCAATGACGAAGGCTCTCCCTTTGGCTCCATTATTATTACCACCATTTCCATTTCCGTTTCCATCATTGTTGTTGTTGTTGCCTTGGTTGTTGTTGTTTTGGCCATTGCCATTACCATTCTTCCTCAGCTGCGGCAGTTTCGCCTGTAGTGTCCCTCTTTTCCACACTCAAAGCAACCCTTGGGAGTCTCCTGAGGTTGCTGTGGCTTCTTAACCAATTCACCACGACAATCCTTGGCCAAGTGTCCCATTTTGCCACACCGCTGACACTTGTAATTGTCACATCTTCCAACATGATGATAGTTGCACCGCGTGCACCTCGGCTGTTTACCACCATAGCCGCTCGGTCCTTGATTGTTCGAGGTTGACTGGTTGAAATTACGATTGTTGTCGAACCTCCTTTATTGTTGCTGCGGTGGTTGTTGCTGCGTTTGATGTTGACCACCGGACGATGATGATTTATTGTTGTTGTTGTTGATGTTGGAGGCATCCAACTTCCTCTTGTTGTCGGGCAAGCTTGCCACATTGCCCCGTTTTGGTAACCGTCCTTGCTCCACAGCTTCATCAGTCAGTTTGTGGGCTAGGCGGATAGCTTGCTAGATAGTAGCCGGGTTGGAGGAAGTCACCATACTCCTTATCTCTGGCACCAACCCCGAATGTAGTGTTCCACTAGTTTGTGCATCTCATTCACCATCCCTGGACATAGGGTGGCCAGCTCATGAGTTCTCGTGGTATAAGCCTCAATTTCTGAACCTTGCATCTTCAGCTGCCAGAATTCCATTTCTAGTTTTGTACTTCGCTTCGAGGACAGTACTCCTCGGTCATCATGTCTTTAAACTCATTCCAAGAGAGTTCATTTGCTATGGCTTGCCCTAGCATCTGCACTTGAGCGTTCCACCAGGACAATGCTGCACCATCCAACGTTCCCGTAGCGTATTTCACCTGGTCGGCAGGTGGACAGTTACACTTTGAGAACACGGACTCCGTCTTCTCAAACCACCTTACCAACCCTACAGCTCCCTCGATTCCACTGTAGGTGTGTGGCTTACAGTCCATAAAGGACTTGTAAGTACACGCTGGTGGTCCTGCTTTAACACGATAAATATTGATTAGATATCTTATTCGATTAACTAGGGTATTTGACAAACTTTTCCATTATCGTTTACCTGCGGCCTGTCCTACTTGGGCAGCAGCTACCGCTGCCTGGACTTGTGCATTTACTAGAGCAGCCAATTCCGCAGGGGTCATATTAACAGTACCGGCGCCTTGGTCATCGGAGTCTTGGTCACCGGCGCCACGTCCACGCCCGCGCCCGCTTCTTCAACCACGTCCACGTCCTCGGGCGTCCATTATTCACTTTATATCCACAAATACAATAATGAGTAACATCAAACATATTTATCTCATTGAAGTATAGTAAACAATAAGAAAGTAATGAATCATCACAACCACAACATTGTTAACAAAATAATAACCAAAGGTGAATAAATATGCAAATGAGTCACAAATCATTTATCAATGTCAAAATTTGAGTTTGTTATTCGGGTGGGGAAACAACCCTTCCCACATAGGTTACAAAAGAAAGAAACGCTACATAGTCCAAGTTGTTTAAAGGAAATGAAATAGAATCAGTCAACTATGTCTGAACCGTCACTATCATCTTCCATCTCTACTGGTTCTTCTTCAGGTTCTTCCTCAGGTTTCTCTTCGGGTTCCTCCTCCTCCTCGAGGGCCTGTACAGGAGCAGGAGCTATGGCGATCTGAAGTGCCGCCAACTGAGCTTCTAAAGCAGCAATCCTGTTGTCGGCTGTTTCATCGCGCTGCTCTCGTTCGGTCATGCGTCCACTAAGCGTCTGGTAACCGTCCCGCATTTGGTAACACCCCTCCAAGGTCTTACCATGATGCTCCTCGAGTCCATCCAGCTGGTGTCGTAGTGTGTACACCTCGTGCTGTAGTGTACAAATGTCGCTCGTGAGTTGCTGACTCGATGTTGTTTCGTGTCCAGTGCTGCCACCAATGCAGCAATCACCTGCTCATTGGACTGTATCGTCCGTGGAAGTGAAGGTAGTGGTTGCTCGGTGTTGGTTCTGGTTTTGGGTCTCGGTGTAGGTACACGTTCCCTATACATGAGGTGATCTACGAACTCAGGGTAGAAACTCCAGTCTCGTGGAGGGTCACGTTCAGGTGGCACAAACGGTTGATCCCAGTCAAACTCACCTCGCGGATAGTCCAAACGAGGCCAGTCACGTCCATCGTCAGGTACTGGTCCAGGAGGTGGGGACTCGGATCGGGTGGGTGATGCCGGTCGTTTACCAGGTGCTCTCGATGACGATGCCATGCTGCAGAGAGTGTGAGGTGTATGCCAATGAGTATACAGTAGAGAAATCAGGAGCAAGTAACTAACTAACTATGTGCGGTTATAGTCTAGTGTGTATGCAACCTAGTTCTCTATAACCAATGGCTCTGATACCAATCTGTCACACCCTCAAAATCCACATGTGGGGTTTTACCGCGAGACGTGTGAACAAACCAGGATCACAGTCAATAGTTACTCGGAATGACTCTATATGCCACGTTTAAAATAAAACAAACCATAGTTCAAACTTTAAAAATCGTGCGGAAGCGTATCGTAAATAAAACAAACCCAAAGTGTGCAAAATGTATCATATGGCAAAACACGTGCCAACCAAATATTTGAAAATCATAAGTAAAAGACAAGTAATTATGTTTGTAGTTTAAATCTTTGGAATGCATGCTGACTCGTGCAGTGCTCCTATCGACCTGAGAATAGCATACTAAAAGTCAACACAACGGTTGGTGAGTTCAAGAGTTTGCGTATAAACATAACAGTTTAACAATCATGACGTATATAAGCATGTGCATTGTAATAGATAGCTAGTCCATTAACAAATAAATATTAATATATAGTGATTTCGCAATTGAAGCTGACTGTGATATGTTTGCCTCCTGTCACGACTTACCATGTCGTGACAAATGTACATAGGACAAATTGCACCCGGTTGGCCTCGAGTCACACAGGTGGGGCTCGTCAGACCCAGTAGTACTACCCAAGTTTCCCCGCTATTCAATATTAACAATTCGAAAGTGTGAGGACTTCATCATGGTAAACAGCACTATATTAATATTATCCACATCTTAAATAAATAAAGCGTTTGTAAAATTACCAGTATGCTATCTCCCCCAAAAGAGGTTAAGTAAACAGTGGGGCATGAACTCACCTGATACGCGTATTGAGTTTTTAAGATTTACTTGAAAGAACAAGTGGACAGTCAACCCTCAGAGGTTACCTAAATCATGTGAGTACATGAGTATGTGGAAATAGAGAATATATGAACCCTAAGTGCACTACAACCAAGACTTAAGGTTTTAGAAGAATAGACATGTTTGACCCATTTGACCCGTTTGACCCGTTGGTGACATTATGTGTTGTAAACCATTTAGACAGACATGATCACGCATTATTCATGGTTAACATTCTAGTGAATCACATATGATGCTACATTCTCAATGCATTGCTTAAATCATCATATATATACATATCATACAAGTCATGTAAGTTCTTAGCATTTAGCATACTCAGTGTGTTCATAACACAACTAGTGTATCATATGAAAGATCAGATCATGCATTACCTACCTATATGACCTACAACCATGAATTAGCATATACGGGTTAAAATAGATAATTTACCAAATAATCATCCATATTAACCACAACACATTCAATATGTCCAATACCTACCACATACATCAAGATGATTGATTTCCAGTCCCAAACATGATGTCCTAGTTACTAATCATTATTCAAAACCAGCCATGATCATCAAAGTACAGAAATCACCCAATAACCAAATAAACATTCTATACGACCCAATTAACAGATTCTATCACCTTAGGCATCCACAACAATAATTCTAGCATGATCCTAATGTCATGAACACGTCCAATTACCAATATCCAATGTCCATCCAAAATAAAGTTTCCCTTTTGGGAAAGTTCATCCCAAAATCTAATACACACCCAATGTACACATAATTCATCAATAATATACTATTTCAAGCTCATAACAACAACTAACCATGATCAACAACATCAAGTTACCATAATTCATCAATTCATATCTAAAAAGTTTCTACTTTTGGCAAGATATGAACAACAACATCCAACCTAAGATTTCTAGCATTCATATCAACAATCTAGCACCTAATCAACATCCTAAACACATCCATAACATCAATTTATCAACAATTCATCATTTCATGCAAAATAAAGTTACTATTATTAGTAACCTATGAACAAAGTTCTCAATTCACCAATTTCTTGCATGATTCATGTTTTGTAGCATTCATACTAACTAATTAACATCCCAACAACATCAAACAACAATCAATTTCACGTAATCGTCACAATTTTCGAATTAGGGTTCATCTTCATCAAGGTTCATGATCCAATCATTACAAACGTGTCATTCATGCATAATCAACGTTAACCAACATACATACAATCTAATTAACATGCTAACATCAACAAAACATCAAAAATTCAGCACCATTAACCCCAATTCGCAGCTTTAGTTTCGGCCATATCAAGAATCCCACAAAGACATCAAAAACTAACCTTATAAACGTGTAATGGCTTGCAATCAACGTTTCCAACGTATTATGCTGCTTGAAATCGATCAAATCAACCTTCTAATGTGTGTTCTTGGCTGAAAATCGCAGGGAGGGGGTGTGGGGATGCAGGTCGCGTTCGTGGGGTGGGATTATGGGGGCTAGGGTTGTTTTGTTTTAATTAATTTACAAGAATACCCCCTCTAAACCTTGCATTTTGTATTTTTATAAAATTTAAGCTTTTAAACTCTTTGTAATGTGTTTTTAACTTAATAATATGAACCTCTAAACTAATGGTAACACTTATATATTTTATTTTATAAAAACACAAGACATACGAATTAACACACGCGTTTCCGCGTTACGCGATAAAATTCATCGTTAATATTTAAATTGCGTAAACACATAAGCATAACACAATAATCATCTAATCAACTAGATTATTATTAAATTAACATTATTAATTATTATTAGGTCACCAACGTCAAACGACAACCAGTGTGTGCTTACGGACACATGTATGCAAAACTTAACGGAATTAACGGCGTTTGGTAACGGAAATCACCGGATGTCACAAGCACTGTTTAGGTGCATCAGCCTACACTTGGAAATTCCTAAGGCATATCTAGGCACCAGGCTACTGTTTGGGTGCATCACATATACTTAGACTTTCTAAGTCATATTTTTAGGCGCATGAGCCCTATTTGGGCGCATGACTATATTTGAAACTTTTCTAAGGCATAATAGTAGGCGCATGGACCCTGTTTGGGCGCATGAACACCAACATATATGTTTCTAACATATTTTCAGTCCCAAACATAATCTTAGCATATTCTAAGCTTCGTACTATCATTCTAAGCCTTAACTTAGTATGCACAACCACAAAACACTAACATATCATTCTAAGCCTTAACTTAGTATGCACAACCACAAAACACTAACATACATGCATTAATACATACGGTTATACATACAACACTTTTAAAAATCCTTTAAATGCATTTTCAGCCCTAAGAATTTATAAAATATGTAGAAAACGGGGTCTAGAAACTCACCTTAGCTGCTTTCAAGTTTAAATCCTTTCAACTTGAACTTTTCAAAAGCTTTTAACACCTATACATGTCCAAGGACACATAAACCGAACACATACATACACATAAGAACATGTAGAAGCCGGTTTTATGGCCAAAAATCCATAAAAATTAACTCAATTACACTAAATTTGCTTACCTTATATGAATTTAGCTGTTTTCTCTCTCTAGAACCAAAGCTCTTCTGCTTTCTCTCTCTAAATTGATGAAGCAGTTTGTGTGCAAAAGGTGTGGGCGGCCATGCCACCTTCAAACAAAATAATAATACTATTTTTGTCCTACTTACACTTTAACCCCTCTTCTTTGGCCTCCTTTTCTTTTCTTACAAAATATCTTTCTTTTCTTTTCTCATTTCTTTTCTTTCTCTTTAAATGATAAAATTCCCTGGTGTTACACCAAGGAAGGAGGGCAAAACATAAAAATATTTCCTTAAGTCTCTTTTAACCTTGATTAATTAAGTGGGTGTAACTAAGCATGAAATTTCCCCTAGGTATTGACATGAGTGAAAATGTCCCAAGTGAAACAAATATAGGTAACAGTTCATGAATGTTGCTGAGTTACAAAAATGCGAGTAACAGTTGAACAAATGCGGTTGAGGTCAAGAAAATGCAGGTAAGGGTTTCACCCTTGATCACATTTCTTAAAACTTAATTATGAAAGAACTAATGCGGGTAGGTTAGACATATGCAGTGAGACTAAACAAATGTAGGTGAGGTTCTAATGCTTGTTCGTATTACTTGTACTTAGTTGCAAGACAACTAAAGTGGGTAGGTTAACATATGCGAATGAGGTTAAACAAATGCAGTTGAAGGGTTAGGAAAATGCGGGTGGCATAACTTATTATGGTTGAAGGGTTAGGATAATGTAGGTGAGCTTAAACAAATGCGGGTGATCTAACTTGTGCGGGTAATGTACTTTTACTTATACGTATTTCTTTGCTTAGTTTGTGAATAACCGTTGCGGTTAGCATGATAATACGGGTAACTGTAATAGTGGGTTTTCTACTTTGGCTTGAGGTGGGAATCCTGCAAAGTTACACCATTATATTTCTTTGAAAAACATTAAAATATTCATAGGTACTTTAGGGTTCATACATAAACTTGAATAGAAACATAGATTTAACATAGATTTACACCAAAGAATCCCACAAAGACATCAAAAACTAACCTTATAAACGTGTCATGGCTTGCAATCAACGTTTCCAACGTATTATGCTGCTTGAAATCGATCAAATCAACCTTCTAATGTGTGTTCTTGGCTGAAAATCGCAGGGAGGGGGTGTGGGATGCAGGTCGCGATCGTGGGGTGGGATTATGGGGGCTAGGGTTGTTTTGTTTTAATTAATTTTCAAGAATACCCCCTCTAAACCTTGCATTTTGTATTTTTATAAAATTTAAGCTTTTAAACTCTTGTAATGTGTTTTTAACTTAATAATATGAACCTCTAAGCTAATGGTAACACTTATATATTTTATTTTATAAAAACACAAGACATACGAATTAACACACGCGTTTCCGCGTTACGTGATAAAATTCATCGTTAATATTTAAATCGCGTAAACACATAAGCATAACACAATAATCCTCTAATCAACTAGATTTTTATTAAATTAACATTATTAATTATTATTAGGTCACTAACGTCAAACGACAACCAGTGTGTGCTTACGGACACGTGTATGCAAAACTTAACGGAACTAACGGAGTTTAGTAACGGAAAATTACCGGATGTCACATTATCCCCATGTTGAAAGAATTTTCGTCCTGAAAATTGCGTTACATGGTGAGAGTGTTCCATCCATGGTGAGAGTGTTCCATCACTGGTCTACTGCATTGGCACACAAAATCAAAATCGAGTGAGTTTTGGATGAGTTGTCACATTATCCCCATGTTGAAAGAAATTTCGTCCTGAAATTTAAATCAATACCTTTGTCTGCACGCACCGTCTCGAATAGTTGAGGATACTTAAGCTTCATTTGATCTTCACGTTCCCACGTGAATTCCAGTCCACGTCCCGAGTTCCAACGAACTTTGACTATGGGTATCTTGCTTTGCTTAAGTGTTTTTACCTCACGATCCATCACCTCGACTGGTTCTTCGATAAAGCGTAATTGTTCATCCACTTGAACATCTTCTAGTGGTACAATTAGTGTCTCATCCGATAAACACTTCTTCAGATTCGAAACGTGAAACACATTGTGAACTCCACTCAACGAATCAGGTAAGGCTAGTCGATAGGCCACTGGACCTATTCTTTCTAGTATCTCAAATTGTCCAACGTACCTCGGATTTAGCTTTCCTCGCTTGCCAAATCGAACTACGCCTTTCCACGGTGAGACTTTCAATAAGACATTGTCGCCAATTTGAAACTCTAGAGGTTTCCGTCTCTTGTCAGTATAACTTTTCTATCTATCTCTCGCTGCAGCCATACGATTCCATATCTGCACGATCTTCTCAGTGGTTTCATATATTAACTCGGGACCCGTTAGTTGACTATAACCAATTTCAGCCCAGCAAACCGGTGATTGACACTTTCTTCCATACAAAGCCTCGAAAGGTGCTGCCTGTATGCTAGTGTGATAACTGTTATTATAGGAAAATTCCACCAAAAGGTAGGTGAACTTCCCAGTTGTTCCCGAAATCAATCACACAAACACGTAGCATATCCTCCAAAGTCTGTATGGTAATCTCACTCTTGCCATCAGTCTGTGGATGATAAGCGGTACTCATATCCAATCGTGTACCCAGAGATTTTTGTAGTGATTGCCAGAAGTGTGATATGAAACGAGCATCGCGATCAGAAATAATCGAGATCGGTACACCGTGTCTCGAAACGATTTCCTTAAGATACAGTTGGGTTAATTTCTCCATCTTATCCGTTTCCTTAATTGCAAGGAAATGAGCGGACTTGGTCAACCGATCCACAATGACCCATATTGTGTCACAACCAGTATTAGTCTGGGGTAACTTAGTGATAAAATCCATGGAGATTGTTCCCATTTCCACATTGGTATCTCGGGTTGTTGTAACAGTCCAGATGGTTTTTAGTATTCTACCTTGACTTTTGAGCAGGTCAAACACTTGCTCACATACATAGCTACATCCGCCTTCATGTTAGGCCACCAGTAGTGCGCTTTTAGGTCATGATACATCTTGTCAGATCTAGGATGTATGGCGTATTTAGACTTGTGTGCCTCACTCTTCACTAAATCCCTTAGATTTCCATAGACAGGCACCCAAAGTCTATCCATGAAGTACCGAATTCCATCCTCTTTCACTACCAATTGCTTATCCATTCCCCGTAATGACTCAGAACCAATATGTTCCTCTTTCAAGGCTTCTATCTGTGCTTCCATAACTTGTTCAGGCAGATGGGTGCTGATTGTAAGCTGTAAGGCTCGCACCCGCCTAGGTTTAGCTGTTTCTTTTCGGCTTAAGGCCTCGGCAACTACGTTCGCCTTTCCCAGATGATACTTGATAGGGTAATCATAATCATTCAGAAGTTCCACCCAACGTCGTTGCCTCATATTTACTCCTTTTGCTCAAAGATATGCTGAAGACTCTTGTGATCGGTGTAGATAGTGCATTTGGTACCGTACAAGTAATGTCTCCAAATCTTTAACGCAAAAACCACTGCACCCAATTCGAGGTCATGGGTGGTATAATTCTTCTCATGAACTTTCAGTTGTCTCGAGGCGTAAGCTATCACTTTGTGCGTTGCATCAGGACATAACCTAACCTTGAATGGATGCATCACAATACACCACGAAATCATCTGTTCCCTCTGGCAGTGCCAATATCGGTGCACTACAGAGTTTCTGTTTTAATAACTGAAAAGCCGCCTCTTGACTTTCACCCCATTTGTATGTCGTTCCTTTATGGGTCAAGGCTGTGAGAGGTTGTGCAATCTTAGAGAATCCCTCTATGAATCGTCGGTAATACCCTGCTAATCCCAGAAATTGCCTTATCTCACTTGGCGTTTTGGGTATAGCCCAAATCTTTATTGCTACAATCTTGGTAGGATCAACATGTATTCCCTTCTCATTAACAATGTGACCTAGAAATTGCATTTCACGTATCCAAAGTCACACTTAGAGAATTTGGCGTACAGTTGCTCATTCTTCAATAGTTCCAAGATTAATCGTAGATGCTCTTCATGGTCCTCTTTGGTCTTAGAGTATATCAGTATGTCATCGATAAACACAATAACAAACTGATCAGGATAGGGTTTACACACGCGATTCATTAGATCCATGAACACCGCAGGTGCATTAGTCAACCCAAAAGGCATGACCAAGAACTCGTAATGACCATAACGAGTACGGAATGCAGTTTTGGAGATGTCTTCCTCACGGACTCTGAGTTGATGATAACCAGACCTCAAGTCGATCTTCGAATAATAGCTGGATCCCTGAAGCTGATCAAATAAGTCGTCGATACGAGGTGTTCTTAACTGTGACTTTGTTTAACTCCCTATAATCGATGCACACTCGAAACGTGCCATCCTTCTTCTTAACAAAGAGAACAGGGGCTCCCCATGGTGATGTGCTAGGTCGAATAAAGCCCTTATCTAAAATCTCTTGAAGTTGTGATGACAACTCCTGTAATTCGTTCGGTGTTAATCGATAAGGTGCCCTAGCAATCGTGTCTGCGCCGGGAGTCAGTTCAATTTGGAATTCCACTTGGTGATGAGGTGGTAGTCCAGGAAGATCCTATGGAAACACCTCTAGGAAATCTCGTACCACGGGTATGTCCCCCATTCGCCTTTCCTCCGGTGCTTATACTCAGCCTCTAGTTTGATCAATTAGGTATTAAACAAATAAGCAAGAACACAAATGATTTTGCATGTAACAATAAATTTATAGAGAGAGAGAATAATTCTGGGAAAAGGTGTTTTCTATTGAATCACACGCTTCAGCAAGAATTACAATTAGGTCATCTCCTTTTATAGGAGAAATGACGTATGCTGATGTCACTTGATAGTGACATCAAACGGTTATTAACCAACTACTGAAAGAACACTAAACTACTGAAAATGTCAAACAGCTGACATCTTCTTACAAAATGCTAAGTGTTCTAACTTATTACAAACTACTGAAGAAAGAAACTACTGAAAGTATTACAATGACTGAAGAACAAGCTCTTCAGTCATTTACAACTACTGAACTATAACAGCTAAGAAAAAACTCTTCAGCTGTTGTACAAACTACTGAAAAGAGAAAATACAAACTACTGATAGAGAAAAACCATCACAACAACTGAAGACAACTTCTTCAGCTGTTGTGACAAACTCTGAAGCTTCAGCACTTGGTCTCAGACTTTGATCTTTAGATGTTTCATCAGCTGATGACTTCAGTAGTTGTCATCAACTGATGTCTTCAGTCTTTGTCTTCAGACTTTGTGCATCATTGTTGATCTTCAGTTCTTTAGTTCTTCAGCTTTTGATCTTCAGCACTTGTCTTCAGTACCTGAAGTCTTCAGTACTGTATTCTTCAACTTCAGACTTCAGTACTTGTGTCAGTTCAGTACTTGGGTCTTCAGCTGTTGTTCTTCAGATCTTTGATCTTCAGCTGTTGAGTCTTCACCTTTGTCAAACTGCTGATGAAGCTTTCAGCAGTTGTTGTGATGTCATGTGGACTTAGAGGTTTTTCTGATCTGGCTCATTGGTTCTTTTGGTCCAACAATCTCCCCTGAACTAATGCAGCCAAAACCTCTAAGTTATTTATCGTCCCCTTATTGATGGCAGGAAGATTGGTCTTTTTCCTTCTTGATCAGCTTAGAAGATGACCCAATTAAGCACTGGCCTGGGAAGAGGTCTTAAGAATTGTTTGGCATAGTATGGATGGGAACTCTGTTTTGGGTAACTGGACACAGAGTTGTTATCCCATCCATAAAACCTACTTCCCATGTATGACCAGTAGGATTCTCTGTGTAGCTTCAACAAATATAATCTGTTCCTCTTTGTAAGCTCCTCAGCCTCACCATCAAAAAATCCTTCACGACCATACAGCTCTGAGACATACTTGGCCTGTTTACCATTTTTGAGCTCAACTGTTGTTATCTGTCTATAAGCAAATTCATCAGGGTGAACACCCTCAAGTAACAGATGAGCTTATCTCTTCTGAAGTTCTCAAGCTCTTGTAGACTAACCCCTTTCTGACCACCCTATTCTCTAACAACATTTAGGGTGGCTGGTTAGCCTCATAGGCCTTCTTGAACTCTTGTAAAATCTCCCAGGGTGATATTACAAGGGCCAAGTGATCACTTCATCTACATCCTCTTTATCTGGCCCTTGTATCTTGATGGAATATCTTTCTTTATAATTCTGTGAGCCACCCTGGGATCAGGCCAAATTCTCACCTTGTCCTTATGATATTGAAATGTGTTGGCAAGGGTGTACAATCTCAGAGCTTCTTTCCTCATGTTGATAATTTTCAGCATCTCATCATCATGATGAGTGAGGGAGTGATGGGCTTTGGTTTGGCTTTTGGTAAAGATATGACTGTAGAGAGGCAGCCTATCTTCTTCCTCATCATCCTCTTCTTCTTCTTCTTGTAGCCTCAACACCCTTCTCTTCTTCTTCAAGGATGTATCATCGGCAATGGGTTTTGATGGTGAGGGGGGTTGGTTGTTTAGCTAGCATAGTTCTGTTCCCACCCTGGCTTAGTAAGGGCTTCTATGACCAGCCCTTTGTGAATTCCATAGCCGAACAGATCTTGGTGGCTATACAAGATGTGTTCCTGGTCCATGATTTAATATCTGGACTGGTCTCCCCAAAACTTCGAAATAAACCTAGCCATAGCCTCAAGTCTCTCTCTATCCTCTTGGCTATAGCTGGTCCATCGGTACTCAATCTCCTTCATCTCCAATTCCTAATTTTCTGATCTAGCATGGCAGTGTCCGTGTCAAAGCCTTGCCTGAACAGCTGATCAATGATAGAGTCATTGATCGGCTATGCTCAGCCTCAGTCTCCTTGACTAGGACTGCTAGATCATCCTCCTTAACCACTTCTCTCCCTCCTTCTCACCTTTCTTCTTTTATAAGTGACACGGAAATCCTTTTGGATTCAACCACTTCTATCTTTCAGCTCTCCTCATTTCCTTCCCCCCCTTCCCCTCTCAGTCTCCTCACCCAATCCCTCTCTTTTACCACCTCTTCCACCAACCTCTTGCTCATCCTCTACCCTTCCTCTTTGCTTTCACTGATGTCTACCCTTTTTGGGTGCATTGGTTGGGTTTTGACGATCAGAAAGCACCTTAGCTACAGCAACCTCCACCAAGGGTTGTATTGTGAGGGAAGCCTCTCATCAAGGGTTTTCATCTCAATGTCTGTGATTATTGGTGTGATGAGAGGCAGGGAAATTTGAAGGATAGCAACTAATTGCTCAGGAGGGTTCTGTTCCTGAGAACTAGTGCCAGAAGCAGTGGCTGGTGGCAGAGTTTGTGGGAGTGGCTGAGTGTTTAAGAGACCTTCAGGTGAAGGTGCCATTTGTGGGTTCATGGTGGCAGATGGACTTTGATCCTGAGACATTTTGGTAAGCAGCTCTTTGAGTCTGCTTACCTCATCCTCTAGGATGGTGTTTTGGGCAACTATATCGTAGAAGAAGCCCAGGTCATCATCAGTTTGCACTGAATCACCTGACCTCCTGACTATGTCAGGATGTACATGCACTGAGTGTGGCTCAGTAGTTGCATGTGCCCCTTTGTCTTGGTTCTGGGGACTTCCAGCCTCTGGATTGGATCCATCATCGACAGTTGCCTCTGGTGAGGTCTTATTGATGTTACCAGCTTCTTCCTGCTCATATGCTGATGCAGGGGAAGTGGCAGCCTCACCAGAATGTCCTATCTCCCTAGCCACACTGGGAGATGAGACATGTGATTCTCTGTGTTGTGGGCTCCCACCAACACTTGTGTCCGCCCTCTTCGGTTGGAGATTCCCCAGTTGTGATTGGTTTCTGGGGAGAGGGTGGAGTGTTCAGATGGGTCAACACTTCTGCAATAATTAATGTAGGGCTTTTAGGGGCGGTTGCAGTAGGAGATGGGCTCGAAGCAGTATGCACATGGGGAGAAGTGTGCTTTCAATGGCAACCTCCTCAATTGAGAAAGGTTCTAGATTAGTGGCAGCCCCTGAAATGGTTGCATCAAGCTCCTGTAAAGAGGATGCTTGTGCGGTTGTGGTAGGTGGAGTCGTGGTGATTGCTGGGAGAATCGGGCCAGCAAACACATCCTGCCTTTGTTGTGCAGGGACATGCTCAGGGGACTCATTTCCCTGAGTAGCCTTTTTGGTTTTCTGTTGGGTTTGGGCTTGGTGGGGACTTTAGACTTGGAGGTGGAGGCTATGGGTTCCAGCTGCGTGGGTTTTCGCAGCTTGGCAGCCTTTTTAAGTGTCTGGTTGCTGTTGTGCCTGGAGTATACCTCAGCTAAAATAGCCATGGCAGGGACTCAAGTGCCAACTAGTCCCTCAGCATTAAGCTGGCTCTCTATCATGGCCATAATGAACCGAGGATATAAGATCCATCGGTTAGCAAAAGGTTTTGAGGCCATGTCTTCGAGTTCCAAAATATTATTTTAGTAAAGTTTAAAGGCTGTTTCTCGAAGATAGAGTACAATACCGTTGCCACCTTGTGGACATCTGGTCCCATGAGGATGTCTTCGGGGCAAGACAAACATTCACCATATGGAAGATGAGCCGTTGTGAATCAGGGAAATGTTTCTTCAGCAAGGTGGAGGCAGAAAGGTCACCTTGATAATCATGAGCGGTGAAGGAGAGATCAAGGTTCCCTTGGGGTAGGCAGTTGGGAAGGTGGCATCCTCCAGTTTGAACGGTGACGTTCGTCCAGAACTCCGATAGAGAATCGGCATAAATGATTGGATTTAAGAGAAAGGCCGTTTGGTATTATGAGTTGGTCATCAGATAAATGGCGTTGTGAAATTTGGACCAGAAGGGCGATTTAGTAAGATATGCGACACAGTTGTGTCGAGTTTTGAGTTGCATGGTCGCCATTAATGGTGTATGGGAAGGTTCAGAGATTTTTTGAAAGTTAGGTCAAGTGAGAATGAAAAACTCTGAAGGTTGGGTTGGTATTTATTGGCTAAAAGAAAACGACTGAAGGTTGTGGTGTTAGTCATCAATTATTAAAACTACTGATGACGTGGTTTTAACCTTCAGTAGTTGTAACATCTGAGGACTTGGTGTTAGTCTTCAGTAGTTGAAACTACTGAGACCTTGGTTTTGTCCTTCAGATGTTGGAATCAGCTAAAGAGTAAAGTTACTCATTAGCTATTGCCGTCAATTCAGTTGTTTCATGCTGACCTCCACATTTACTCATCAGCTCTTGGCTGACTTTCAGATGTTTCATTGGCCTTCAGCTCTTGTGAATCTTTATTCCTCAGCTCTTGTGAACAGATGTTCATGACTTGAAATAAAATATTCTTCAGAGCTTGTGAATAAATTTTATCTTCAGTACTTATGTGTAAGATTTCACATCAGTACTTGTGAACAAAATTTGTTCATCAGTACTTATTTGTTTGAAAATTATACATCAGTAGTTGTAACTACATCAGTTGTTTTCATCAAATAATGTACTTCAGTACTTTGAAGCATTTTAGTCTTCAGTAGTTATGAAATCTGCTGAAGACTAACTTACTCCTCAGTACTTGTGAGCTGAGAGCATCAGTATTAGTCAAATTATTCTAGCTGCAGCATACCAAGCCTTAGTACTAGATTTTTAAATGTGGCACTATCTAAAGGCTTAGTAAATATGTCTGCAAGCTCATCAGCACTAGGCACAAACTTAGGATCAATCAGACCTTTCTCATAGCAATCCCTAATAAAATGATGTCTGATTTCTATATGTTTGGTCCTAGAGTGCTGGACTGGATTTTAACAATACAAAGAGCTGAAGCACTATCCATTAATAACGGAGTCTTAGTCTCTGTAATGCCATAATCCAAAAGTTGGTTCTGAAGCCAAAGTACCTGAGATGTACAACATGCAGCAGCAATGTACTCAGCTTCAGCAGTGGATGTAGCAATTGAAGTTTGTTTCTTACTCTGCCAAGAAACTAAACAATTGCCTAGGAATTGGCAACCACCAGAAGTGGATTTTCAGGTGACTTTGCATCCTGCATAGTCACTATCAGAGAAATCCACTAATTTGCAAGAATGCCCAGTTGAATACCAAAGGCCTAGTGATTGGGTACCTTGCAGATATCTAAAGATCCTTTTGACTGCAATCAAATGGGATTCTTTAGGTGCAGCCTGAAATCTAGCACAGGCACATGTTGCAAACATGATGTCTGGTCTAGAAGCTGTAAGGTACATCAAGGACCCAATCATACATCTGTAAAGGGTTTCACAACCGCTTTACCTTTCTGATCCACATCCAGTTGTGTGGTGCTGCTCATGGGAGTAGAACAGGGCTTACAGTTTTGTAAATCAAACTTATTCAACAAATCCTTTGTATACTTAGACTGATGAATGAAGGTTCCATCAGCCTTTTGTTTGATTTCTAACCCTAGAAAGAATTGTAATTCTCCCATAGCACTCATTTCAAACTTTTCCTTCATGAGCTTAGTAAATTCATCACACAACTGGGGATCAGAGGATGCAAAAATTATATCATCTACATAAATTTGAACAAGGAGCTTATGCTGTCCCACATTCTTAATAAATAAAGTTTTATCAATGGTGCCTCTAGTGAACTTATTCTCTAGAAGAAAAGTTGATAAGGTCTCATACCAGGCTCTAGGAGCTTGTTTCAGCCCATAAAGAGCCTTATCAAGCTTATACACCCAATCAGGATGTTTATTGTCCTCAAAGCCGGGTGGTTGACACACATAAACTTCCTCTTTATTTTACCATATAGAAATGCACTCTTGACATCCATTTGATAAACTTTAAGACTGTGAAAGGCAGCATAAGCTAAGAACAATCTAATTGCCTCCAGTCTGGCTACAGGGGCAAAGGTTTCATCATAATCGATGCCTTCCTCTTGTGCAAACCCCTGCACAACCAGCCTGGCCTTGTTCTTGACAATTTGGCCCTTTTCATCAGTTTTGTTCCTAAACACCCACTTGGTGCCTATTGCACACTTACCTTGGGGTAAAGGAACAAGCTACCACACTTGCTGTTTTCTGAACTGAAGAAGCTCAAGCTGCATTGCTTCAACCCATCCATTTTCTCTTTGGCTCTTGCTGACTGATGAACAGAGCATAGAAGCAGAAGTTGGAAAATTGACTCCTGGTTGAAACTCCAGCATTGATATCATCCATGATCTGAGACATTGGGTGATTCTTTAGCTCTTGATAGACTATAAGATCAGTGCAAGTGTTTGTAGGACCTTCAGCAGTAACAGGTGTTGATGGAGATTCTTGAAACCATGTAGGAGATTGCAGCTCAAATAAAGTAGAGCATGCATAAATCTCATCAGCATTTGTTGTGGATGGAGCGGCTGAAGCTACAGGAGCATCAGGTTTAGTGGACTCTTGCAGATGGTCACTAAACCTGAAAAGGTGAGTACTGGCATCTTCATCATCAGTACCACCAGGTGGAGAACTGTTGACAGGAACAACAGCTGGAGTTGATAAGGAACATATTGCAGTATGTCCAGATCAAATAACTCCCCATGGTTTTGTGGAATCTTGTCCTTTGGAGATTCATTGAACTTCACATGCAGAGTCTCTTCAACCATCTTTGTTCTATAGTTGAAGACTCTGTATGCCTTGCAAGTTGATGAATAACCAACAAAATACCCTGCATCCACCTTTGATGCCAACTTCTGGAGTGGATCTCTTGTGTTGAGAATGAAGCATGGGCACCCAAAGGCTCTGAAGAAGGAGATCAAAGGAGCCAAATGATGAAGCACTTCATAGGAGTCTTCATCAACCTTTGATTCACTAAGGTTCTATTCTGCACATAGCCAGCTGTGTTGATAGCTTCAGCCCAAAAGGTCAGTGGCAGCCCTGACTCAGCCAACATTGACCTTGCAGCTTCAATGAGAGTCCTGTTCTTTCTCTCAACCACTCCATTCTGTTCAGGAGTTCTTGGAATACTAAACTGCCTTTTAATTCCCTTAGACAGGTAGAAGTCATCAAGTGTGTGGTTTCTAAACTGTTCCATTGTCACTCCTCACACACTTGACCTGCAGGGAATACTGCTTCTCCACAAATAACACAAAGTTCATAATAGCCTTAGAAGCTTCATCCTTGGAGTGCAAGAAGAAAGTCCATACAAACCTGGAGTAATCATCCACAATCACCAGGCAGTATTTCTTCTTTGCCATGCCCATCACTCTGACAGGACCAAAGAGATCCATGTGCAGGAGTTGCAAGCAGGCAATGGACTTTGGTTCTTCTATTGAAGGGAATGAAACTCTATGTTGTTTTCCCTTTAAGCAGGCAGTGCAGTTGTCTTAACACTTGAACTCCTTCAAAGGCAATCCTCTTACTAAACCATGGCTAGTCAGCTGATTCATGTTCTTGAGATTAACATACCCCAGCCTTCTATGCCATAGAGTAGACTCTTGAGGAGAGGCCTTGGAGAATAGGCAAGGATAGCCTTTTAGATCTATTTTCTTGGATAGATCTAAGGCATATACTCTTCCTGTCCTGTTGGCCTTCAGGAGAGTATATTCATCCAGCACCTTGTCAATCAAACTCAGAACTTTGGATGACAGAATCCGACAGTTCTGACTTGTGAAAAGGGCAACATGGCCTTTATCACACATTTGACTGACACTCAAGAGATTGTACTTGAGATTCTCCACATGGTTAACATCATCAAACCTTATTTCCACATTGGAAACAAAGCCTTTGCCGATGATGTAACCTTTTGCATCATTGCCAAAGGAAACAAATCCCTTCTTTCCTTGAGAGTAGTCATTAAGAAGAGAGCTGCTTCCAGTCATGTGCATGGATCCTCCACTGTCTACATACCAGATGCTTCTTTGGTATGTTGAAGAACCCTGCAATCATCATAACATGTTAGTTAGTGTTGGAGTTACCCAAACCTTTTTGGTTTTGGGTCTGTTCTCATCAACAGATGTAACATTAACTGGTTTGTTATGTGTGACAGTCTGAGGTGAAGGAGATGGTGTAGAAGAGGAACCCTTTGGCTTGGATTCCTTTTCTGTGGTTTCAACACAGGAGCATCTAATTGGTTGACTCTTCCCATTAGATGTTGAACCATCATCACAAGTTGTGTCTAACTTTGTGATAAAGCTTTCAGCTCTTCAGACATAAAAGTGCTTGCTGGTGATGGATTCCTGTGTTGCACCATCTTTTTTGAGCAACCTCAGCTGTTGCCTTATTAACCCCATCCTTCTTTTTGGATTTCTTCTTTGACTTTGGGTTTCAGATTTTGATGTTGCTGGTACAAACTTAGTCTCAAACTCATTTTTCATTACATTCATTTGCTCTTAATTTTCTCCTTTTCTTTGAGTTGGAACCCTTTTGTACCAACAATCATCAGTAAGATGATTGAACAAGCACATATTTCACATGGCTTCTTCTTCAACTTTTGTTGATCATCTACTAAAGGAGATGAAACTGCTGAAGACTGTTCTTCAGCTGTTTGCTGTCAGTACTTGCAGTTTTCTTCTTTGCAGTACATGCTTTCCTAACATCCTCTTTAGTAGTCCTCAAACCCTTTCTACTGACAATTTTCTTCTCTTCAGTACTGACAGTAGTTGAGGTTTAAACTTCAGGTTTATCACTTGCTCTCAGTACTTTCAGTACTTCTAGAGACAACACCTGAGTTGATAACCTTTTGATCATATGACATTCAGCATTTGAACCATTAGCTTTTTAGCATCAAATGATTAGTTTTGTGAGGAATGAATGCTGACTTCTACTTCTGATGATGCTGTATCAGATAGTAGGTCACATGATGAGAAGGATTGGTTATTGCTCTCTCCATCAGATTCTACATCTGCTCCGGAAGTATAATCTGTTGAAGGAGCAGTGTGATTATAACCAATGCCAAACTTCACATTAGAAGCTGATTGCTTACTCAAAAGCATCTCAAAACCCTTGCAGGATTGTACCCATCGATCACACTCTACCTGGGTTGCTGCAAGAGTTTCCTTGAGGTCTCTGTACTTCTCTAGAAGTACCTCTTCCCTAGCCTTATCCTCTTTGATTTGGCATTTAAGCTTATAAATCTCATCATTTTTATCATTAATCACAACCTCAAATTCAGCTTTTCTTTTGGAAATAATTTGCTCTAGCTCAAAGTTTTTATCAATTAAAGCCACATTTGCCTCTATAATAGAAGCAAATGCTACTATTCATGAATCAGAACAAAGTTTGGCTTTAGCCTCAGAAGATACCTGTGATGAAGCATTTGAGGATGAACCATCAGCAGACTCCAGGGCCATAAGAGCAAGGTTCCCAAAAGGTTGATCACCACCATGTTGAAGCACCAGGAGACAGTTGTTCATGACCAGATAAATCATCTGGTAAACTGCTCCAGTCAACAATTCTTGGGGTGAAGAAGCTGTGTTGTTAAGGTTGGGTTTGATGATGAGATGGAGAAGGTTGAGGCTCAGGGAGTGCATGTGGTTGCTGAGCAGTGGGTGCTTGAACTTGACTTGGCTGAGGCATGTAGTAGCAGGGGTATGGGTATGGCATATGACCCTGAGGCACAAAGTATGCAGGTGATGCCTGACCTGGTGATGGATGACTAGAACTGGATGTATGTTGCCCTCTGTGCTGTGAGCTATTGCTTAGAAAAGTCATAAAGGGTGCAGAGGAGTTAGATCCAGATGATCTACACTCTCTAGCAAAGTGTCCAAGCCTATGGCACTTGTGACACCTCAACTTACTCTTGTCAAAACCAACTTTGGTTTTGCCAGAGAGACCAGGAAATTCCCTGCCAGTTTCTTGTAGAACTTTTGAGATCTGATATTTATCATTACCATTTGACTCAAAATATCCATCTCTTCCAGATCATCATCTGGAATGCCCTTCAAGTCCTCCATCAGAAAGCACAGGTTATCACTGCTACCTCCTGAACTACCATCAACACCAACAAAAGCATGTTCAGAATTGGTAGAGAAATCTATATGCTCATCATAAGAACCTCTGATGCAGCATATTCTGACTCGACCTATCAGTGCAGCATTGCCTGATACAAAGTCATCAGTGAGCTTGCCAGAGGAGGACAACTTCCTTTTCTGCTCTATCTCTCTCTCAAATGTAAGTAGTTTCCCATGAAGTTGGGTGAGAGATAGAGTATCCAGGTTTGCACTGGAGCGTAGGACAATGGTATAAGTGTTCCATCTCCCAGGCAGGGATCTGAGGAAATGGTTGTTCATCTGACTATGGAATACTCTTGTTTAACCATTTTAGCTCAGAAATAGAGACAAAGAATCGCTCAAACTGTTGAGTCAGTGTCTCACCCTTATGTGAGAGAATGTCTCATATTATTGGGCGAGGATTTCCCTAGTGTTTGCTAACACCTCATTGGTTCCTCCAAATTGTTCCTTCAGAGCAACCCAGAGACCATGAGCAGTTTCATGATGCAAAAGCCCTGAATAAATTTCATTTGGAATTGCCATAGCATGAATTCCATGGGCTTTAGCATCAATTTCGAACAGCTTAAGATCTTCGTCCGAATATTGTTCAGGTTTCTTCAGAACCTTCTTATTTGATTCAGGGACGCTCACCATAGGCATGTGTGGTCCATGTACCACTGACTTCCAACAACCAGAACTGTTGACAGACAAGTGATGGAGCATACGACATTGCCATATGTTATACTCGTTCCTCACAAGCATCGGAGGCTTGTGTTGAGGAACCAGTATTGTGAGGATCATTAGTTGGTGTCGCCATTTCAGATTTCAAGTAAATTCAAGGTAAACAAAACAAATCTAGCTCAAAAACCACGAGAACCTCAAGTTTAATGGACAGAAGCAGCAGAAACTCAATCTCTATAACTAATTCTTGCAAATTGCTAATTCGATCAAACGTATATAGCAACCGAGCAGTTTCAATGATCAATAGTTAAATCGATCAATGATTAACCAGCTCTGATACCATTTGAAAGGATCTCAGCCTCTAGTTTGATCAATTAGGTTGTATTCGCAGCGGATTTAGCACGAGAATTAAACAAATAAGCAAGAACACAAATGATTTTGCATGTAACAAAAAATTATAGAGAGAGAGAATAATTCTACGAAAAGGTATTTTCTATTGAATCACACGCTTCGAGAAGAATTACAATTAGGTCATCTCCTTTTATAGGAGAAATGACGTATGCTGATGTCACTTGATAGTGACATCAAACGGTTATTAACCAACTACTGAAAGAACACTAAACTACTGAAGATGTCAAACAGCTGACATCTTCTTACAAAATGCTAAGTGTTCTAACTTATTACAAACTACTGAAGAAAAGAAACTACTGAAAGTATTACAACTACTGAAGAACAAGCTCTTCAGTCGTTTACAACTACTGAACTATAACAGCTGAAGAACAAACTCTTCTGCTGTTGTACAAACTACTGAAAAGAGAAAATACAAACAACTGATAGAGAAAACCATCACAACAACTGAAGACAACTTCTTCAGCTGTTGTGACAAACTCTGAAGCTTCAGCACTTGGTCTTCAGACTGTGATCTTCAGATGTTTTATCGGTTGATGACTTCAGTAGTTGTCATCAGCTGATGTCTTCAGTCTTTGTCTTCAGACTTTGTGCATCAGTTGTTGATCTTTAGTTCTTTAGTTCTTCAGCTTTTGATCTTCAGCACTTGTCTTCAGTACTTGAAGTCTTCAGTACTTGTATTCTTCAGTACTTCAGACTTCAGTACTTGTCTTCAGTACTTTGGGTCTTCAGCTGTTGTTCTTCAGATCTTTGATCTTCAGCTGTTGAGTCTTCAGTCTTTGTCAAACTGCTGATGAAGCTTTCAGCAGTTGTTGTGATGTCATGTGGGACTTAGAGGTTTTTCTGATCTGGCTCATTGGTTCTTTTGGTCCAACATCCTTCTTCTTAACAAAGAGAACAGGGGCTCCCATGGTGATGTGCTAGGTCGAATAAAGCCCTTATCTAAAAGCTCTTGAAGTTGTGATGACAACTCCTGTAATTCGTTCGGTGCTAATCGATAAGGTGCCCTAGCAATCGGGGCTGCGCCGGGAGTCAGTTCAATTTGGAATTCCACTTGGTGATGAGGTGGTGGTCCAGGAAGATCCTCTGGAAACACCTCTAGGAAATCTCGTACCATGGGTATGTCCTTCATTCGCCTTCCTCCGGTTTTTATCAGTGACGAGTTCCAGAATGGCTACACGACCTTTTCGCAACAACTTTTGCGCCTTTATGTAAGAGATAATACCCATTACTACACCACTCCTATCGCCTCTGACCGTAAGGATTTCGTCACCAACAGGGATTCGTATAATCTTCTCGTGACATATGACTTCCGCTTGTTTATTAGAGAGCCAATCCATGCCTACCACCACGTCAAAACTTCCCAGTGTAACAGGAATAAGATATGTAGCGAAGGTATGACCAATGAGTTCTATCTTACAATCTCTCTAATGTGTGTTACATGGATTTGTTTACCGTCGGCCAATTCTACGGTATATTTGGATTCTAAGGCAGAAGGAATATCACTTAAAAGACTATAGAACTTTAAGGATATGAAACTCCTATCGGCTCCAGTATCAAACAGTACGGTAGCAAAACATCCATTGACAGAGAACCTACCAGTAACAGTTGTAGGGTCATTTAGAGCCTCACCTGAGCCAATGACGAAGGCTCTCCCTTTGGCTCCATTATTATTACCACCATTTCCATTTCCGTTTCCATCATTGTTGTTGTTGTTGCCTTGGTTGTTGTTGTTTTGGCCATTGCCATTACCATTCTTCCTCAGCTGCGGCAGTTTCGCCTGTAGTGTCCCTCTTTTCCACACTCAAAGCAACCCTTGGGAGTCTCCTGAGGTTGCTGTGGCTTCTTAACCAATTCACCACGACAATCCTTGGCCAAGTGTCCCATTTTGCCACACCGCTGACACTTGTAATTGTCACATCTTCCAACATGATGATAGTTGCACCGCGTGCACCTCGACTGTTTACCACCATAGCCGCTCGGTCCTTGATTGTTCGAGGTTGACTGGTTGAAATTACGATTGTTGTCGAACCTCCTTTATTGTTGCTGCGGTGGTTGTTGCTGCGTTTGATGTTGACCACCGGACGATGATGATTTATTGTTGTTGTTGTTGATGTTGGAGGCATCCAACTTCCTCTTGTTGTCGGGCACGCTTGCCACATTGCCCCGTTTTGGTAACCGTCCTTGCTCCACAGCTTCATCAGTCAGTTTGTGGGCTAGGCGGATAGCTTGCTAGATAGTAGCCGGGTTGGAGGAAGTCACCATACTCCTTATCTCTGGCACCAACCCCGAATGTAGTGTTCCACTAGTTTGTGCATCTCATTCACATCCCTGGACATAGGGTGGCCAGCTCATGAGTTCTCGTGGTATAAGCCTCAATTTCTGAACCTTGCATCTTCAGCTGCCAGAATTCCATTTCTAGTTTTTGTACTTCGCTTCGAGGACAGTACTCCTCGGTCATCATGTCTTTAAACTCATTCCAAGAGAGTTCATTTGCTATGGCTTGCCCTAGCATCTGCACTTGAGCGTTCCACCAGGACAATGCTGCACCATCCAACGTTCCCGTAGCGTATTTCACCTGGTCGGCAGGTGGACAGTTACACTTTGAGAACACGGACTCCGTCTTCTCAAACCACCTTACCAACCCTACAGCTCCCTCGATTCCACTGTAGGTGTGTGGCTTACAGTCCATAAAGGACTTGTAAGTACACGCTGGTGGTCCTGCTTTAACACGATAAATATTGATTAGATATCTTATTCGATTAACTAGGGTATTTGACAAACTTTTCCATTATCGTTTACCTGCGGCCTGTCCTACTTGGGCAGCAGCTACCGCTGCCTGGACTTGTGCATTTACTAGAGCAGCCAATTCCGCAGGGGTCATATTAACAGTACCGGCGCCTTGGTCATCGGAGTCTTGGTCACCGGCGCCACGTCCACGCCCGCGCCCGCTTCTTCAACCACGTCCACGTCCTCGGGCGTCCATTATTCACTTTATATCCACAAATACAATAATGAGTAACATCAAACATATTATCTCATTGAAGTATAGTAAACAATAAGAAAGTAATGAATCATCACAACCACAACATTGTTAACAAAATAATAACCAAAGGTGAATAAATTTGCAAATGAGTCACAAATCATTTATCAATGTCAAATTTGAGTTTGTTATTCGGGTGGGGAAACAACCCTTCCCACATAGGTTACAAAAGAAAGAAACGCTACATAGTCCAAGTTGTTTAAAGGAAATGAAATAGAATCAGTCAACTATGTCTGAACCGTCACTATCATCTTCCATCTCTACTGGTTCTTCTTCAGGTTCTTCCTCAGGTTTCTCTTCGGGTTCCTCCTCCTCCTCGAGGGCCTGTACAGGAGCAGGAGCTATGGCGATCTGAAGTGCCGCCAACTGAGCTTCTAAAGCAGCAATCCTGTTGTCGGCTGTTTCATCGCGCTGCTCTCGTTCGGTCATGCGTCCACTAAGCGTCTGGTAACCGTCCCGCATTTGGTAACACCCCTCCAAGGTCTTACCATGATGCTCCTCGAGTCCATCCAGCTGGTGTCGTAGTGTGTACACCTCGTGCTGTAGTGTACAAATGTCGCTCGTGAGTTGCTGACTCGATGTTGTTTCGTGTCCAGTGCTGCCACCAATGCAGCAATCACCTGCTCATTGGACTGTATCGTCCGTGGAAGTGAAGGTAGTGGTTGCTCGGTGTTGGTTCTGGTTTTGGGTCTCGGTGTAGGTACACGTTCCCTATACATGAGGTGATCTACGAACTCAGGGTAGAAACTCCAGTCTCGTGGAGGGTCACGTTCAGGTGGCACAAACGGTTGATCCCAGTCAAACTCACCTCGCGGATAGTCCAAACGAGGCCAGTCACGTCCATCGTCAGGTACTGGTCCAGGAGGTGGGGACTCGGATCGGGTGGGTGATGCCGGTCGTTTACCAGGTGCTCTCGATGACGATGCCATGCTGCAGAGAGTGTGAGGTGTATGCCAATGAGCATACAGTAGAGAAATCAGGAACAAGTAACTAACTAACTATGTGCGGTTATAGTCTAGTGTGTATGCAACCTAGTTCTCTATAACCAATGGCTCTGATACCAATCTGTGACACCCTCAAAATCCACATGTGGGGTTTTACCGCGAGGCGTGTGAACAAACCAGGATCACAGTCAATAGTTACTCGGAATGACTCTATATGCCACGTTTAAAATAAAACAAACCATAGTTCAAACTTTAAAAATCGTGCGGAAGCGTATCGTAAATAAAACAAACCCAAAGTGTGCAAAATGTATCATATGGCAAAACACGTGCCAACCAAATATTTGAAAATCATAAGTAAAAGACAAGTAATTATGTTTGTAGTTTAAATCTTTGGAATGCATGCTGACTCGTGCAGTGCTCCTATCGACCTGAGAATAGCATACTAAAAGTCAACACAACGGTTGGTGAGTTCAAGAGTTTGCGTATAAACATAACAGTTTAACAATCATGACGTATATAAGCATGTGCATTGTAATAGATAGCTAGTCCATTAACAAATAAATATTAATATATAGTGATTTCGCAATTGAAGCTGACTGTGATATGTTTGCCTCCTGTCACGACTTACCATGTCGTGACAAATGTACATAGGACAAATTGCACCCGGTTGGCCTCGAGTCACACAGGTGGGGCTCGTCAGACCCAGTAGTACTACCCAAGTTTCCCCGCTATTCAATATTAACAATTCGAAAGTGTGAGGACTTCATCATGGTAAACAGCACTATATTAATATTATCCACATCTTAAATAAATAAAGCGTTTGTAAAATTACCATTATGCTATCTCCCCCAAAAGAGGTTAAGTAAACAGTGGGGCATGAACTCACCTGATACGCGTATTGAGTTTTTAAGATTTACTTGAAAGAACAAGTGGACAGTCAACCCTCAGAGGTTACCTAAATCATGTGAGTACATGAGTATGTGGAAATAGAGAATATATGAACCCTAAGTGCACTACAACCAAGACTTAAGGTTTTAGAAGAATAGACATGTTTGACCCATTTGACCCGTTTGACCCGTTGGTGACATTATGTGTTGTAAACATTTAGACAGACATGATCACGCATTATTCATGGTTAACATTCTAGTGAATCACATATGATGCTACATTCTCAATGCATTGCTTAAATCATCATATATATACATATCATACAAGTCATGTAAGTTCTTAGCATTTAGCATACTCAGTGTGTTCATAACACAACTAGTGTATCATATGAAAGATCAGATCATGCATTACCTACCTATATGACCTACAACCATGAATTAGCATATACGGGTTAAAATAGATAATTTACCAAATAATCATCCATATTAACTGCAGGATCGATTTCGGGTGGTTTCTCTCTCAACTCACTCGTGAATCAACACTCGGCAAGCAGTCTTTAGGAAGAGTTGATCACAATATAACAAGTAACAAGCAGTAAGAAAATTAACACAGCAAGTAATTTTCAAGGTACTTTTATATATTGCTTCTCAACTCAAAGGATTACAAGACGCTTGGACTCAAATCGCTTATCTAAAGAGTTACAGGGAGAAGATATATATAATACTACCTACAGCCGGGAATACTTTGATTCCAGCTGGACACCTCTAACCTTACATCTATACTACAAGACTCTAGGTGAGGTCTTTCAGACATTTTGCATGCCTGAGAGTGGGTAGTCAGGACATGTCCCTGACTTACCCATGCTGCCAACTAAAGTTGGTAACATGTACTATCATCAAAAGGTGAGCAGTAGAATAAAGTATGGTCAACAGCATGGTCCTTTAGGAAGAACCCATGCTGTGTCACCCATGCGGTGTCAGAGGTCTGCATGCGGACTGACAGGGACCATACCTTTATCTGCTGGACATAGCATTGTCTTCCGAATGATAAAGTGCTTCGGAGGAATAACTTCTTTCCGAAGGCACTTTATACTTCGGAAGACTGCTTCTTCCGAAGCTTGGAGTCTTCTTTGTCTTCGGAAGCAGACTTTGTCTTCAGCTCTTTCATCAGACTTTGTCTTCGGAAGCTTTCAGACTTTGTCTTCAGCTCTTTCATCAGACTTTGTCTTCGGAAGCTTTCAGACTGTCTTCAGCTCTTTCATCAGACTTTGTCTTCGGAAGCTATCTTCAGCTTTGGCTTCAGTTGTTGTCTTCAGTAGTTGACTTCAGCTTTTGCCTTCAGAAGATGTCTTCAGCTGTTGTTCCTTAGACTCTCGGAAGATCTCTTGCTTGACTTCGGAAGCCCTTTGATGTAGTACCAAAAGTGACTATGAAGTGAATTTGGTTGCACCAGCCTCATCATGATCCAACAAACTCCCCCTAGGCTGATGCTACCAAAACTTCACTTCCCTCTTCTTCTCAAAGTTCTCAGCACCAAGGCGAGCAGATGTTTATCAGTATCTTCATTCTTTCCTGCTGTGATGCTGAGAATCTTGTACAAATCTTTGGTGGACAGCACCTCTACTCTGTCACCTTGGATTATATGTACCCTCTGTTGTGGCCCTCTGAAAAGAGTTAGTTGATGGGAAGTATAGTCATATTCCATCGAACTATTG
The DNA here is from genome assembly GCA_024085815.1 of Flaveria linearis. Taxonomy (NCBI): domain Eukaryota; kingdom Viridiplantae; phylum Streptophyta; class Magnoliopsida; order Asterales; family Asteraceae; genus Flaveria; species Flaveria linearis. Next base: position 36,889,656 of record CM044007.1, on the reverse strand, counting down.
GTTCCAATTCAGGACCTTCCACCATCTGTAGAAAGGCTGTGCCTTGGTGGTTGATCTTTCCTTGTCTTCCACTCTTTTCAGCTTCAACTCTTCTTCAATCTTGGCTCTTCGACTTCGTTCAGCCAAGTGGAGACCGCTGATGTAATTTCTTATATGTGCAGCAGTCTCAGAGTTGGAGGGATTGGAGAATGGCTTCTCTGCAAGCTCGGCAAGATCAAATCTGCTGAGATGCAGTAAAGAGGTGGCATTAAGCCTGTTGGTTTCGCCATTCTCTCTTTCCACAACAAAGTTGTGAGAAGGTTCATCGAACCTCCACTGGATTATAGCATTTCTAGGCCCAGGAGATTGACCAGAAATCCTGTCCTCTTTCCTGGTATCCAGCAGAGTCACCAGTCTTCTTCTTAGTCTCTTCTCCTCAGCATTGAGGGTATCGGAGTTGAGACCAAGAAGTCTTGCAGCCTGGCCCAAGGTTTCTCTAGGCAATTCAAGAAATTGGCCTAGGGTGAGGGAGCTTGAAGAGTTGTCAACATAGGTGATGTTGATAACCTCTCCCTCATAGGAGATACTGCTCAAAGTAGTGCAATTGATGAGCTTTGTCTTGAACTCCTTAATTTCCTCAAAGGAGAAATGTTTAGGAGGCTGAGAGGATGGTCTTGGTTGTTGTGGGTAGGCTTAGGTTAGTGGTTTTGGGTTGAGTCTTGGGTTTTAGGATGGGTAGTTTGGGTGGTTGAGGTGATGTGGTAGGTTTGGGTAGAGTTGTGGGTTGAGGGGTGAAGGTCTCATCAGTGGGTTCAGGTTGATGGGAAAAGGGTTGGTTCTGGTGTGGGTTGTGGCTGTGGTTGAGTGGCTGGGGTGAAAACCATTCCCTTCATCCTCCTGTACATCTCCTTCCTTTTCCCCAAACGGATGTCAGCTTTTATTTCACTGACTATCCGCTGGAGTGTCCTTTCGGACATAGGTCCCACCTGCCTACCAGAGAAGCCATGAGCCCGAAGGTAGTCTTTCATCCAGGCTTTGTCAGTTGACTTCTTGGCAGCAGTGACCTCCTTCTCTTCCTCCCTCTTCCTCTTCACCTTCAGCTTCTCCCTAGCAGCCTTCTTCCTTTCCTTCTCCATTTGATCCTGCTCCTTGTTGTGGAGCAGCAGGATCATGTCATTGTCATGTGGAGACAGTTCAGGAAGACTGAAACCTCTTGAGAGCAGGAACTTGATCCTAGCCTCTCTCAGCTTCAGGGCTGCCTCCCTCTGCTCTTGTTCTTCCCTCTCCAAGGCCAACCTGGCTTCCCTTTCTTGTTGTAGCCTGGTTGACCTCTCCAAAGTCACCAACTCCTCTAATGATAGCAGGAGTATTTCCTCATTGACAGCTCCAAGACTGATGAGCTGGTCAATGAGTGCTGTTCTTCTCTTCAGGTTGATTTCTTCCTGATTGGCTGCAGCTGCCTTAGAGCTGGCAGCTAGCACCTTTTCAGTTGGAAACCTCCCTTTCTTTTTAGCCTTCTCAATCCTTTCCTCCTCCTGAAGCTCTTCCGCAGTCAGTTTTCTTTTGCCTTTGTCTTTGATGGTGCTTGACTGTGGTGGTTCTTGAATGGAGGGTTTGTGATTGAGATAGAAGTTCAGCTGGTGCTTGGATTGGGGGGTTTCAGAGGTGTCCTCCCTGCCCACCTCGGATGCTATATCAGTAATGACATCTGTGATGGTCAGCTCCTCGGACATCTGAAACAAGCCTTCCGCAGCTTCTATTTCGGCTTCGGAAGATTTTTCTTGTTCTTCCGAGGCTTCATATAGGCTTCGGAAGCTTCAGTTTGAGCTTCGGAAGATGAGACTGCTGCAAATTCTATCCCATCTGTTTCAGTTGCTGGGCCATCAGTCCCCATTTCCCCTTCGAAGCTAATCTCAGGTTCCATGAAGACCTTAGGTTGACCAACTTCTTCCACAGTGGTAGAAGGTGCAGTCAGTCTTTGAAGCTCCTCAGCCCCAAAGTAAGCAAATGTGGTGTCGGGGCTGGGCTGTTCTAGGGATGATCTCAATACAAACTGTGTGAACAGCCTGTAGAGATCTTGAAGCATCCTTGAGTCAATCTCCAGAAAGGATTGAGATGACTCAGGTAGGGTAATGATTGTTGGGTGGAAATGAGTTGGGTCTGTGGTTCCATAGGTGTTTGTCTCTGAACTTTCTCCCCTTTTGGTAGCATCATCTTGAGAGCTAGATGAGCTAGAGGAAGAAGTCATTGAGACCTGGATAGGTACATGCCTAACAGACCTCTCCGTCTGTTTCTCAGCTAGTTGAGCCTTGAGAGAGTTAATCTCAAGTTGCTGAGTGGCAGTCCTTGATTCTAAGATCCTCACCTGTGATTCCAGGTTGGAGACCTTAGAAAGCAAGTACTGAAGTGTTAGTTGCATACTACCCTCATCTTCATAAGAAGAATCACGGGGAGATGAGATAACATACCTAGTATGCTCACTCTCACCACCAGATGTGGTTTCTTGGCACCCTGGTTTCCTCTGCTCAGAGTCATCTCTTTCAGAGATGTCAATGGGCAAAGTTGCCGTAGACTCAGTCCTAATGATGTTACCACTGTCCTGAGAGCTCAATGAGAAACTCTGAGTAGTGGCAGCTGAGTCTACATGAGTCCCTTCCACATCAGTGGGACTCACCTCAGTAGCAGGCTTCTGATGGGGGCTAGAGACAAGGGATCCCTCTTGGCTCTGTTGATCTCTCAGTGGGTGGTTTAGATCAACTTCATGGCCATGGAGAGATGTAATCTCTTCATCAGTTCAGAGTAAAAGGTCAGTGAAAGAGAGGGTGGTTAGTCCTACTGACCGGGACTTAGATCAATGTCTACAGGCATTGAGCCTTTGGTGGGGCTGTCCCTAGAAAGCTGCACAGGGGAGTGTAGAGACTCACCCTGCGGGCTAAAGGCTTGGGGTTCGGGCTCAGGGGTTTGAGACTGAGGAGGCTCAAAACCCACATTGAGGTCAAATGTGAAGGATGGTGTGACCTCGGACTGAGTGGGAGCCCATGATTCCACTCTAGTCCTTTCGGTGTGAACAGGAGGAGCTTGTTCAATCAGAGTAGATTGAACAAGGGTTCGTTTGGGGCGTCTTTGATAGGTGGCTTTGATGGGTAAAGAAGGTTTGGTATTGTGGTGGATGTTGCTGGTGTGGGTTCATCACCTGTGGGGATAACAGGGATGTCACCAGGAGCTATGCGCTCAGTCATCGCTGGAGGTAATGGAGTGTACCGTCCAGTGAAGTTGGTGGACATCTTCTTCAGTATTTTGAAGATGGTAGGCCTCATATGTGGAACAGGAAGAGCAGCTGCGCAGACAAGCTTGCTTGGTTCCATCTCACAGTTGATTAAGTGTTGAAGGAATCGGGGATACATGAAGAATGTATCTCTGCTCAGATTGGCGATTAGGTTATTCAACACAAATCGTGAGTAGTTGAATCTGAGGCCTCTCACCAACCCATGAACTAGGCATCCTAGTTCATATGGGATTTGATCCCAACCCCCTGATTTGTTGGAGAGGCAGTGTAGAACGATGTGCAGCAAGAACTTCCAATGGTAAGAGAAGTTGAACTTGTATACCGTAGATCTGCTGACATCGCCTCCATATCCCATGAGGATATAGGTGCCTTCCAAGTCTTCCTTGGGGAACTCAGTAGGAGCCCCATCATCGTGAAGCTCAAGATGCTCCCTGATGATCTGTTCATTGATGACCAACTCTTGGCCACAAACTCGGGTTCTCAGGACTCGAACCCCATTCAGTACTGCAGTTTCACCATTGCTCCAAAATTCTGACATATGGTTGGAGTATATGGTGGGGTTAACTGTTAGTGCAGTGAGATAGGTGGATTCGGTGAGAAAGGTGATGATTTGGGTGAAGTCGGCATCCCTTGACGAGTCAAGTAATGCGACTTGATTGTGCTGAGGGTTTAGCGCCATTGAAGAAAAGGTAAGCTTGAAATTTTGAGTGAGATTGAGGGTTTTACAGTGAAGGGAATAGTTAGGGCTGTAAAGTGGTAAAAGAAGATGAATTTGATCAGTCAAGATTATTTAAAAGGGTGGATAGTGGTATGGTGGTGGTAATAGGGTTACTGTGGGTGGTATGGTGGTTTACGGCAGCGAAATGATGTTGGCGGCATGGATAATTTTAAATAATCTGACCATCAAGTACAAAAATTTTTACTTTTTACAGAGTAGGGCCCAAAAGATATTTATTACAAGTAAAATCTTAACTTCCGAAGGTAAAACATTTCCGAAGGTAATTTTCTTCTGAAGGCAATTTCTCTTCCGAAACAAGATATTGTTTCCGAAGGTAGGATTGTCCTTTGAAGGAGCTTTATCTTCCGAAGCAAGGCATTGCTTCCTAAGGTAAAGTTGTCTTTCCGAATGGAGAGTTGTATAAGTTTTGGAAGTAGATCTGATATAAAATCAATCGCTTCTTCCGAGACTACAAACTCTTCCGAGAAGAAAATTTCCATTGAGGAATTTGGCTTCGGAGGATATTCAAGGATATCATCCGAGAGTTAATTCCTCTTCGGAAGGAATTTACACTTGGAATAATTTAAAGATCTTTTGTAACAGGGCTTAAATTGTATTGACACAAATCAGGTTTTCAAAAGAGGTAGTTGTTCATTTGAGTCTTAACTTTGTTCATTAACTTTTGTTCATTTGAGTCAGTTTATCAGTTTTTCATGAATATCTCTAATGAAATGATACCTGATATCAATGTGTTTTGTCTTGGAGTGCTTCACCGGATTCTCAGTAATGGAGATAGCACTGTTGTTGTCAATATGGATAGGAGTAGTCATGAAGTTGAACCCATAGTCTAACATCTGATTTTGAATCCAAGCAGTTGAGCACAGCAGCTAGCAGCGGCGATGTATTCAGCTTCAGCAGTTGATGTAGAGACACAGGATTGTTTCTTGCATTGCCATGAGATAATCCTTCCACCAAGAAATTGACATCCTCCTGATGTTGATTTCTTGTCAATGTTGCAGCCACCATAGTCACTGTCAGAGTATCCATAGAGATTGAAGTCACTATTTCTTGGATACCAGAGACCTAGTTTAGGTGCTCCTTTGAGGTATCTGAGGATTCTCTTTGCAGCAGCTAGGTGAGACACCTTTGGAGCAGCCTGATATCTTGCACAAATGCATGTGGCAAACATGATATCTGGTCTACTTGCAGTAAGATACATCAGAGAACCAATAATTGCTCTATACTGATGTTGATCAGTATCCTCCCCCTCAAGGTCAGGGCAAAGATTATGGTTTCTGGGTATGGGTGTCTTGGCTGGTTTACAGTCCTTCATTTCAAATCTTTCCAAGATATCAGAGACATACTTAGATTGACTTATGAAGAACCCTTCCTTCATCTGTTTCACCTGGATCCCAAGGAAAAAGTCCATTTTTCCCATGGAACTCATCTCAAACTTCTGCCTCATAATGCTTTCAAAGTCCTTGCACATTTGGTCGTTTGAAGAACCAAATATGATGTCATCAACATAGACTTGTACAAGCAAAATGTCTTCTCCACTCTTTCTGATGAAAAGAGTCTTGTCAATGGTACCTCTAGTGTATCCATTCTTCAGGAGAAACTGAGACAAGGTCTCATACCACAGCCTAGGTGCTTGGTGCAGCCCATATAGAGCTTTATCCAGTTTGCACACATAGTTGGGGTGCTGTGGGTCTTCAAATCCTGGAGGTTGACACACATAGATTTCCCTATCTATATCCCCATATAGAAAAAGCACACTTGACATCAAGTTGGTAGACTGTGAAGTTCTTGGATGCAGCATAAGCAAGGAAGATCCTAACTGCCTCAAGTCTTGCAACAGGTGCAAAGACATCAGTATAATCAATTCCTTCCTCCTGGGTGTACCCTTGAACTACTAGTCTTGCCTTGTTCTTGATAATCAAGCCTCTATCATCTTTCTTATTCCTGAATACCCATTTAGTGCCTATGGGTACTTGACCAGATGGTAGTGGGCATAGATTCCAGACCTTTTGTCTTCTGAATTGAAGCAGCTCCTCCTGCATCGATTCAACCCAACTACTATCTTTTAAGGCATCTTCTACCTTCTTTGGTTCCATCTGAGACAAGAAGCATGAGTACAAGCAGACATTCCCATGATGAGTCTGTCTTCTTGTTCTCACACCTCAGAGACATCCCCTATGATGTTCTCAGTTGGATGAGTGTTGTGAATCCTAAGACGAGGAATCACTTCCAGTTGCAGAGATAAGTCCAAGTTAGACATATTCTGATCAGGAACTGGATCACTCTGTCCAACTGCTGTTTCAGAGTCATTCAATGAGGACTGATTGAATGATTGAGAAACATCATCAATGGTTGGTTGTGAAGTAGTATTAACAGTTGCCTGTTCCTTCAGAATACTACCTCCTTCAACCTGGTGTTGTAATGGATCACCTGAGGAACTTTGAGGTTGATCAAGTGATTCACTTGTTGAAGCTTCACTATTTCTGGAGATAGTTACACTGTCAGATCTGTGAATAGTTGAAGCTTGTTGCCTTTCAGCTCTTGGAGAATTGGAAGAGGTCTGGGAAGCTCATATAGTTGTCCTGCATCAGTTTGAGCACCTGTTCCAGCTGAAACATTCTCACAAGATGGTTTAGAATAGTTTGGAAACAATTCTAAATCAAATATATACTCAGGTCCATTCCCCCTAACACAAGGAGTGCTCATTAACAACTATGTTGGATGACTCCTCAAATTGTTGATTCTTGATATTGTATACTCTATAAGCTTTGGAGCTAGAAGAGTATCCAATAAAGATAGCATCATCCGACTTCTCAGCAAACTTTGCCAAGTTGTCCTTTGTGTTAAGTATGGTACACCTGCAGCCAAAGGACCTTAGAAAGCCAATGAACGGTGGCCTCTTGTTCCATAACTCATAAGGGGTTTTTCCATGGGGCTTAACTACAAGAACCCTGTTCTGCACATAGCATGCAGTGCTGACTGCCTCTGCCCAGAATGTTAGAGGCAGCTTTGAATCAGCTAACATGGTCCGAGCAGCCTCAATAAGTGTCCTGTTCCTCCTCTCAGCAACACCGTTTTGTTGAGGAGTTCTGGGAGCACTATATTGTCTGGCAATCCCTTTTGAGTCACAGAATGAGTCAAGAACGAAGTTCTTAAACTCAGTCCCTTGATCACTTCTAATAATCTTAACCTTGTGATCAGTTTGATTTTCTATTTTAAGAATAAAAGATTTTAAAGTTTCAGCAGTTTCATCTTTACTTCTTAAAAAGAATACCCATGTAAATCTTGTAAAATCATCAACGATCACAAGGCAGTATGATTTCCTTCCAATGCTCATTATACTTGTGGGACCAAAAAGATCCATGTGCAATAAGTGTAATGGAGTAGTGATAGAGTTAACACATTTGGATTTATGAGATGATCTGTGTTGTTTCCCTTTCAGGCATGCAACACAGTTATCTTTGCAGAAAAATTCCTTTTTAGGCAAACCATGTACCAAGTTATTTTTAACCAATGTATTCATTGTTTTAAAATTCACATGACACATGCGTTTATGCCATAGTGTTGACTCATCACTATCAGCTTTGGAAAGAAAGCATGATACTTCACCCATAGGAGAAGCCTTGTTCATATCTAGCTTGTACATATCCCCTTTCCTGGGAGATCTGAGAAGCACCAATTCCGGAGGAATTGTCATCCCTGGTCTGAGGATAATGCACTCATGTTCTGTAAAAAGCATTTGATGCTTCTGGTCACAGAATTGAGAAACACTTAACAGATTGTGTTCAAGCTGTTTGACAAAGTGAACTTTGTCAATGTTTATTCTACCGTTGGATATACTTCCTCTGCCCGAAATATATCCTCCAGCCTCACCTCCAAATTGGACAGGCCCTCCATCAAAGTTCTGGAATTGTTGAAGGAGAGATCTGTTCCCTGTCATGTGCCTGGAGCATCCACTATCTACAATCCAGATATTGTTGTTCTTGTCAAATGGATGTCCCTGCACATAAAATGAGAAGGTTAGTTTTGTTTGGAAGCCCAATCCTTGCAGGTCTTGGGCTCTTCCAAAGATAGTGACATAATTGAACCGAAAGATATGCGATGGGGTTCAATAGAGGTCATTGTTGAAGAAGAGGTTTGGGCTGCAGCATCTTCCTTGATCTTCCAATCCATCCTTTGGTTGATCTTTGAAGGTGAGCTTGTTGAAGCTTTTGCAGCATGGTCTTCTTCCGAAGCTTCTCTCTTTTCGGAAGAAGCCTTCACCACCTTTTCTTCCGAAGTAGTCTTCTTCTGAGATGGTTTCAAGGGAGCCTTCTTGTTCTTCCGAACCTTAGAAGGTTTGGCTTCCGAACCCACTTTCCCTTCGGAAGAAGCAGTTTCTTCCGAAAGCAACTTGGCTTCCGAGACCAACTTTCCCTTTTTCATCATTTGGACCTTTTGAAGTGGTCCAACTGAGAAACCTTCTCTGACTACTTCTTTTCTAACATTATTTGCATAATGTGTGCTTGCTGGATTGTAGTAACAATCTTTAGCCATGTGGTTGTGCAGACCACACATTATGCATGCAATGTTAGTCTTCTGGGAACTTGCAGGTTGCTGTTTCTTGGGTTTCTTCTCTTCATCAGCAACTTTCCCTTTTAACTTCTGATCCTTCGGTAGGACAGGAGTGCTGGTACTACACTCCTTTCCTGAATCAGGAGTACCTACCACTTGAAATCCGGCAGAAATGAAGACACCCTTTTGCTTAGGGTCAAACTTAAGCTTGGACTCTGCAACCTTCTTAGCAGTCCTTCTAGCAGCTTTAGCTCTGCTTCTTCTTGCCTTGGTGGTTAGGATTTGGTCATCACAGGTGGAGATGGGTGTATCCTCCTGTTTCTCCTCTGTGGAGGCCACTATTTTTGCTTCATCCTCTAGTTCCAATGGAGAAGGGTCAGCAGTTGGAACCTCTTGCTCTTCAGTACCACATCTAGGTAGTCTAATAGACTCATAAGAGTGTGGTGGAGCTATTTCACTGGTTCCCAACCCTTCTTTGTTTTGATAAAACATTTTGGAATGAGAGGTTGATGCAAGAATAGTTTGGAAGCTTTGCTCAGCAATAGCTTGTTTCCTGGCCTGAGCCTCAGCTCTGACTAACTGGGCTTGAGCCTCAGAAAGTTTGGAGATCAGATCTTTGATTTGAGTCTTATAATTAGTCTTTTCATGTTTTAAAAGAGACACAGTTTTCTCTAACTCATCAATTTTCTTTTGATAGTCAGATTCAGCTCTTTTAAAGTCAGATTTTAGCACATTTAAAGACTCAACCTCAGATCTGATTTCCGAAATGTAATCCTTATACAATTTAACTTTAGCAATACAGGCAGCAGTACAAAGACGTTCATATACCTGATCATCATCTGTTCCGGCCATGAGTGCTTGAGCGGGAGTCACATCCTGTACCATGAAGCTCCAGTCAACTTCCTGAGCAACAGCAGCTGTTTCAGTTGACTTTCTTCATGCTTGGGGGCAGTGGGATGTGTGGAGGCCTGTGGGGTTCCCGGGTTGTTCTTGGGAGCCTTGCATTCCCTAGCAAAGTGACCAAGTTGGTTGCAGTTGTAGCACCTTGCTTTGCTCTTATCAAACCCAAACTTGCTGTTGACTGGGTTTTGAGGGAATTGCCTTCCAGTTCTCTTGAAGAACTTCTTCGCTCTGTAAGTTAAAAGAGCCATTTGCTGGACAATATCCATGTACTCCACATCATCTGGACTGAAGCACTCAAGATCATCAAAGCAGTATTGAAAATCACCAGAGTGTCCACTTCCAGAGACAAAGGCACAACCTTCCTGAAAGGAGTTGTGTTGAACCTTTTGAGACTTTGGAGTCTCAGGTAGAGTAATGAAGGGTCCAGTATGTGAGTTGTCAGGGTAGCATAGCAAGGGATGCTGTGATTCTATGCTTTCCCTTTCAACCACATGAAGGGCTGAACTCAGTTGGTTATTGGAGTGATCAGAGGAGTTCTGCATGTTCATCTCCATCTGAAATGCACTTAGGATACCATACAACTCTGTAAGAGAAAGAGTCTTAAGGTCCGAAGTTCTCTTGATGACAACACAGTAGTGAGTCCATAGTTTAGGAAGAGAAGACATGAACTTCCTAACTATGTCTCTGTTCTCAAGAGCTACTCCAATATCCGCCAGAGTATCTACTAGCTCAACATACCTGAAGTATTGTTGAGTCAAGGTCTCACCAGCCTTGAAAGTAAAGTTCTCAAACTGCTGCTTCAAGAGATCTTTCTTGTTCTCTTGAGTTTCCTTGGATCCCTCATACATCAGCTTCAAAGCTTCCCATAAATCTTTAGCAGTCTTGCACTTCTTGAAGCGTCTGTAGACGGAGTTGGGGAGAGCAGTTTGGAGACAAGTCATAGCCCTTTGATCTAGCTCTATTCTCTTCCTATCTTCCTCTGAGTAATCGTCAACATCTTTTGGAATGATGCGATTACCAGTGGCAGATGTAGTGCTTGGTATGAAAGGACCATTGACAATGGAGTCCCACATCCTTGAATCTTGACACTTGATGAAGCCTTCCATCCTGATACACCATGTGTCAAAGTCTTCAGGGGTGATCATGGGGGACTTGGTCAAGGTACCAGTTTCCATATCAGCCTTGGAGAGAGCAGCCATTTGAGTGAGTGGATTGTAGTGAGGAGTGAAAAACAGGTTGATTAGGATGGTAAGATCTCACAATCAAGAGCCTGGTGCTCTGATACCAATTGCAGGATCGATTTCGGGTGGTTTCTCTCTCAACTCACTCGTGAATCAACACTCGGCAAGCAGTCTTTAGGAAGAGTTGATCACAATATAACAAGTAACAAGCAGTAAGAAAATTAACACAGCAAGTAATTTTGAAGGTACTTTTATATATTGCTTCTCAACTCAAAGGATTACAAGACGCTTGGACTCAAATCGCTTATCTAAAGAGTTACAGGGAGAAGATATATATAATACTACCTACAGCCGGGAATACTTTGATTCCAGCTGGACACCTCTAACCTTACATCTATACTACAAGACTCTAGGTGAGGTCTTTCAGACATTTTGCATGCCTGAGAGTGGGTAGTCAGGACATGTCCCTGACTTACCCATGCTGCCAACTAAAGTTGGTAACATGTACTATCATCAAAAGGTGAGCAGTAGAATAAAGTATGGTCAACAGCATGGTCCTTTAGGAAGAACCCATGCTGTGTCACCCATGCGGTGTCAGAGGTCTGCATGCGGACTGACAGGGACCATACCTTTATCTGCTGGACATAGCATTGTCTTCCGAATGATAAAGTGCTTCGGAGGAATAACTTCTTTCCGAAGGCACTTTATACTTCGGAAGACTGCTTCTTCCGAAGCTTGGAGTCTTCTTTGTCTTCGGAAGCAGACTTTGTCTTCAGCTCTTTCATCAGACTTTGTCTTCGGAAGCTTTCAGACTTTGTCTTCAGCTCTTTCATCAGACTTTGTCTTCGGAAGCTTTCAGACTGTCTTCAGCTCTTTCATCAGACTTTGTCTTCGGAAGCTATCTTCAGCTGTTGGCTTCAGTTGTTGTCTTCAGTAGTTGACTTCAGCTTTTGCCTTCAGAAGATGTCTTCAGCTGTTGTTCCTTAGACTCTCGGAAGATCTCTTGCTTGACTTCGGAAGCCCTTTGATGTAGTACCAAAAGTGACTATGAAGTGAATTTGGTTGCACCAGCCTCATCATGATCCAACATTAACCACAACACATTCAATATGTCCAATACCTACCACATACATCAAGATGATTGATTTCCAGTCCCAAACATGATGTCCTAGTTACTAATCATTATTCAAAACCAGCCATGATCATCAAAGTACAGAAATCACCCAATAACCAAATAAACATTCCATACGACCCAATTAACAGATTCTATCACCTTAGGCATCCACAACAATAATTCTAGCATGATCCTAATGTCATGAACACGTCCAATTACCAATATCCAATGTCCATCCAAAATAAAGTTTCCCTTTTGGGAAAGTTCATCCCAAAATCTAATACACACCCAATGTACACATAATCATCAATAATATACTATTTCAAGCTCATAACAACAACTAACCATGATCAACAACATCAAGTTACCATAATTCATCAATTCATATCTAAAAAGTTTCTACTTTGGCAAGATATGAACAACAACATCCAACCTAAGATTTCTAGCATTCATATCAACAATCTAGCACCTAATCAACATCCTAAACACATCCATAACATCAATTTATCAACAATTCATCATTTCATGCAAAATAAAGTTACTATTATTAGTAACCTATGAACAAAGTTCTCAATTCACCAATTTCTTGAATGATTCATGTTTTGTAGCATTCATACTAACTAATTAACATCCCAACAACATCAAACAACAATCAATTTCACGTAATCGTCACAATTTTCGAATTAGGGTTCATCTTCATCAAGGTTCATGATCCAATCATTACAAACGTGTCATTCATGCATAATCAACGTTAACCAACATACATACAATCTAATTAACATGCTAACATCAACAAAACATCAAAAATTCAGCACCATTAACCCCAATTCGCAGCTTTAGTTTCGGCCATATCAAGAATCCCACAAAGACATCAAAAACTAACCTTATAAACGTGTAATGGCTTGCAATCAACGTTTCCAACGTATTATGCTGCTTGAAATCGATCAAATCAACCTTCTAATGTGTGTTCTTGGCTGAAAATCGCAGGGAGGGGGTGTGGGGATGCAGGTCGCGTTCGTGGGGTGGGATTATGGGGGCTAGGGTTGTTTTGTTTTAATTAATTTACAAGAATACCCCCTCTAAACCTTGCATTTTGTATTTTTATAAAATTGAAGCTTTTAAACTCTTTGTAATATGTTTTTAACTTAATAATATGAACCTCTAAACTAATGGTAACACTTATATATTTTATTTTATAAAAACACAAGACATACGAATTAACACACTCGTTTCCGCGTTACGCGATAAAATTCATCGTTAATATTTAAATCGCGTAAACACATAAGCATAACACAATAATCATCTAATCTAGATTATTATTAAATTAACATTATTAATTATTATTAGGTCACCAACGTCAAACGACAACCAGTGTGTGCTTACGGACACATGTATGCAAAACTTAACGGAATTAACGGCGTTTGGTAACGGAAATCACCGGATGTCACAAGCACTGTTTAGGCGCATCAGCCTACACTTGGAAATTCCTAAGGCATATCTAGGCACCAGGCTACTGTTTGGGTGTATCACATATACTTAGACTTTCTAAGTCATATTTTTAGGCGCATGAGCCCTATTTGGGCGCATGACTATATTTGAAACTTTTCTAAGGCATAATAGTAGGCGCATGGACCCTGTTTGGGCGCATGAACACCAACATATATGTTTCTAACATATTTTCAGTCCCAAACATAATCTTAGCATATTCTAAGCTTCGTACTATCATTCTAAGCCTTAACTTAGTATGCACAACCACAAAACACTAACATATCATTCTAAGCCTTAACTTAGTATGCACAACCACAAAACACTAACATACATGCATTAATACATACGGTTATACATACAACACTTTTAAAAATCCTTTAAATGCATTTTCAGCCCTAAAAATTTATAAAATATGTAGAAAACGGGGTCTAGAAACTCACCTTAGCTGCTTTCAAGTTTAAATCCTTTCAACTTGAACTTTTCAAAAGCTTTTAACACCTATACATGTCCAAGGACACATAAACCGAACACATACATACACATAAGAACATGTAGAAGCCGGTTTTATGGCCAAAAATCCATAAAAATTAACTCAATTACACTAAATTTGCTTACCTTATATGAATTTAGCTGTTTTCTCTCTCTAGAACCAAAGCTCTTCTGCTTTCTCTCTCTAAATTGATGAAGCAGTTTGTGTGCAAAAGGTGGGGCGGCCATGCCACCTTCAAACAAAATAATAATACTATTTTTGTCCTACTTACACTTTAACCCCTTTCTTTGGCCTCCTTTTCTTTTCTTACAAAATATCTTTCTTTTCTTTTCTCATTTCTTTTCTTTCTCTTTAAATGATAAAATTCCCTGGTGTTACACCAAGGAAGGAGGGCAAAACATAAAAATATTTCCTTAAGTCTCTTTTAACCTTGATTAATTAAGTGGGTGTAACTAAGCATGAAATTTCCCCTAGGTATTGACATGAGTGAAAATGTCCCAAGTGAAACAAATATAGGTAACAGTTCATGAATGTTGCTGAGTTACAAAAATGCGAGTAACAGTTGAACAAATGCGGTTGAGGTCAAGAAAATGCAGGTAAGGGTTTCACCCTTGATCACATTTCTTAAAACTTAATTATGAAAGAACTAATGCGGGTAGGTTAGACATATGCAGTGAGACTAAACAAATGTAGGTGAGGTTCTAATGCTTGTTCGTATTACTTGTACTTAGTTGCAAGACAACTAAAGTGGGTAGGTTAACATATGCGAATGAGGTTAAACAAATGCAGTTGAAGGGTTAGGAAAATGCGGGTGGCATAACTTATTATGGTTGAAGGGTTAGGATAATGTAGGTGAGCTTAAACAAATGCGGGTGATCTAACTTGTGCGGGTAATGTACTTTTACTTATACGTATTTCTTTGCTTAGTTTGTGAATAACCGTTGCGGTTAGCATGATAATACGGGTAACTGTAATAGTGGGTTTTCTACTTTGGCTTGAGGTGGGAATCCTGCAAAGTTACACCATTATATTTCTTTGAAAAACATTAAAATATTCATAGGTACTTTAGGGTTCATACATAAACTTGAATAGAAACATAGATTTATCATAATATGAACCATAGAAATAAAGTTGGTAACTCTATATCATAAAACGTTATATTTACTTATAAAAGAAGTATAAGCATGCATATCATCTGCAAAAGTTATGAAAAACATAAAAGTGGGGATCTAGAACTCACCTTTTGGTGTAGAAACCTTAACCCTAACGAGTATAACCAAGATCTACAAATCCACACGTAAAGGTGTCAACTTTGTCTAATAAAATGGTGTCAAAACACCTATCAATCATATATCTAACCAAGATCTATCATTCTAAATGTAAAAGTTGGTACATTGCTTGAGTTCTTGTACTCTCTCTCTAGAACACATGCTTTCTCTCTCTAGAAGCCTCCTTCTTCATAGAAAGCGTGCATAGGGTTGTCAAGGTCCTTTTTATAGTGGCATATTAGGGCTTTATTTACATGAATACCCCTTGCACTTTCTTTAGTGGTTAAATACTACTTTTAAATAGTATTCGGCCCCCTTATTCTTTCTTTTAAAATTTTCGGGGGTGTTACATTGGTTGAGGCTTAAATAATAGCCTAGATATGAACAAATAAATGGTTTCAAAAAGAAATAATAATCATTGTACAAGAATGATAAAAACTTACTAATTCTTCAAAAAGATCAATTTTTTATTTATTGCTTTCACATGTTCTTTAAGTTTCCTCCGCTTAAATTAAACACCCTAAAGAGATAAAGGTGATTACTTCTTATCTATATTAAGAACACGATCAATAAGATTTATGATATAAAAATATTAACTATAAGTGAAAAGGTTCAAATGGTTGAAAGTGGTCTAAAGTGTTCAAATACTTACAAACATCCAAATCATTTTTATTTCAATAATTTAAATTATTATTTTAATGAATAAAGGTTTGACGAGAATATTTAATAACATACTTTTTGGTAATTATATTGAATACATCAACTACATATATATTCAAGAACATGTAATAAAAAAATATTGGCTTGGTCTACCCCACCCAATCCATTTTAACATGTACTAAAACCTATCATTTTGACTTGTACCTATTTTAATCCATTACAGATGTCACCTTTGTAGCCAACTATAATGAAATTACATTATAACAAAAAGAAATAGTAACCTTGATATTTTATTTTCTTGCAACTAAACTATTGTAGCAATCCTAGCTCGCTACATGAGTTACCCTTAGTTTCCATTTCCTTAAAAACATGCATAAAAAGGTTAAGTAATGATAGTTGGTGACTTTTTAGGTTTTGGAGTTGAGTAAACAAATTTTTAAGCAAAGTGTCTTAGTTTATGTTCTATTAATAACATGTTGATAAATGCAATCTACGTGAGTCCACAACCAAGCTTAGTGACGTAAAAATTGTCCCAGGCCTAATGTCTTATCATGGAGCATTAGGAAGTAACTGGAAAATATACATTCGTTATAAAGTCCAATGTGTAGTTATTGTCCATCTGCTCATATACATGATTTAACTCTTTATATGTGTTTCTGGAACTTAAGTGTTATAGTAGAGTCTATTGCAATCTACATATGTAAACGTGTTTTCAAAGTGTTGTAAACAGGTTTTAAGGCATAATATGTCACACCTTTTCTAAAGCAAAAACATAACAAAATAGTGAAACTGAATATCAAGGACAACATTGTTATAAGAGAAAACTAATAACTTTAATACATTGAATGTACTATTAAATGTTTCATAATCATGGCTTCTAGAGCTTTATACAAACTGCTACATAAAGATCCTAAGCACGAAGCAGAGGGTTCACATGAAGCTCTTTCATTTGTATACATAGCCAAGCTATCCTTAGTTTTTAATCCCTAAATACATGATTAAAATGTCAATAATAATGTTGGTGAGTTCATAAGTTTTAATATATCAAATACATTGTAGGAAACTATAAGGTTATATTAGAAAGGCTAATGCAACCAAAGCAACCAAAGAGCTTCCGTACTAATGTATAAAGTAAAAGTTACTTCGAAAGTTTTACACACTTCATAGAAAATATTCTAAGTGTGAAATCTTTCAAAGCCAAAGTCCAAATCTTCCAAAGCCAAAGATGAAGTCTTTCGAAGCTTCAAAGACAAAGTCTTCCAAAGCCAGTGAAGTGAAGACTGATTTCTTCAGAAGACAGAGAAGACATGCTTTCTCTGATCAACTTTTACATAAAGCTGACCCACTTTCCGCTGCAATATGAAGACTCACCAACTTGTATAGGCTGGTGAAAAGGTCCATGCTTTTACAACTACAAATTAAGGTCTTGAGTCTATAACTTTTACTTTGTACCTTTTGTCCTTTTGTATTATATTAGGATGTGAGCTACGGAATGTCATAGTCACTAGACAAAAAGCAATCTACCTTTTGACTCTACATTGATCTTGTTGTCTAGATCAGTGTTTCCAGTTGGCTTTCAAAGTATAGCCGACTGTAAGATGTAGTATAAAGTATCTTAGGTTCTTGCATTTTATCTGATGCTTTGTAACACTTGTAATAGAACTTGAGAGCAATATAAAACATTCTTGAAAACCATGCTTATCTAGTTCTTGTTCTTTAGTTCTGTCTTATTACTTGTGTTCTTAGCATCATTTACTCAAACATGGTTCCCTATTTGATCTATTTGGTGTTCTAACACTATTCTCATTATGAGACTGATTGTTATGACCACCCTTAACCGGTCATGTAAAAACATGTTAGCAAAACCTTTAAATAGAAATGTGTATATGTATACGATAACAAAACAAGTAATGTTTATCCTTTGCAACTAGAAAAGAATACAAAAAATATGAACTACACAAGCATAAACAAACGCATGCATGAGTGTTTTGGCCATACCTCGTACCTTATGAGATAATATGTGGACACTATACAATCATTTGACCATACAGAACGGTGGTTAGCGCGACTAACCATGATAGGAGGTGTCAATCCTAATGGTACTACCCATAGAATTCCAGGCTAAACCTACAGCTAATGGCTATATATGAAATATGATGGGTACTTTTTAAAGTACAAATATGAACTCATGTGAACATAAACATTGGATCTTTCTTTCTTCTTATCGGATAACACAAGTATGCGTGTGTTTTTCCATAGTTATTAAACATTTAAAACTAAATAGGGTGATGAAACTCACTAAAAACAAAATGTTTTAGTAAGTGGTTTTAAGTCTTAATGATAAGGACAAGGATGAGGTCTATATGCTCACTCCAACGCGATAGTTGCTTTCTTGATTTCAAGACATCGAATGAAATAAAATATTGATTGTAATTATCTTGTAAAAACATATTTTAATGTTGTCACTTATTTCCTTTGGTTAAAAATGTGGTTTCACTTGATTTTTGTTTGTGAGTAACTTGTGAAATTGTCACACCCTTAATGTTCACAAACGGGGGTAATATCGTTAGGCGCATGACATACCAGGATCTCAGCCATTAGTTACACCAAACGACACGACGTTTATAAAAATAATTACTCATTAACATTAGAGTTTCCAAATCAGAGTTAAACAAGAAAACATGATATTAGCTTATAATTCAAACGGCGGGACACGCGCAAAACCAAATAAAGTATAACATAATAGAAAATGTAAATGTAATCAATTGACCCAACAATTAATGAATGACATGATGCAGTGCTCCTAGTCGTGCTCGCTTACGAACCTGAAATAAATATGCTAAAGTGTCAACACAAGATTGGTAAGTTCCCATGTTTTGATTAACAGAACATAATATAAGCAGATACAGTAAACAAAATAATATCAGTAGATAGCTAGTCTACTTAACAAGTTACTAAGTGTATGAATTTCACAACCGAAGCTGACAATGTAAATGAAGGCCTTGGCTGTGAATACCAGGTCACAACAATAGAAATTAGGTCAATTAAACACCCATTTGACATACGGTTGTGCTAGCACGACTAGCCCGGGTGGGGTTTGACAAACCCAATAGATCTACTCAGAATTATCTCGCTATAATACATACATTAACAGTTCAAGTATGAGGACTTAAGTGGTATAACACTAGTAAACAAGTGATATTACAGTAATACTGATCAATGAAAATGAGTTTGAACACGCGTTTCGTTCAACCCAAGAAAGTAAGTAAAGTGGGGCTGAGAACTCACCTTGAAAGCACATCAGTACGATAATACAAGCACAAAATGAGTTGGTTTCCGATTAACCTGAATTTTAGTTGATATATATATAATTAAAATTAATTATTAATTATGAACACAAAAATTGTACGGTTTCACGTTTCACGACTTGGTTACGGTGGCAGTTATCGGTTGCTTCATT
Source organism: Flaveria linearis (assembly GCA_024085815.1). NCBI lineage: Eukaryota > Viridiplantae > Streptophyta > Magnoliopsida > Asterales > Asteraceae > Flaveria > Flaveria linearis. The sequence goes on along the minus strand of CM044007.1, from coordinate 36,870,537 downwards.
TGCATATAAACACATGCAAGTTCTAGTTCACTTCGAATACATAATGACTCAATCATCATTTATAAAGGTATTATATTCCTTATCGTTACTACTATTATTATTACTACCTCATACATTTTCCCAACACAAACCATACCAAGTATGTGTACATATTCTAACATATAACACCGTTCACAAGCAAACACTACACAACACAATTCTCCCATCAACAATAACTAAAGTCTAAACACACATATTGTTGGATCATGATGAGGCTGGTGCAACCAAAACCACTTCATAGTCATTTTTGGTGCTACATTGAAGGGCTTCCGAAGCCAAGCAAGAGATCTTCCGAGAGTCTGAAGAACAACAGCTGAAGACTATCTTCCGAAGACAAAGTCTGCTTCCGAAGACAAAGTCTGATGAAAGAGCCGAAGACAAAGTCTCAGCTTCTGAAGACAAAGTCTCAGCTTCCGAAGACAAAGTCTGATGAAAGAGCTGAAGACAAAGTCTGCTTCCGAAGACAAAGAAGACTCCAAGCCTCGAAAGAAGCAGTCTTCCGAAGAATAAGTGGCTTCGGAAGAAGTTATTCTTCCGAAGCATTTTATCCTTCGGAAGACATTGCTATGACCAGCAGATAAAAGTATGGTCCCTGACAGTCCGCTGCAGACCTCTGATACAGCATGGCATCTTCCTAAAGAGCCATGTTGTTGACCATACTTTATTCTACTGTTCACCTTTTTATGATAGTACATGTTACCAACTTTAGTTGGTGACAAAAGGTATGTCAGGGACATGTCCTGACTACCAACTCTCAGGCAAAATGTCTGAAAGACTTCACCTAGAATCTTGTAGTATAGATGTTAGGTTTGAGGTGTCCAGCTGGTATCAAAGTATATCCGGCTGTAGGTAGTATTATATATATCTTCTCCTTGTAACTCTTTAGATAAGCCATTTGAGTCCAAGAGTCTTGTAATCCTTTGAAGTTGAGAAGCAATATATAAAAGTACTTTGAAATTACTTCCTGTGTTTATTTACTTAGTGCTTGTTACTTGTTATATTGTGATCAACTCTTCTTAGACTCTTGCTGAGTGTTGTTCAGGGTGAGTTTGAGAGAAAAACCATCTGTTGAGTGACCCATAATCGATTCTGCAATTGGTATCAGAGCTCCAGGATCTTGATTGGGAGATCTTACCATCCAAATCAACCTGTTTTTCACTCCTCACTACAAACCACTCACTCAAATGGCTGCTCTCTCCAAGGCTGATATAGAAACCGGTACCATGACCAAATCCCCACTGATCACCCCTGAAGACTTTGACACATGGTGTATCAGAATGGAAGGCTTCATCAAGTTTCAAGATTCAAGGATGTGGGACTCCATTGTCAATGGTCCTTTCATACCAAGCACTACTTCTGCCACTGGTAATCGCATCATTCCAAAAGATGTTGATGATTACTCAGAAGAAGATAGGAAGAGAATAGACCTAGATCAAAGGGCTATGACTTCTCTCCAAACTGCTCTCCCCAACTCCGTCTACAGAGGCTTCAGGAAGTGCAAGACTGCTAAAGATTTATGGGAAGCATTGAAGCTGATGTATGAAGGATCCAAGGAAACCCAAGAGAACAAGAAGGATCTCTTGAAGCAGCAGTTTGAGAACTTTACTTTTAAGGCTGGTGAGACCTTGACTCAACAATACTTCAGGTATGTTGAGATACTAGATACTCTGGTGGATATTGGAGTAGCTCTTGAGAATCGAGACATAGTTAGGAAGTTCATGTCTTCCCTTCCTAAACTATGGACACACTACTATGTTGTAATCAAGAGAACTTTGGACCTTAAGACTCTTACTCTGACAGAGTTGTATGGTATCCTAAGTGCATTCCAGATGGAGATGAACATGCAGAACTCATCTGGTCACTCCAATAACCAACTGAGTTCAGCCCTTCATGTGGTTGAAAGGGAAATCATAGAACCATAACATCAGTTGCTGTGTTACCCTGACAACTCACATAGTGGACCCTACATTACTCTACTTGAGACTCCAAAGTCTCAAAAGGATCAACACAACTCCTTTCAGGATAGTTGTGCCTTTGTCTCTGGAAGTGGACACTCTGGTGATTTTCAATACTGCTTTGATGATCTTGAGTGCTTCAGTCCAGATGATGTGGAGTATGTGGACATCGTCCAACAGATGGCTCTTTTAACTTACAGAGCAAAGAAGTTCTTCAAGAGAACTGGAAGGCAATTCCCTCAAAACCCAGTCAACAGCAAGTTTGAGTTTGATAAGAGCAAAGCAAAGTGTTACAACTGCAACCAACTTGGTCACTTTGCTAGGGAATGCAAGGCTCCCCAAAACAACCCGGGAACCCCACAGGCCTCCACACATCCCACTGCTTCAAAGCATGAAGAGAAGTCAACTGAAACAGCTGCTGTGGCTCAAGAAGTTGACTGGAGCTTCATGGTTCAGGATGTGACTCCCGCTCAAGCACTCATGGCCGGAACAGATGATGATCAGGTATATGAACATCTTTGTACTGCTGCCTGTATTGCTAAAGTTAAACTTTATAAGGATTACATTTCGGAAATCAGATCTGAGGTTGAGTCTTTGAATGTGTTAAAATCTGATTTTAAGAGAGCTGAATCTGACTATCAAAAGAAAATTGAAGAGTTAGAGAAAACTGTGTCTCTTTTAAAACATGAAAAGACCAACTATAAGACTCAAATCAAAGATCTGATATCGAAACTATCTGAAGTTCAAGCCCAGTTAGTTACTGCTGAGGCTCAGGCCAGGAAGCAAGCTATTGCTGAGCAAAGCTTCCAAACTATTCTTGCATCATCCACTCATTCCAAAATGTTTTATCAAAACAAAGAAGGGTTGGGAACCAATGAAATAGCTCACCACACTCTTATGAGTCTATTAGACTACCTAGATATGGTACTGAAGAGCAAGAGGTTCCAACTGCTGACCCTTCTCCATTGGAACTAGAGGAGGATGCAAAATAGTGGCCACCACAGGGGAGAAACTGGATGATACACTCATCTCCACCTGTGAAGACCAAATCCTAACCACCAAGGCAAGAAGAAGCAGAGCTAAAGCTGCTAGAAGGACTGCCAAGAAGGTTGCAGAGTCCAAGCTTAAGATTGACCCAAAGCAAAAGGGTGTCTTCATTTCTGCCGGATTCCAAGTGGTAGGTACTCCTGATTCAGGAAAGAAGTGTAGTACCAGCACTCCTGTCCTACCGAAGGATCAGAAGTTGAAAGGGAAAGTTGCTGATGAAGAGAAGAAATCAAAGAAACAACAACCTACAAGTTCCCAGAATACTAACATTGCATGCATAATGTGTGGTCTGCATAACCACATGGCTAAAGATTGTTACTACAATCCAGCAAGCACACATTATGCAAATAATGTTAGAAAAGAAGGAGTCAGAGAAGGTTTCTCAGTTGGACCATTTCAAACGGTCCAAATGATGAAAAAGGGAAAGTTGGTCTCGGAAGCCAAGTTGATTTCGGAAGGAAGTACTCCTTCCGAAGGGAAAATGGCTTCTGAAGCCAAACCTTCTAAGGTTCGGAAGAACAAGAAGGCTCCCTTGAAATCATCTCAGAAGAAGACTACTTCGGAAGAAAAGGTGGTGAAGGCTTCTTCCGAAAAGAAAGAAGCTTCGGAAGAAGACCATGCTACAAAAGCTTCAACAAGCTCATCCTCAAAGATCAACCAAGGGATGGATTGGAAGATCAAGGAAGATGCTGCAGCCCAAACCTCTTCTTCAACGACCTCTATTGAACCCCAATGCATATCTTTTGTTTAATTATGTCACTCTCTTTGGAAGAGCCCAAGACCTGCAAGGCTTGGGCTTCCAAACAAAACTAACCATCCCATCTTATGTGCAGGGACATCCATTTGACAAGAACAACAATGTCTAGATTGTAGATAGTGGATGCTCCAGGCATATGACAGGGAACAGATCTCTCCTTCAACAATTCCAGAGCTATGATGGAGGGCCTGTCCAATTTGGAGGTGAGGCCAGAGGATATATTTCTGGCAGAGAAAGTATATCCAATGGCAGAATACACATTGACAAAGTTCACTTTGTCAAACAGCTTGAACACAATCTATGAAGTGTTTCTCAATTCTGTGACTAGAAGCATCAGATGCTTTTCACAGAACACGAGTGCATTATCCTCAAACCAGGGATTACAATTCCTCCGGAATTGGTGCTTCTTAGATCTCCCAGGAAAGGGGATATGTACAAGCTGAATATGAACAATGTTTCTCCTATGGGTGAAGTATCATGCTTTCTTTCCAAAGCTGATAGTGATGAGTCAACACTATGGCATAAACGCATGTGTCATGTGAATTTTAAAACAATGAATAAGTTGGTTAAAAATAACTTGGTACATAGTTTGCCTAAAAAGGAATTTTTCTGCAAAGATAACTATGTTGCATGCCTGAAAGGGAAACAACACAGATCATCTCATAAATCCAAATGTGTTAACTCTATCACTACTCCATTACACTTATTGCACATGGATCTCTTTGGTCCCACAAGTATAATGAGTATTGGAAGGAAATCATACTGCTTTGTAATTGTTGATGATTTTACAAGATTTACATGGGTATTCTTTTTAAGAAGTAAAGATGAAACTGCTGAAACTTTAAAATCTTTTATTCTTAAAAAAGAAAATCAAATTGATCACAAGGTTAAGATCATTAGAAGTGATCAAGGGACTGAGTTTAAGAACTTTGTTCTTGACTCATTCTGTGACTCAAAAGGGATTGCCAGACAATGTAGTGCTCCCAGAACTCCTCAACAAAACGGTGTTGCTGAGGGGAGGAACAGGACACTTATTGAGGCTGCTCGGACCATGTTAGCTGATTCAAAGCTGCCTCTAACATTCTGGGCTGAGGCAGTCAGCACTGCATGCTATGTGCAGAATAGGGTTCTTGTAGTTAAGCCCCATGGAAAAACCCCTTATGAGTTATGGAACAAGAGGCCACCGTTCATTGGCTTTCTAAGGTCCTTTGGTTGCAGGTGTACCATGCTTAACACAAAGGACAACTTAGCAAAGTTTGCTGAGAAGTCGGATGATGCTATCTTTGTTGGATACTCTTCTAGCTCCAAAGCTTATACAGTATACAACATCAAGAATCAACAATTTGAGGAGTCATCCAATATAGTTGTTAATGAGCACACTCCTTGTGTTAGGGGGAATGGACCTGATTATATCTTTGATTTAGAATTGTTTCCAAACTATTCTAAACAATCTTGTGAGAATGTTTCAGCTGGAACAGGTGCTCAAGGTGATGCTGATGCTGATGCAGATCAACTATTTGAGCTTCCCAGACCTCTTCCAAATTCTCCAAGAGCTGAAAGGCAACATGCTTCAACCATTCACAGATCTGATAGTGTAACAATCTCCAGGAATGATGAAGCTTCAACAAGTGAATCACTTGATCAACCTCAAAGCTCTTCAGGTGATCCATTACAACACCAGGTTAAGGGAAGTAGTATTCTGAAGGAACAAGCAACTGTTAATACTACTTCACAACCAATCGTTGATGATGTTTCTCAATCATTCAATCAGTTCTCATTGAATGACTGTGAAACAGCAGTTGGACAGAGTGATCCAGTTCCTGATCAGAATATGTCCAATCTAGACTTATCTCTGCAACTGGAAGTGATTCCTCGCCTTAGGATTCGCAACAGTCATCCAACTGAGAACATCATAGGGAATGTCTCTGAAGGTGTGAGAACAAGAGGGCAAACTCATCATGGGAATGCTTGCTTGTACTCATGCTTCTTGTCTCAGATGGAACCAAGGAAGGTGGAAGATGCCTTAAAGGATAGTAGTTGGGTTGAATCGATGCAGGAGGAGCTGCTTCAATTCAAAAGACAAAAGGTCTAGAATCTATGCCCACTACCATCTGGTCAAGTACCCATAGGCACTAAATGGGTGTTCAGGAACAAAAAAGATGATAGAGGCTTGATTATAAAGAACAAGGCAAGACTAGTAGTTCAAGGGTACACCCAGGAGGAACGAATTGATTATACTGATGTCTTTGCACCTGTTGCAAGACTTGAGGCAGTTAGGATCTTGCTTGCTTATGCTGCATCCAAGAACTTCACAGTCTACCAACTTGATGTCAAGTGTGCTTTTCTATATGCAGATATAGATAGGGAAATCTATGTATGTCAACCTCCAGGATTTGAAGACCCACAGCACCCCAACTATGTGTGCAAACTGGATAAAGCTCTATATGGGCTGCACCAAGCACCTAGGCTGTGGTATGAGACCTTGTCTCAGTTTCTCCTGAAGAATGGCTACACCAGAGGTACCATTGACAAGACTCTTTCATCAGAAAGAGTGGAGAAGACATATTGCTCGTTCAAGTCTATGTTGATGACATCATATTTGGTTCTTCAAATGACCAAATGTGCAAGGACTTTGAGAGCATTATGAAGCAGAAATTTGAAATGAGTTCCATGGGAAAAATGGACTTTTTCCTTGGAATTCAGGTGAAACAGATGAAGGAAGGGTTCTTCATAAGTCAATCTAAGTATGTCTCAGACATCTTAGATAGATTTGAAATGAAGGACTGTAAACCAGCCAAGACACCTATAACTAGAAACCATAATCTTTGCCCTGACCTTGAGGGGGAGGATACTGATCAACATCAGTATAGAGCAATCATTGGTTCTCTGATGTATCTCACTGCTAGTAGACCAGATATCATGTTTGCCACATGCATTTGTGCAAGATATCAGGCTGCTCCCAAGGTGTCTCACCTAGCTGCTGTTAAGAGAATCCTCAGATACCTCAAAGGAGCACCTAAACTAGGACTCTAGTATCCAAGAAATAGTGATTTCAATCTCTATGGATACTCTGACAGTGACTATGGTGGCTGCAACATTGACAAGAAATCCACATCAGGAGGATGTCAATTTCTTGGTGGAAGGATTATCTCATGGCAATGCAAGAAACAATCCTGTGTCTCTACATCAACTGCTGAAGCTGAATACATTGTTGCTGCTAGCTGCTGTGCTCAACTGCTATGGATTCAAAATCAGATGTTAGACTATGGATTCAACTTCATGACTACTCCTATCGATATTAACAACAATAGTGCTATCTCCATTACCGAGAATCCGGTGAAGCACTCCAAGACAAAGCACATTGATAGCAGGTATCATTTCATTAGAGATATTCATAAGAAGAATTTGATCAAGTTAATCAAAGTTGACTCAAATGAACAATATGCTGATTTGTTCACAAAGGCATTTGATGAACAAAGATTTAAGTATCTCATATCAGCTATTGGGATGATAAATATTGATTGACTACCTCTTTTGAAAAGCTTTTTAAATGTGTAATGTCTTATGTCAATACAATTTAAGCCCTGTTACAAAAGATCATTAAATTATTCCAAGTGTAAATTCCTTCCGAAGAGGAATTAACTCTCGGAAGATATTCTTGAATATCTTCCGAAGCCAAAATTCCACAATGGAAATTTTCTTCTCGGAAGAGTTTTTGGTCTCGGAAGAAGCGATTGATTTTACATCAGATCTACTTCCGAAGCTTATATAACTCTCCATTCGGAAAGACAATTTTACCTTCGGAAGCAATGCCTTGCTTCGGAAGAGAAATTGCCTTCGGAAGACAAATTACCTTCAGAAATGTTTTACATTCGGAAGTAAAGGTTTTACTCTGTAACAGATATCTTTTTGGGCCCACTCTGTAAAAAGTAAAGATTTTATTCATGATGGTCTGATTATTTAAAATTATCCTTTGCCGCCACTATCATTTCTCCGCCGTAAACCACCATACCACCCACAGTAATCCCAAACAGTTACTATTACCACCACTACCACAATTCATCCCCTTTAAATAATCTTAACTGATCAATTTCATCTTCTTTTACCAATTTACTGCCTTAACTATTCCCTTCTCTATCAAACCTGCAATTTCACCCAAATTCAAGCTTACCTTCCCTTCAATGGCGCTAAACCCTCAGCACAACCAAGTCGCATTACTTGACTCGTCGAGAGATGCAGACTTCACCCAAATCATCACCTTTCTTACCGAATCCACATACCTCACTGCACTTACTATCAACTCTACCGTATACTCCAACCACATGTCCGAATTCTGGAGTAACGGCCAAACTGCAGTTCTGAATGGGGTTCGAGTACTAAGAACTCGCATTTGTGGCCAAGAGTTGGTCATCACAGAACAACTCATCAGGGAGCATCTCGAGCTTCACGATGATGGGGCTCCTACTGAGTTCCCCAAAGAAGAATTGGAAGGCACCTATATCCTCATGGGATATGGAGGGGATGTGAGCAGGTCTACCGTCTACAAGTTTAACTTCTCTTACCATTGGAAGTTCCTGCTGCACATTATCCTGCACTGCCTCTCCAATAAATCAGGGGGTTGGGATCAAATCCCATATGAACTAGGATGCCTAGTTCATGGGTTGGTGAAAGGTCTACGCTTCAGCTACTCACGATTTGTGTTGACCAACCTTATCGACAATCTGAGCAGGGATACATTCTTCATGTATCCCAGATTTATTCAACACATAATCAACTGTGAGCTGGAACCGAGCAAGCTTGTCTGTCCAGCTGCTCTTACTGTTCCACAAGTAAGACCTACCATCTTCAAAACATTGAAGAAGGTTTCCATCAACTTCACTGGACGGTACACTCCATTACCTCCAGAGATGACTGAGCGCATAGCTCCTGGTGACATCCCTGTTATCCCCACAGGTGATGAACCCACACCAGCAACCTCCACCATAATGCCAACAAAACCTTCTTTACCCATCAGAATCACTTACCAGAGACATCCCAAACGAACCCTTGTTCAATCTACTCTGATTGAACAAGCTCCCACAGTTCAAACCAAAAGGGCTAGAGTGGAATCATGGGCTCCCACTCAGTCCGAGGTCACACCATCCTTCACCTTTGACCTCAATGTGGGTTTTGAGCCTCCTCAGTCTCAAACCCAAGAGCCCAAACCCCAAGCCTTAAGCCCACAGGGTGAGTCTTTACACTCCCCTGTGCAGCCTTCTAGGGACAGCCCCACCATAGGCTCAATGCCTGTAGACATTGATCTAAGTCCCGGGTCAATAGGTTTAACTTCCCTATCTTTCACTGACCTTTTACTCCGCACTGATGAAGAGATTACATCTCTCCATGGCCATGAAGTTGATCTACAACACCCTCTAAAAGATCAACAGAGCCAAGAGAGATGATTTGTCTCTAGCCCCCATCAGCAGCCAACTATTGAGGTGAGTCCCACTGATGTGGAGGGGACTCATGTAGGCTCAGCTGCCACTACTCAGAGTCTCTCATTGAGCTCTCAGGGCAGTGGTAACATCATTAGGACTGAGTCTACGGCAACTTTGCCCATTGACATCTCTGAAAAAGATGACTTTGAGCAAAGGTATCCAGGGTGCCAAGAAGCCATATCTGGTGGTGAGACTGAGCATACTAGGTATGTTATCTCATCTCTCCGTGATTCTTCTTAAGATGAGGGAAGTATGCAACTAACACTTTAGTACTTGCTTTCTAAGGTCTCCAACCTGGAATCACAGGTGAGGATCTTAGAATCAAGGACTGCCACTCAGCAACTTGAGATTAACAACCTCAAGGCTAAACTAGCTGAGAAACAGACGGAGAGGTCTGTTAGGCATGTACCTGTTCAGGTCTCAATGAGTTCTTCCTCTAGCTCATCTAGCTCTCAAGATGATGCTACCAAAAAGGGGGAGAAAGTTTAGAGACAAACACTTAAGGAACCACAGACCTAATCCTTTTCTTCACAACTCATCACACTACCTGAGTCATCTCAATCATTCCTAGAGATTGACTCAAAGATGCTTCATGATCTCTACAGACTTTTCACAAAGTTTGTATTGAGATCCTCCTTAGAGCAGCCCAACCCTGACACCACACTCATATATTTTGGGGCTGAGGAGCTTCAAATACTGACTGCACCTTCTACCACTGTGGAAGAAGTTGGTCAAACTAAGGTCCACATGGAACCTGAGATTAACTTCGAAGGGTAAATGGGGACTGATGGCCCGGCAACTAAAACAGATGGGACAGAACTTGCAGCAGTCTCATCTTCTGAAGCTCAGGCTGAAGCTTCCAAAGCTGACATTGAAGCCTCGGAAGAACAAGAAAAGTCTTCCGAGGCCGAAATAGAAGCTGCGGAAGGCTTATTCCAGATGTCCGAGGAACTGACCATCACAGATGTTATTGCTGAAATAGCATCTGAGGTGAGCAGGGAGGACATTTCTGATATTCCTCCAACCCAAACACCAGCTGAACTTCTCTCTCAATCTGAACCCTCTATCCAAGAACCACCACAGTCAAGCTCTGCCAAAGACAAAGGCAAAAGGAAATTGACTGCGGAAGAGCTTCAGGAGGAGGAGAGGATTGAGAAGCTCAAGAAGAAAGGTAGGTTTCCTACTGAGAAACTGCTAGCTGCTAGTTCTAAGGCAGCTGCAGTCAATCAGGAAGAGATCAACACCAAGAGAAGAACAACACTCATTGACCAGCTCATCAGCCTAGGAGCTGCCAATGAGGAAGTACTCCTGCTACCACTAGAGGAGTTGGTGTCTTTGGAGAGGTCAACCCGGCTAAGGCAAGAAGAAGAAGCCAGGTTGGCCTTGGAGAGGGAAGAAGAAGAGCGAAGAGAAGCAGCCCTGAAGCTGAGAGAGGATAGGATCAAATTCCTACTCTCAAGAGGCTTCAGTCTTCCTGAACTGTCTCCACATGATGATGACATGATCCTGCTGCTCCACAACAAAGAGCAGGATCAAATGAAGAAGGAAAGGAAGAGAGCTACCATGGAGAAGATAAGGGAGAGGAAGCAGAGGGAGGAAGAGAAGGGGGTCACTGCCACCAAGAAGTCCAATGACAAAGCCTGGATGAAAGACTATCTCCGGGCTCATGGCTTCTCTGGTAGGCAGGTGGGACCTATGTCCGAAAGGACACTCCAGCGGATAGTCAGTGAAATTAAAGCTGACATCCGTTTGGGAAAAAGGAAGGAGATGTACAGGAGGGTACAGGGAATGGTCTTCACCCCAGCCACTCAACCACAGCCAACCACTAAACCACAACCCACACCAGAAGAACCAATCCCATTTCCTATCAAAACCGAACCCACTGATGAAACCTTCACCCCTGAACCCACAACTCTACCCAAACCTACCACATCACCTCAACCACCCAAACTTCCCATCCTAAAACCCAAAACACAACCCAAAACCACTAAACCTAAGCCTGCCCAACAAAAACCAAGACCATCCCCTCAGCCTCCTCAACATCTCTCCTTTGAGGAGATAAAGGAGTTCAAGACAAGGCTCATCAACTGCACCACTTTGAGCAGCATCTCCTGTGAGGGAGAGTATATCAACATCACCTATGTTGATAACTCTTCAATCTCCCTCACCCTAGGCCAATTTCTTGAGTTGCCTAGAGATACCTTAGGCCAGGCTACAAGACTTCTTGGTCTCAACTCTGATACCCTCAATGCTGAGGAGAAGAGACTAAGAAGGAGACTGGTGACTCTACTGGATACAAGGAAAGAGGACAGGATTTCTAGTCAATCTCCTGGACCTAGGAATGCTATAATCCAGTGGAGGTTCGATGAACCTTCTCACAACTTTGTTGTGGAAAGGGAGAATGGTGAAACCAACAGGCTTAATGCCACTTCTCTATTGCATCTCAGTAGATTTGACCTTGCTGAGCTTGCAGAGAAGCCATTCTCCAATCCCTCCAACTCTGAGACTGCTGCACAAACGGTCTCCACTTGGCTGAACTAAGTAGAAGAGCCAAGATTGAAGAAGAGTTGAAGTTGAAAAGAGCGGGAGACAAGGAAAGACCAACCACCAAAGGCACAACCTTTCTACAGATGGTGGAAGGTCCTGAATTGGAACCAATAGTTAGATAGGAATATGACTATAGTTCCCATCAACTAACTCTTTTCAGAGGACCACAACAAAGGGTACATATAATCCAAGGTGACAGAGTAGAGGTTTTGTCTACCAAGGATTTGTACAAGATTCTCAGCACCACATCAGGATAGAATGAAGACACTGATAAACACTTACTGTCAATGGTGCTGAGAGCTTTGAGAAGAAGAGGGAAGTGAAGTTTTGGTAGCATCAGCCTAGGGGGAGTTTGTTGGATCATGATGAGGCTGGTGCAACCAAAACCACTTCATAGTCATTTTTGGTGCTACATTGAAGGGCTTCCGAAGCCAAGCAAGAGATCTTCCGAGAGTCTGAAGAACAACAGCTGAAGACTATCTTCCGAAGACAAAGTCTGCTTCCGAAGACAAAGTCTGATGAAAGAGCTGAAGACAAAGTCTCAGCTTTCGAAGACAAAGTCTTGGCTTCCGAAGACAAAGTCTGATGAAAGAGCTGAAGACAAGGTCTGCTTTCGAAGACAAAGAAGACTCCAAGCCTCGGAAGAAGCAGTCTTCCGAAGTATAAGTGGCTTCGGAAGAAGTTTTTCTTCCGAAGCATTTTATCCTTCGGAAGACATTGCTATGACCAGCAGATAAAAGTATGGTCCCTGACAGTCCGCTGCAGACCTCTGATACAGCATGGCATCTTCCTAAAGAGCCGTGTTGTTGACCATACTTTATTCTACTGTTCACCTTTTTATAATAGTACATGTTACCAACTTTAGTTGGTGACAAAAGGTAAGTCAGGGACATGTCCTGACTACCAACTCTTAGGCAAAATGTCTGAAAGACTTCACCTAGAATCTTGTAGTATAGATGTTAGGTTAGAGGTGTCCAGCGGGTACCAAAGTATATCCGGCTGTAGGTAGTATTATATATATCTTCTCCTTGTAACTCTTTAGATAAGCGATTTGAGTCCAAGAGTCTTGTAATCCTTTGAGTTGAGAAGCAATATATAAAAGTACCTTGAAAATTACTTCCTGTGTTTATTTACTTAGTGCTTGTTACTTGTTATATTGCGATCAACTCTGCTTAGACTCTTGCTGAGTGTTGTTCAGGGTGAGTTTGAGAGAAAAACCATCTGTAGAGTGACCCATAATCGATCATGCACATATCATGTAACTTATATAGAATACCTGCTAAAATATAAACCAACATATAACTCTTGTATCATAAATCTCATACAAAAAATATATATTAGTGCTCGTGCTTTCCTCCACCCCACATTCATGAGCACTCGATTAATCAATACGCACACACAAACGTGGATCATACAATTGGTGACCCCAAGAATATTGCAACCCAACACTCGTACACAGGCATACATTCACAGGATGACACATGTATATATGCATACATTACCATGCTTATTCAAAACAACCCAATCCTAAGGCACACACCTATACCATAACAGGAGCATATTTATTCAAAGAAATCACACACTTCAGCTCTCAATCTATAAAAATATACATACACAATACAATCTATTCAATGCCATGATACATACATGTATACAACCAATAATGCATACAATGGCAACACATACATACACACCGCAGAAGAAAAACACACACGAGATCACACTCACACGCACACCTTACCCACAATCACCCATCACAGAAACACCAAAACAAAACCAAAAGCAACCATGAACCCTTCCAATGAAGCATGCAGAATATACAACAATACAAACAAATATACACACCCGCTCAAAAACGCACCCCAAAACAAACCAACCGTGATGACCCCTGTTCGTATACGTGAATGTGTAGCGAAACCGTAGACTGAAATCTCGAACCTGTAACATAAAAAGTCGAATAAAAAAATTGGAAATCATACCGCACGGTGTTGCTTGATAGCTTCTCACGGTTGTTCGTCGGTGAACTGGAGGTGGTGAAGGACAGGACGATGAAGGATGCGCGATGATGACACACGGTGGTTGTAGGCTTCCATAATGGTCAAGGAGTTAGGGCGACGACAGAGGGATAAACCAAGTGGAAAATAGGGGTTACGAAGGTGAAGGTGTCGATGGGTCCAAGTTCCTCACGGTTACATGCTTAAACATTCAAAGAAGTTATGTTTTGGGTCCCTCAAGTTCAATTGAATGGCATTTGGAGCTATTTAAGTTGAGTTATTTAAGTTTTTAGTGTCACACCCCCGGGCCCCGGTAGGGTTGGACGTCACAGATTAGCAACAACATATATGGCAGCGGAAACAAACCAATATAGGAGCTCAAAGGGAGAGAAAATCACATGGCATTTAAAGTTTTAAAAGATACTGGGCTGGAAACAGATCCAGCCCCAAATGTTTACATAATTCAACAAAATTAAATAGTTATTAAATCAAATTGTTCAAGTCATGATTTTGGTCACACAAGCAAATGCCATGGTCTCGGGGTTGAGTCTAAGTCTTCCATAATAGCTAAGAGTCTTCACGGGTTACCTGAAACATGCTCAAAAGAAAATTGTGTCAACTAAAAAGTTGGTGAATTCAAGTGCTTAAACTTTCAAAACAATAAAAGGAACTCTTAAAGTCCACAGAAAAGGTTTTAGAATCAAGTGTGAAAGTTTATGAAAATCTCATTTGATTTTCAAAGCATCATTTTTAGTATCTGTCATCGTGGGGTATCACAATCAACCCTTCACTTGGTCCCCGGTTGGCCTCTTCTAAATTTGTGTTTAACCGGATATTCCCGAAGGAAAGAACCAAGCCTTAGAACAGTGAACATTCCTGCCAGGATGGTTCACCATAGTTTCTTATTCAAAACCTGTTACATGCCACAAACGACCCCTCAGGATCTCAGTGGGGTACCTCCCTGTAGCGGGAGCCACTGTGCGTGGGGGATTCCCCAAATAGATCTATCCACATAAAACAAGCGGTTCACAAAAGAATTAATGATAATGATATAAGTATCAGCAGGTATCCAAAAGTCCCACATACAAGCATCAAATAAAGCACAATCATAGTTCATAAACAAAAGAGCATGTTCCATCCCAAAAACAGTAAGTAAAAAGGGATCACTAGAACTCACCTTAGATGTTAAGCAAAGAAATCCTTCGTGTGCAGGGAATATCTCAAGTCTAGCACCCTAACATGAATATATTAAGTGATTATCTACTGCTCTAAACCTATTTAAGGTGCAACTAGAGTGTCTAAGGCTTACTTGGTCGGATTCGACTTTGATTCGATTAGGGTTTGTATAAAAGTTTCCTTTTATGGAAAGTTAAGGTTTCTCATACAATTAAGGGTTTCTACATTACTAAGTCCAGAATATATGATAAATATGCTAACAAAGTGACTAAAGCGCTTATTGCAGTCGATTATGAAGTTTAACAAAATGTTACAGTTTAGCCCCTGAAGTTTTCAAATAGACAGTTTCTACCCTTAAGTTTGGTTTCTTGTATTAGATGACCTTTATAACCAAAAATAAGTTTCAAGAACTTCATATAACTTTATTTTAAGAATATATACTCAAATTTTCACTTTATGCGCTCGGTTTATAATTTACGCGTTTAACGTTGCCGGTTACGGTAAAACCGAAGGGTTTAAGATGGTTGACTATGGGTTTTCATGTTTTTGAGTCTAGGTCCAGTAGCTAACTTTTAAAAGTCATTTTAATAAGTTTCTAACCTTTTAAATCAAAAAATTTTACCCCTAGTAGTGGGAAGACTCGTTTTTACGTTTAAACCGTTAAAACGCGTTTTTAACCGGGTTTGACCATTTTAAAAGCTTATTTGACCAAACTTTCTACTTTATAAATTATTTTATAATTTATCCTACTGGAATAACATGATTTTTACAATTTCTAACCTTATATCCATTTTTCTTAGATTTTCCTAAAAACGTCTCTCGGTTAGCACCCGTTTTCGCTTAAAAATCCATTTAAATTATCTTTTGACCACTAAAAATTCCCATTAACTCCAGAACATTTTATTAATCCTTAATGAACCTGTAATTCTCTTTAAAAGTTTATAGTTCAAGATTTCTTGTTTATAAGTAATTTTAGCATGTTTTCGGGTCCCGAAAGTGACAAAAATGGGTCTAAACACAACATGTCCTTTGTTCCAGAGATTAAACAATATTAAAACTATTAATATCCATCAAAACCTACTGAAATAACAGTCCCAAATCGTGGCCTAGTCATTCTACACATCCATAGCTTTCAAAGACATAGAAAATGCCATAACCGACCATTACACTTGTGTAAATCATTGTAACTTAAGTTTATTCATTACCAAAACTTCATCTAACTTAGAAATCAGGTGGTTGGGGTGTCTAAAACTCATTTTTGAGCAGGTTATAACCCTTGTTTAAGAGGGTTTTCAAGAAAGTGTTTAAGGTGGGTTGTAACTTGTAGAAAGAGTGGTTTTTCATGGTGTTCTTGTGTTAACACCTTCCATTCATGGTGTAAAACCATTTTTAACATTAAAATAAGATTATTAGGAGTTTAATGTGTCATTAGAAAGCAGGTTACAAGGTTGGTTCTTAAAGGTTACAAGATGCACAAGTTGGGTGGTGAGAATCACCCAAAAAGAGGGTTTTCTAGGTGTAACTCTTGTTACACCTATAGATCAACATGTTATACTTGTAGGATACCTTAAAGAACGTGGAAATCTCTCCAAGAACAAGGTAGTATTGAGAATTTTCTGCTAGAACAATAAAAATAGGGTTTTTAGGTGAACAATGAAGTTAAACTTGAGAAATGACCAAAACCGAACATAGTGAGCTTACACTTGATGTATCTCACGGTTTAGAAGGTGTGGATGGTCTTGGATGGTTGAAATCTCCTTGGAGTTGAATGTAGAACCTCGAACAAGAGCTGGAACCTCAAGTCTTGCACGTTTCAAGCTTCAAAACATCACCAAAAGGTCACCTTTCTTGCGGTTTGTTGCTGGCCGATGTTGTTGTTGTAGGTCGCGATTTTGGAGCTGGAAATGAGGAGGATTAGAGAGTGTTGTGTGTGTTTTCTGGTGTGAATAATCCGGGAGAGAGAGAGAGAGGAGAGAATGAGAGGAGTGAGTGTCTTGCAAAGGTGAAGGTTGCATGTGTAGTGTATGGATGATAGGAAGGTGGAGTGTGGTGGCAAGCAAGGGTGGTGATTGGGGGTTCAAGGGGCGGCCAAGATTTTGTCATTTTGTGGGGTTTTTGATTTTAAATTTTTAATCACAAAATAATTAGTAGTATTATTTTGTAGTGTAGTGTAAAATTGTTAGTTATTAGATGATATTAGTTGATGTCATGTGCATGATCATTCATGCATGATCCGAAATTTCCAAGTGTGTGTATGTATGCATACTTTTAAAATGTTTCAATTAAGGCTTTGTATTCTAGCTAGGGTGACTAATCAATATTCCCGGGCACGAATTTTCTAAAAAGGCAAGACCTAAAATGACTAAATTCACATAAATCACATAGAATCATGAAAATGGATCAAATAGCAATTGGTGATTCTAACATTATTGATATAATTAACTTGTTTCCATTATTATTACACATAAGATGGGATATGATGAAAATAAATTAGGGTTTAGAATAGTGACCTTGGGACCGGTTGTCACATTCCCACCGTTTAGGAAATTTCGTCCTGAAATTTTAACTTTGCTTAGAATTGGTACGGGTGGGTTTAAAGAGATGTGGGTAGTTCTTCCTCATCTCGTCCTCACGTCCCCAAGTGAATTCCGACCCTCGTCTCGAGTTCCATCTAACCTTAACCTTGGGTATGCGGCTTCGCCTGAGTTGCTTAAGCAAGCGGTCCGTGATCTCTATAGGCTTAACTTGCCTCTTTTTCGGAATTGGTACGGGTGGGTTTTGCTTATCATTAATTCTTGTCTCCTTCAATGGTAGCTCTAAGGTTTTGTCTACCAGGCATTTCTTCAAGTTTGACACATGGAAGGTGTCGTGTATATAACTCAATTTCTGAGGTAGTTTCAACTTGTAAGCCACAGGACCAATTCTTGCAAGTATTTCAAATGGTCCAATGTATCTTGGGCTTAACTTGCTTCTTTTTCCGAATCTCACGGTTCCCTTCCATGGTGCTACCTTCAGCATTACCCTATCACCTATCTGAAACTCTAATGGTTTTCGTCTTCTGTCAGCGTACTTCTTTTGACGGTCCCTTGCTGCCCGTAGACGTTCCTTCGTTTTGAAAATCTTATCAGTGGTCTCCAATACGATGTCAGGTCCCAACACTTGGCTATCACCAATTTCATTCCAACTCAGGGGTGACCGACATTTCCTACCATAGAGAGCCTCGTACGGAGCAGCATTGATAGTTGCATGGTAACTGTTATTATAGGAGAACTCTACCAATGGAAGATGGTTATCCCAGTTCCCACCAAAATCAATTACGCAAGCTCTCAACATATCTTCTAAGGTTTGAATAATGCTTTCACTTTGACCGTCAGTTTGCGGTTGGTAAGCCGTGCTTAAGTCCAGCTGGGTTCCTAAAGCTCGTTGGAGTGATTTCTAGAAACGTGAAGTAAAACGACTATCATGGTCGGAGATTATGGATAGTGGCACACCATGCCTAGCCACTATTTCATTGATATACAGTTGAGCCAGTCTTGACATGTCATAGTCTTCTCGAATTGGTAAGAAGTGAGCTGATTTGGTTAGTCTATCCACTATTACCCAAATAGCATCATGACCCCTAGACGTTCTGGGTAACTTGGTAACAAAATCCATCGTGATGTTATCCCATTTCCATTCTGGGATTTCTGGCTGCTGTAACGTCCCTGACGGTTTTTGGTTTTCAGCTTTTACCATGGCGCAGGTTAGACATTTTCCGACATACATAGCGATTGATTTCTTGATTCCAGGCCACCAGAAAAGTGCCTTCAAATCCTGGTACATTTTATCATTTCCAGGGTGAACTGAATTCCTAGATTTGTGAGCTTCATCGAGAATTACCTCTCGAATTCCCCCATGCTTTGGCACCCAAGTTCTCCCTTCGCACTTATATGTACCATCATTTCCTGTTTCAAATCGCTTTTCCATTCTGGTTAATCCTTCTCCCGTTAAGTTTTCCTCCTTCAACGCTTCACTTTGAGCTTCTTTCAGTCTTGCAATTAGGTCAGTGTACACACTTATCCTTAAAGCTCGTACACGAAGAGGTTTTTCTCTCTCCTTTCTGCTCAAAGCATCTGCCACCACGTCGGCCTTACCGAGATGATAACGGATTTCACACTCGTAGTCGTTCAACAACTCAACCCATCTTCTTTGACGCATGTTTAGCATCTTCTGTTCGAGAATGTGTTGCAAACTTCGATGGTCAGTGTAAATGACGCACTTCGTGCCATAGAGGTAGTGCCTCCACATTTTGAGAGCAAACACCACGGCACCTAATTCCAAATCGTGCATAGTATAGTTCTTCTCGTTATCGTTCAGCAGTCTAGATGCATAGGCAATGACGTTGTTGCGTTGCATTAGCACACATCCTAACCCCTAACGTGAGGCGTCGCAATAGACTACGAAGTCTTCGACTCCTTCCGGGAGGGCTAGAACAGGTGCACTGCACAACTTTTCATTGAACGTCTCAAAGGCTTCATCTTGCTTTGGTTCCCACACAAAGGTTTTGCTCTTCTTAGTTAGTGCGGTCAATGGTTGCACAATGCGCGAGAAGTCCTTTATGAATCGTCGGTAGTATCCGGCCAATCCTAGGAGTTGCCTAATCTCAGTGGGAGTCTCAGGAATCTTCCAATTCTTTATAGCCTCAATCTTGGAAGGGTCAACTTGAATTCCATTCTCACTCACTACATGCCCTAAAAATTGGATCTCTCGCATAAAAAATTCTCATTTTGAAAATTTGGCATATAGTTGCTCATTCTTGAGTAATTCAAGAATTAGTCTGAGATGTTTCTCGTGCTCTTCCGTATTACTGGAGTAGATCAGAATGTTGTCGATGAACACGATCACAAATTTGTCGAGATATGGGTGGCATACACGGTTCATGAGATCCATGAATGCTGCTGGTGCATTGGTCAGCCCGAAGGGCATAACTAGGTACTCATAGTGCCCATACCTAGTTCGAAAAGCGGTCTTGGGTATGTCTTCTTCCCTTATCTTCAGTTGGTGGTAACCGGATCTTAAATCTATCTTGGAAAAGTAGCTTGCTCCTTGAAGTTGATCGAATAGGTCGTCTATCCTCGGAAGTGGGTAACGGTTCTTTATGGTCAACTTATTTAACTCCCGGTAGTCAATGCACATGCGTAAGGTTCCATCCTTCTTTTTCACAAATAACACCGGGGCACCCCATGGAGAGACACTCGGACGTATGAATCCTTTGTCCAATAGTTCTTGGATTTGCGTCATCAGTTCCTTCATCTCAGGAGGGGCGAGTCGATACGGCGCTTTGGCTACCGGTGCAGCTCCAGGCAGCAAATCTATTTGGAACTCAACTTATCGATTCGGGGGAAGTCCCGGTAGGTCTTTCGGAAACACCTCAGGGTATTCAGAAACTACTAGGATGTCCGAAATCTTCTTCTCCTCTTTGGTCTTCATCGCGTAGATGATGAAAGCTGAGCATCCCTTCCTTAAGCTCTTGATAGATTTTAAATGGGATATCATGGGGCATAAAGTGTTACTCCTTTCTCCTTGCACCACTAACTCTTCCTTGTCGTTCAATGGTATCTTGAGTAGGCGTTCATCACAAACAATTTCAACTCTGTTCTTAGCCGACCAGTCCATGCCAACAACCACATCAAATCCTCCTAACTTAATGGGCATCAGATCTATCTTAAATGTATTTCCATTTAGATTTATTGAACAATCCTTTATGATTTCATTAGTTTCTAAAATGTCGCCATCAGCTAATTCGACGGTAAACGTATCGGCTAAGGTACACGTAGCTAGGTCAATCAAGGATCTAAAAGCACTAGAGATAAAACTAGCAGTCGCTCCAGTATCAAACAAAACGGTAGCAGGATGATCGTTTACAAGAAACGTACCATTAACCACATCAGGCTCCTTTCGGGCTCCAGCTGGGTTTATCACAAAAGCTCTTCCCTTGGGCTTGTTGGGTCGGGTGTCCTTGTTTCTTGCTAGCTTGGGGCATTTGTTCCTCATATGCCCTGGATCTCCGCACTCATAGCATTGTTTTCCAGGCTCGTAGGTAAAGTCTTTAATCAGGTGACCAGGTTTCTTGCACCGATAACAAGGCATGGGATTGCACTCCCCTTGGTGATGAAGCTTGCATTTTTCGCAGAACGGGCTTGTGCCTAGATACAACCTCCTTGCCTTTCCACCATGGTCACTTCGTCTTGCTTCTTCTCTAGGTCTCTTGTTTGAACCGCTAGTGCTGCCGACCACCTTCCTAGTATCAAACCACTTCCACTTTTCTTCCATGGCCTTCTTCTTGTCCTCAGTTTACCCATGTTCAGTCCACCCAGCTCTAACTAGGTCGTCGGTCAGACTACTGGTAAAGTCGACCGCAGCCTGTATGGTTGTAGGCCTGGATGACCAAACCATGCCCCTCACCCTTGGGTGTAACCCCCAGATGAAGCGGGCCACGCCCTTGGATTCTGGCATCACCAAGTGTGGTACCAGTCGGGACAATGCAAGGAACTTGTTGATGTATTCTGTGTAGTTCAGGCCCCTCATCTCCAAATTCAGAAATCTAGCCTGTAGTTTTTCTAGCTGGTTGATCAGGCAGTACTTGTTGGTGATTAGTTCCCTGAACTCAGACCAGTTCATCCTACCAATGGCATCTCGGCCTCGAGGCTGAATGATGGTTTTCCACCATTCAAGTGCTGGTCCCTTGAGAGATTGAGAAGCAAACCTCACCATGTGTTCCAACTTGCATTCACTGATGTCTAACATAGCTTCGATTTCGTCCAGCCACCTATATGTTTCAATGGCACCCTCGGTGCCATAGAAGTCCTTTGGCTTGCAAGCCATGAATGTTTTGTAGGAGCACCCCTTCCTGATAGCTTCAGATTCCTCGTTGTTTTCAGTCCCAGTACCACCTCCGACGACGTTCCGGTCAGCATTGATTTGAGCAATGATGGTTGGTATAGCATGCGCAATTTGCTGTGCCATGAGATTTGCCATCCTCTCGTCATTTCCTGAGTTAGCATTCTCCCCGATGGGAGTCCCTGGAGGAGTAGGAGGTTGGTTTCTGGTTCGCCTTGTTTCTTCATAACGACCTCGGTATGCTCCTTGCCTTCTGATGCGTGTTCCTCTTCTGGTGGGCATTCTGATGGTACTACAGATAAAGTCGTTTAGCATCTCATAATTTGTTTCAAACAGTCTATGCATCAATTCCCTACAAGGCTCCCTCTATACGAGGAGAGAATACGGTGTATAATTATACACAACTTACCAATTTCCCATAGATTACCAATTTAAACAGTTTAAGCAGTCATAAAGAATGGCATGGCCCAACACCATAAATACACAACACATGACAGATAATCATAAATGTTTCAACAGCATTGTATCATAGGAATCAGTTCAAAACAAGACAAAGTTCAAAGTATCAGAGTCTAGCTCTTACAATGTGGAAGGTGCCATCACCCCCATGAATAATAATAGTAATAATGTCAGATAATGATAAGTTTGTTTCCTTCAACTGTTCAAAGACAGATATTTCTTCCCCCTTCCACATGTCGCCTTCACATCCACTTCTTTGTCAGCCATCCCATCCATCCAGAGCTATTCTTCCTCTGCTCCTGCTCCAATCTCTGCACCCCGTGTGATGCCATCATAGCTTGAAATTGAGCAGACTGGGAGGTCCGGGTAGCGTGCTGAAGAGTCAGCTCGTGGCGACGGACGATCTTCAGGAGCTCCTCTAGTGCTGCATCAGTGGGTCCTACGTCACTAGCCCTGCAGCTGGATTGTGAATACCTATCCCCTGCCCGTACACTGCGGCCATCGTATATGCTGTGCCTCGGGGGCATCCAGGGCTCCTCTTATGGGTGGCGTCGGTGTGGTTCGAACAGCGGCGGTGCGGGTACAGGAGTTCTAACTGGTGGTGGAGGAGGAGGAGGCATCCTAAATGAGCCGAAGGTCTAGGTCTAGCACTCTTTCATGGAAGAGTGATGGTACGTGCTCCCCTATTCCCAATCGGAGGGATAGGTGAGTGGGATGGAGCGGCAACATGCGGCGAGTGGGAGCGCGTCCGGCTCCTGGAAGGTGTCGTCGAAGAAGAGTCCTCGAAAGCTTCGGTGTCCTCTCACGTGACGGATATCCAACTCGGGTGTCCACACCTCCTAAGGTATTACTCATACTCCGTGTGCGGTTTTGCCTTCTTGGTGTCCCCCGTTGGTGCCCCGCTCTCAGTAGGGTAGGCAGGCGCTTTTCCCTTGTCAGCCATAGTTATTTCCTGTAAAAAGACATCATGAGTAATTTGGTTTCTCATAGCTCATGATAATATTACTAATAATAATATACTCATAGTACTAGTGATGGGATTAGTATCAGGAATCTCTATGTATTCCTCATCAATGATGTTAGAATCAATTGTTTCTCAAAATAACGTCTGGAAAAACAGTTCGTCTTTAAAAATAAATTTCAAATCCCCAGTCAAAATAAATTTCAAAGTTAATCAGCATTAAACAGAAAGGTCCAAACATAACTTAGAGGTCCGTGATGGAAATTACGCGTCCGGTAAATTCATGATTACGTTGATCAAGTGTATTCATCAATTTACCCAACCCGATCATTCCAACACTTTTCCACAAGGACAGTCCTAGGGTATCAAGGTTGTAGCCTAGGGTATACTATGGTATTCCCGACTTCTCTACACCCTTTGGCTCTGATACCAATCTGTCACAACCCCGGGCCCCGGTAGGGTGGGACGTCATAGATTAGCAACAACATACATGGCAGCGGAAACAAACCAATATAGGAGCTCAAAGGGAGAGAACATCACATGGCATTTAAAGTTTTAAAAGACACCGGGCCGAAAACAGATCCAGCCCCAAATGTTTACATAATTCAACAAAATAAAATAATCATTAAATCAAATTGTTCAAGTCATGATTTTTGTCACACAAGCAAATGCCATGGTCTTGGGGTTGAGTCTAAGTCTTCCATAATAGCTAAGAGTCTTCACTGGTTACCTGAAATATGCTCAAAAGAAAATTGTGTCAACTAAAAAGTTGGTGAATTCAAGTGCTTAAAGTTTCAAAACAATAAAAGGAACTCTTAAAGTCCACAGAAAAGGTTTTAGAATCAAGTGTGAAAGTTTATGAAAATCTCATTTGAATTTAAAAGCATTATTTTTAGTATCTGTCATCGTGGGGTATCACAATCAACCCTTCACTTGGTCCCCGGTTGGCCTCTTCTAAATTTGTTTTTAACCGGATATTCCCGAAGGAAAGAACCAAGCCTTAGAACAGTGAACATTCCTGCCAGGATGGTTCACCATAGTTTCTTATTCAAAACCTGTTACATGCCATAAACGACCCCTCAGGATCTCAGTGGGGTACCTCCCTGTAGCGGGAGCCACTGTGCGTGGGGGATTCCCCAAATAGATCTATCCACATAAAACAAGCGGTTCACAAAAGAATTAATGATCATGATATAAGTATCAGCAGGTATCCAAAAGTCCCACATACAAGCATCAAATAAAGCACAATCATAGTTCATAAACAAAAGAGCATGTTCCATCCCAAAAACAGTAAGTAAAAAGGGATCACTAGAACTCACCTTAGATGTTAAGCAAAGAAATCCTTCGTGTGCCGGGAATATCTCAAGTCTAGCACCCTAACATGAATATATTAAGTGATTAGCTACTGCTCTAAACCTATTTAAGGTGCAACTAGATTGTCTAAGGCTTAGTTGGTCGGATTCGACTTTGATTCGATTAGGGTTTGTATAAAAGTTTCCTTTTATGGAAAGTTAAGGTTTCTCATACAATTAAGGGTTTCTACATTACTAAGTCCAGAATATATGATAAATATGCTAATAAAGTGACTAAAGCGCTTATTGCAGTCGATTATGAAGTTTAACAAAATGTTACAGTTTAGCCCCTGAAGTTTTCAAATTGACAGTTTCTACCCTTAAGTTTGGTTTCTTGTATTAGATGACCTTTATAACCAAAAATAAGTTTCAAGAACTTCATATAACTTTATTTTAAGAATATATACTCAAATTTTCACTTTATGGGCTTGGTTTATAATTTACGCGTTTAACGTTGCCGGTTATGGTAAAACCGAAGGGTTTAAGAAGGTTGACTATGGGTTCTCATGTTTTTGAGTCTAGGTCCAGTAGCTAACTTTTAAAAGTCATTTTAATAAGTTTATAACCTTTTAAATCAAAAAATTTTACCCCTAGTAGTGGGAAGACTCGTTTTTACGTTAAAACCGTTAAAACGCGTTTTTAACCGGGTTTGACCATTTTAAAAGCTTATTCGACCAACCTTTATACTTTATAAATTATTTTATAATTTATCCTACTAGAATAACATGATTTTTACAATTTCTAACCTTATATCCATTTTTCTTAGATTTTCCTAAAAACGTCTCTCGGTTAGCACCCGTTTTCGCTTAAAAATCCATTTAAATTATCTTTTGACCACTAAATATTCCCATTAACTCCATAAAATTTTATTAATCCTTAATGAACCTGTAATTCTCTTTAAAAAGTTTATAGTTCAAGATTTCTTGTTTTTAAGTAATTTTAGCATGTTTTCGGGTCCCGAAAGTGACAAAAATGGGTCTAAACACAACATGTCCTTTGTTCTAGAGATTAAACAATATTAAAACTATTAATATCCATCAAAACCTACTGAAATAACAGTCCCAAATCGTGGCCTAGTCATTCTACACATCCATAACTTTCAAAGACATAGAAAATGCCATAACCGACCATTACACTTGTGTAAATCATTGTAACTTAAGTTTATTCATTACCAAAACTTCATCTAACTTAGAAATAAGGTTGTTGGGGTGTCTAAAACTCATTTTTGAGCAGGTTATAACCCTTGTTTAAGAGGGTTTTCAAGAAAGTGTTTAAGGTGGGTTGTAACTTGTAGAAAGAGTGGTTTTTCATGGTGTTCTTGTGTTAACACCTTCCATTCATGGTGTAAAACCATTTTTAACATTAAAATAAGATTATTAGGAGTTTAATGTGTCATTAGAAAGCAGGTTACAAGGTTGGTTCTTAAAGGTTACAAGATGCACAAGTTGGGTGGTGAGAATCACCCAAAAAGAGGGTTTTCTAGGTGTAACTCTTGTTACACCTATAGATCGACATGTTATACTTGTAGGATGCCTTCAAGAACGTAGAAAGCTCTCCAAGAACAAGGTAGTATTGAGAAGTTTCTGCTACAACAAGAAAAATAGGGTTTTTAGGTGAACAATGAAGTTAAACTTGAGAAATGACCAAAACCGAACATAGTGAGCTTACACTTGATGTATCTCACGGTTTAGAAGGTGTGGATGGTCTTGGATGGTTGAAATCTCCTTGGAGTTGAATGTAGAACCTCGAACAAGAGCTGGAACCTCAAGTCTTGCACGTTTCAAGCTTCAAAACATCACCAAAAGGTCACCTTTCTTGCGGTTTGTTGCTGGCCGATGTTGTTGTTGTAGGTCGCGATTTTGGAGCTGGAAATGAGGAGGATTAGACAGTGTCATGTGTGTTTTCTGGTGTGAATAATCCGAGAGAGAGAGGAGAGAATGAGAGGAGTGAGTGTCTTGCAAAGGTGAAGGTTGCATGTGTAGTGTATGGATGATAGGAAGGTGGAGTGTGGTGGCAAGCAAGGGTGGTGATTGGGGGTTCAAGGGGCGGCCGAGATTTTGTCATTTTGTGGGGTTTTTGATTTTAAATTTTTAATAACAAAATAATTAGTAGTATTATTTTGTAGTGTTGTGTAAAATTGTTAGTTATTAGATGATATTAGTTGATATGATGTGCATGATCATTCATGCAGGATCCGAAATTTCCAAGTGTGTGTATGTATGCATACTTTTAAATTGTTTCAATTAAGGATTTGTATTCTAGCTAGGGTGACTAATCAATATTCTCGGGCATGAATTTTCTAAAAAGGCAAGACCTAATGTCACACCCTCAATTTCCACAAATGGGGTTTTACCGTTAGGCGTGTGACTTACCAGGATCTCAGACACAGTTATATCGAACGACACTACATGAATTTAAAATAAACATTTGACTTCATTCAGAAGAACATAACAAAATTTACAACAGCGCGGAAGCGTATACGTGATTTGTAAATCCATTACACAAAAGTTACAGGTGCCAAGTCTAAACAAAATGTTCAATGCAAGAAAATAAGATCGATGCATGCATGTCCTGAGTGCGTTCCTGAAGCGTGCATCATGAGCTTATGCGTTCCTGTGACCTGAGAAAACATGCTAAAATGTGTCAACATAAAGTTGGTGAGTTCACAGGTTTAATCAACAAGAAAAATGTGACTGAAGCGTTTCAATGGTTTAGTATATAAAGCATATCGTTAGGTAGCTAGCCTATGTTCATGTTACTTAGCGTTTCGAACCGAAGCTGACTGTTTACGTCCTATATGTTTGTTGTATCCCCATCACGTCTCACCAGACAGTGACAAATGTTAGGTCAATTTTGCACCCGTTTGACCTCCAATCAAGCTAGCACGACTAGCCCAGGCGGGGTTTGTCAGACCCAGTAGTACTAATCAGAATTACCTCGCTATACATTACTAACGATTCGAGAATGTAAGGACTGTTATGTGTGTTTGCACTAACGTAACAAGCGATATCAATAATACTACAACCATTTATGTAAATCTGTTTGCATGTTTTCTCCCCCAAAAAGGAAAGAAAGAAAAATAGGGGCCGTGAAGACTCACTGATGATGTAGTATGTAGGATGGAAGCCTCCCAAATGTTGTTCACAATAAACTGTCAAACACCTATTGACAGTTATGTTAAGCGTTAATGTTATGTCTAGTGTTAATAGAAATGTTTAGTCGGGTCGGGTTGCATTGGTTCGGTCGTGGGTGACACACACACAAGCAGGCATGCACGTATCAGACCATAGGTAGATCCCAAATGGGTTGTCGTTAATTGTAAACGGTTAGGTTATTTTAGATTGAAAAAGTATGTGCTTGTTGATAGCGTTGACTTTAATCTTTGTGGTCAAGAAATGACACTTTAGTGATGGTTACCTTATCATCACACGATAGGCACATCGCATACAAGAAGAACTCACTCACAATGATTCCAATCGCATAATAAGACTAGACGCACGACTGGACACTTCATCCGCATGAATGGGCCTTCAATCGTACGAATCAACTTCACTCGTGCGATTGAACCCTCATTCGTACAACTCAGCATTCAGTCGTACCACACATCACCCATTCGCACGACTCAATGGCCAATCGCACGACTGAACCTTAATTCGTACGATTGGACCTTCAATCGTGTGATACTCAGTCGCACACATTCATCCGATTGACTCAGTCGCACGACTCACCCCAGTCGCACCACTCAGTCGCACGACACGCCCAGTCGTACGGCTCAGTCGCACGACTGGCACAGTCGCGAATTGCAGCAGATCGCGACTGCTGATGGGGCTGAATAGCCTTCGGCTGTCCCGTGCATGGTTTTCACACATCAGGGACTTCCAGAAACACTTTCCTAACATGTCTAAGTAAAATGCACATGCTGATTGACCTCACACGCACCCCCACGACCACATGCACTCGGGTTGAACCCGAGCACCCGAACCCTAGATTTGCAGCAGTGAAATTAGCAACAAAATGGATGACCAAGGTCGCCTACCTGTTGGAAACGTGCTACCTCAGCTGTAGCGTGGTGTCGCCGGTGAAAACGAGCTCAAACGAGGCGGTTGTGGTGCTAGGAGGTGGTAGAAATGGTGGAGGAGGAGATGGTGAAGATGAAGAAGAAATGGGAGTGAAATGAAAATTAGGGCTGGTAAGGGGTTTATATACCCAACCCTAGTTTGGCAATTTGTCACGTTTGGTCCTCGCACTTAGTCCCCGAGTTCCCGAATTTGTTTCGGTTGATAACGACGTAAATGGGCGAGCTATGTTAGTTAAGAGGATTCCTTAAGTAATCCCGTTTATTTGAATCCTCTATAAACGCCGTTGTTAGTATTATATATTGTAACTTATTTAACGATGTCGGTGGCGATGCTTGTATATGTTTCGAGTAATAAAGAGAATGTAACAATGATATCGACAACAGTTTGAGTAGTGTTAACCTGAAATTACGGTGTGTCACACCTAAAATGACTAAATTCACATAAATCACATAGAATCATGAAAATGGATCAAGTAGCAATTGGTGATTCTAACACTATTGATATAATTAACTTGTTTCCATTATTAGTACACATAAGATGGGATATGATGTAAATAAATTAGGGTTTAGAATAGTGACCTTGGGACCGGTTTTCACATTTAGTTAAGTGTTATGAGTTAGTTATGTTTAATTAATAGTTAAAATAACATTATTATTTTTTTAATAGATAAATTTTATTAACCATAATTTAATTAATCCCAATATAACAAAGGGAGGTTAGACTTGTGAGCGAGGCTAACCTGAAAGTGCAGGGTATCAAAGAAATGCTCAATTAGTTTTTCTAAGTATGAAAAGTATGTTAGCATGTTTTCCTAAAAGTAACTAAATAAAAAGAGGCTGTGAACACTCACCTTAAGTTATTTTACAAGTATCTGTATGTTAATGTTAAAGGCTCATAACTATGAATAAGTATTCACCAATGCCTCTAATTGCACACCTATTATCAGTCTCTAATAACAAAGTAACATTATCACGTGTGCAGTTAAGCTCCTTTAATTAGCTTAAGTGTATTGATCGCTTAGTATTATAGTTCAGTTGTTTGTTGTTGAATTATATCAATATTGCTTTTATGATTATTTGAGTATCGCGCTAGTTTCCTTTGATAATGATATGTTTCTTATGTAATACGTTTAAAATATTTAGTTATATTCTAGTGAGGTACATTTATGTGACTATTAGAATGTTTTCAGAAAAATATGTATATGTATAACTCAATTAAACCAATAAACATTATTATCATTGATCAGAGACCTTGATGCATTAATTGTAACACCCAAAACTTTCATCAAAATTAAAAGAAAAGAAAGGTAATAAGAAGAGAAAGAAAAGTATCTTGGAAGAAAGGAAAAGAAGCACAAGTGGAGGGGACCAAAGTATAAATAAGTACAAAAGTCAAATATTATATTAATATTTGAAGTATGGCCTCCCATATAGACCATCCCATCTGCTTTTGTCGACTGAAAAAGGAGAAGAAGAAAGAAGCAGAGTTCTCTCTCGGTTTCAAGAAGAAGAAGAACTTGCTTTTGGGTCCACGTAAGTGTTTTATGCTTAATTGACTTGGTTTTGTTGGGTTTCGACCATGAAACTGAGAGTACATGTTCTTATGTGTTTTTATGTGTTCGGGTTTGTGTGTTCTTGGTGTCTAGGTGTTAAAAACATCAAGATTTCTCGACTTTGAGGGAGTTATGCTTGAAAGCAGTCAAGGTGAGTTTCTAGACCCTGATTTTTACTTGTTTTTATCACTTCTTTGGGGCTGAAAATGCATGTAACATGTTTTCAAAAATTTTGTATACGTAACCGTATGTAATTGTGCATGTATGTTGATATTTAAGGGTTGTTTATATGATGTTGATGCTTAGAATGGAAAGCATAAGTCAAGAACATGTTAGAATCAAGTTTGGGACTGAAAATAACTTAGAAATATGTTAGATAGGTGGTCATGCGCCCAAATTAGGGCTCATGCGCCTGGAAAATTGACTTAGAAAGTGTAAGTAAGGTTGATGCGCCCAAACAATACCTTCATACGCCCGAAAAGTAGCTCATGCGCCCAAAATATTGCCTTAGAATGGTTAAGTATATCTCATGCGCCTTAACAGTGGTTC
The DNA here is from genome assembly GCA_024085815.1 of Flaveria linearis. Taxonomy (NCBI): domain Eukaryota; kingdom Viridiplantae; phylum Streptophyta; class Magnoliopsida; order Asterales; family Asteraceae; genus Flaveria; species Flaveria linearis. The sequence continues at coordinate 36,839,714 of CM044007.1, read as the reverse complement.
ATGCGCCTAGGAAATTTGGCCAGATGCCTAAGTGTTGGGGTTAGGCGCCCCAATAGTTCTCATGCACCCAACTTTTTACTCAGGCGCCTAAGTGTAGGCACATGTGCCTGAATAGTTCATGCGCCTAAAACTAGGCTTAAAATACCTAAGTGTAGAATTCATGCGCCCAGGTAGTGCTGATGCGCCTCAGGCATGGCTCATGCGCCTAGATAGTGCCCATGCGCCTGGACACTTAGAAAATTTATCTGAAATTTTTGAGAAAATCAAAATTTTAGGGTTTTGACCCTAGCTGGACTTAAGGCTTATATGTGCTTATTTTATGCATGGTTATGCTTTGTTCTTATGTTTCTTGTATATATTGATGTGTGACTTTACGTGGTATGCTATGATCATCAACATAAAGTATTATCATTAAAGAAAGAGATAAGATTAATGATAATAAAAGTGGAACATAAAGAACGAATAAAAGAAAAGACTTGCAAGCAGAATGAAAGGAAGATCATAACTCATTGAGAGTTGTTTGCTCAACTGTGTGTAAAATAGCATGCGATTTTGGCTTACCCATGAGGTTTCACACACAGGGGGATCAGTCTTGGTGACTGATCCATAGTACGAAACGGGATCCTTATCATTTTACCCCAGAAATGATGTGGCTTTGTGCCAAGAAATGAAGTGGCTTTGTGCCCGGAATGGTGGCTGCAGGCCATGATGAGGGTAAAGTTTTGATAGGATTTAGAATCAGTGAAAGATAATGATATAGTATGAAACGGGTAAATATTTTCAACAAAACCTAAACTTAAGTTGGTATTAGAGCCAGGTTGGTATCAGAGCCAGGTTGGTATCAGAGCCAGGTTTAAGAGAAATGGGTAAATATTTTCAAAAAAAACCTAAACATAAACTGAAAATAGGACAAATGGAGGGATGCCAGCCCGAGTAGCTACGTGCCATCAGGTATTTCCTTTCTTATTGTTAACCGGTATTATGTGTGTGTGCTATTTGATTTATGTGTTCCTAGTAGATTTAGATACTGATGTAGTCATGATTGGAAATGCTTCGGGTGTGAAGAGTAAAGTAAATAACTAATCACAACTGGCCACTGTAATTAGGGACTTACTATACTCAACATAAACTGAGCTATTCCCTTGAATGACCATGTTAGTGTTTGAATCTTATAGTGTTTAGAGATGGCTGGAGGTAGATCTTCTAAGGCTTCTAGAGGTGGAGCATGTGGTGGACGAGGTGCGGAGCCGCGTGTCACGAGGAACAAGGTTAGAGCTGCTAAGACGACCCTACAGATCTGAAGTTCATCAACATGAGGGCGTTGATGAGAATGTGAACTTGAGGGTCTCGGTGAAAGAGGCAGTAGTAGAGGAGGTTCATCGAGTCATGCAGACGATTCTATCATCTGTGGTGACTGAAGTGATTAAGGCTGTGAGGGAGGATTAAAGGAACGAAAGGAGGAGGACCACTGGGGGAGAAGAAAGAGAACAACCGGAGATTGAGACGGTTGTCAAAGATGCAAGCCCCCAATGTTTGATAGGAATGGCAGTGCTGCTCCTGCTCACCGCTGGGTAAGAGAGATGGAGGCGGTGTTGGAAATTAGTGAGTGTCATGAGGACCAGAAGGTGAAGTTGGGGGAATATTGTCCAAGCCAAGGGAAGTAGGGCCATTGGGAGGATGAGATGGGGGCCTGACAAACAAACCCCCGACTCATGTCCGAAGACTGACACAGTACCGGGGTGGGCAATAAGACCTTATCTCTTTTGTCTTATGCAATACCCCCGACTCATGTCCGAAGACTGATACTCTGCCGGGGCCTGTAAACAAACCCCCGACTCATGTCTGAAGACTGACACAGTACCGGGGTACGCGGCACGGATCTCATCATCCGTCACTTCCATACTCATCAATTCGTTATCTTCCACTTTCGTTACATAATACTTACGTTCATTCATACATTCATTCATTCATTCTTTTGTTTCGTACTTTTCACTATCTTTTACTTTATCTATGCTGTCTTTCACTTTATTACATTATACATTATGTTCATTTTGTTAGTACCTCTAAAAGATTAACATGTTATCTTTGTATTTTACTTTTGCAATAGTTTAGGGACTTATGTGTAATATATGTTCCTTTAGTTTCTTTGTTTAGTATAAATACGATTATGTGTATTGTGTAGATATAGATGTTTGAACTTTTCTCTCAATTGTACACTGTAATCCTTGCAACTTTAATAGAAACTGATTTGAATCTTTGCAATTGTTCATTACTTTTTTCATTTAATTGTTAATTGCTTAATCATAACATAGAATCGATCATTTGAACCTATCAAATGGTATCAGTGCCTTCGGTTCAGTGATTAGGAGCTTGAAATGACTTTTAAGCACCTGTGAATCACTTGAATCTGTGTTTTGATAAGAATTGTTCAATTAATTGATGATTTCAGTTGTGTTTCATCATTTGAAACATGAATTGAATCACAATTGAGTGATTTGACACCTTCAGATCTAAATATTCATCAGATTTGTGTGCGAACTGTTCTTCGTTGTTCGAACACAAATTTCAGCAAAATTATGAACTTTTGTAGTTAATTGAAGCAAAATGATGCTAAAGGATTGATATTCGCCTTATACACTTGATTGAAGAGTTTGAGATCAATTAATCAAGTTTTGAAAAGTTTGTTAAGATCAGGTTGTTACGAAGAGGATGCATTAGGCGTTTGATGTGTTGAAATCATCTGAAAATTACTAAGTGTTTAGGTGCATGAACACTGTTCAGACGCTTTAACACTGTGTAGGCGTTTCAGATTGGGCGTTTTAACACTGTTTGAAGGCGGTTTAGCATTATTTGGACGTTTTTTAGAAACTAAGTCCCAGGCATTTTGGAACTGTTTGGACGTTTTGGAACTGTTCAGATGCTTGATCACTGTTTGGGCGTTTTAGAACTGTTCAGGCGTTTCTAAGCTTGGAAGTTTCATAAATACACTAAGGCATTCCTTAGGCATTTCAAAGTCAAAGTGGGCGCTTCTATACTATTCAGGCGCATCAGAATTAGAATTTTCTTTCAACACTTAGTAAATTTTTCAAAATTTAAAATCCAAAAATATTTTCTTTTCTTTAAGTCATTTTAAATCTAAAAACAACAAAAACATTATGTTTTCTTAAATTCAAAATTTAAACATGGTTAAGTCTGAAGATTTTGAAAAATGTGTACCAAAGTTGAAGAACAGAGCTGACTTCAAGAACTGGTCACTCATGCTGAAACACCATCCGAATTCTATAGATACTGATCTATGGAAATCAATTGAGAAAGGGCCTTATATTCCTGTCACATCTGATGGTCCAGATAGAGGTTTTGTGTATACAAAAGATTCGGAACACATCTGATGGTCCAGATAGAGGTTTTGTGTATACAAAAGATTCGCAAGAACCTTATCCAGAAGATGATTTACATGGGGATGATCTGAAAAAGGTGAAAAATGATATTAAAGTTTATTCACTCATATGTATAGGGCTGCCTTTGGAAGTTCTATCAAGGCTTGAGAACTACCAAACTGGGTACACAATGTACAAAGCTTTGAAAGTTATCTGCGAAGGAGGAAAAGAAATTCAATATCTTAAAAAACAGAAATTGAAAAGGCAACTTGAACTATTTGAGCATATCTCAAGAAAGACCATAAATCAGATGATGAATAGATTCGTGCCACTTACAATAGAAATGTCAACTCTAAGGATTAAGAATGATCTTAAAGACCTAAACAATAGACTTCTGAATGCACTCCCATCATCTTGGAAACAGACTGTAACTTTGTTGAAGCATACTGAAAAGTTTCCAATGGTTCTTGACCTCCTCATTGCTAAGATTGAGTCAGTGGAAATTGATGAGAGCTCAAGAAATAATGACAGAAATGCATCAACTTCTCAATACAAGTATGTTGCTTCTCCAGCAAATACTGTAGAGATTGCTTTTCTTGCCAAGGATGAATCAACTCCTGAAGATGAGGGTGATTTGTTTGTAGGAGTAGGATTCTTCACTAGTACACCTGTCTACTCAACTCAACCACAACCATAGTCTCCTCAAAAAACTCAAATGCCTAAATCTCAAAATTAGGCTCCATCTTCTAGCTCTGCTAATCCTAGCAAAGTTAAAGATGTTATAAACATCCTTTTACAGGATGAAGGGTCCAAATCTGCCTTCATAACATTTATTGAAAGTTTTCAAGCATACCAAGGCAGTCATCTAACTCAAGTTGATTTAATTTTGCAGGATTTATTTGAGATGGATCCTGACGATGTAGAAGAAATGGACCTTAACTGGCGAATGGTCATGAAGCTTACAGGACTAAAAAACACTCATATGCCAACAGAAACTACAAACCTAGTGCAAACAAAACTGTTGGGTTTGATAAATCAAAGTCAAGGTCTTTTAACTGTAACAGCTATAGCCACTTTTCTAGAGAGTGTAAAGCTCCAAGAACTCAAGGAGGAAATGGCGAAAATAGTTCTAACAGTCAGAAATATCATCAACAAGCTCATACAACATTTCAAAAGCCTTATCAAAGCCTGCCAATGCTAGAACTCAAAGAAGAGAAGACCATTGAAGAACCAAAGAAAGCATTAGTTGTAAGCATCAAGATTGGTTATAACTGGAGTGCGTATGCAGAACAGTTAGCTGATTTTAATTCTGGTCTAGTACTGATTGCTGAGATGAATGATGAAGACTGGTCTAAAGACAAGGATCCAAAGACAGAAGGTGAATCGGACACTGAGGCAGACTATGATTGGAGTGAAAAAAGCTGACCCAAAGGAAAATTCTGAAGAAGTTGCTCTCATGGCACAGTCTGAACAACCAAAGGTTGTGAACTCATCATCTGACACTGAGTCTTCAAATTCTTATCCAGAAATTCCAATGGAAGTAAGGGAGGAAATGTGCACTAAAGCATGTTTTGAACAAGTAGAACACTACAGAACATATTCGTTCAAAATATGTGATAAACTTAAACAAGAAGAATCAAAGCACAATAAGCTGAAAACTGATCATAAAATTTCTGATGATAAAATAATATCTCTTCAAGCTTCTTGGAATAAAACTTTAAAAGAGTGAAATTAAAAAGATAAACATTGAAATATTTGAAGAGAAAGATTCAGAAATGATAAAGAATGGTCATCCTATTAAAGTAAAATCTTATGAACCATGAAAACTGAACAAAAAGATTTTTATACCAAAAAGTGAGAGTGGCATTGAACAAAGTGAATTTGAACAAAAGATTGAAAAAGCTAATGATGTCAAGAACAAAATAAAGGAAAATATGAAGAAGAGAAATCAGACACTTCATGTTTTGATGATTCAAGTTCAAATGAATTAATTCATAACAAAGATTGTGAAAAAGAATCTTCTAAAGATTCAATCAAAATCCAAAGCACTAAAACTTCATCAAGAACAAGAAATTAAAGAAGAAGAAAAGCTGCTAAAGCTAAAAAGTTTGAACTAATCAGTCAATCAAATCAATCAATTCAACTTAATCCAGTGAAGTCTGTGTCAGCAGGAACTTTTGACATGAACACAATCTCTAAAACTACATATAAACCAGTGAAATCTAACTCTGATCTGAAAATAGGTTCACATCCTAAGTCTTTCGCTGTTCATAAAAGATTTGTATCTAAGGAGTCAAAGAGTTGCGATCAAGTTCAAAAGCAAAATCCTAAGAATCAAAAGACCAAATTCACACAAAAGAAACAACATATTAACGATAATCCCCCTAAATCCAAAAAAGAATCAAATGTGTCTTCCACATCAAGGGTTAATAAAATGTTGTTTAATCATTCTCAAAAGTATTGTGATATATGTGATATGTACAATCATGACAGATCTGAATGTTATTTTAACAAATACTGTCACATCTGTGATATGACAAATCACACAACTGCTGATTATTACTTTAACAAATACTATGCATTGTATGACGAACGAAATCATAGTACTGAGGATTGCTTCTTCAGAAAGAACTCACCTAGGAAGTATTTTGGTAATCAAGGATATGTTAATCCACAATTTCAAAGAAATCATAATCTTGTTTTTCAATATATACCAAAACAACCTTCTTTGGATTTGAGATCCTTCAGAAGAATTAATTCTGATTATGATAATCGGTATAATGTCAGATCGCAACAATACAATCAAGGAAACTTTATTCCATGATCTATGAGAATGAAAAATCAAACATTTAACAAGAAAAACTTTTCTAATGTTTCAAGATGGTTCAAAATTTCTTGATGATGATCTTGAAAACAGATTTAATGCTTTGAGGTCAAAACTAAGAAAAGATAATCAGACAGTTTTCCAAAAAGGATTTGAAAATCCAAAATTTCAAAAGAAACCTGATCAAAACAAACTCCATTTCAAGAAGTTTACCATTGTGGATAAATATGGAAAGCCCAAGACCATCTCGGCTTAGGTTACTAACTCAACTTAAATGTCTTTGAATGCAGGTACGCCCACGGAGACCAGTAAACACATGGTATGTTGACAGTGGATGTAGCCGGCATATGACAGGCAATCAAGCCTTACTTCAAGACTTTAAGACAAAAGATGGTACTCATGTGGCTTTTGGTGGAGACGTAGGTGGAAAGATAAACGGTGAAGGAACGGTATCAAATGGAATTATAAGCGTTGATAAAGTCAACTTCTGTGAACAATTGAACTTTAATCTTTTAAGTGTTTCACAAATATGCGATAAATCTTATTCTGCTTTATTTGATGACTCTCATTGTTATATTTTAAAGCTAGGATTTCAGATTAGCAAGGAGTGGGTTGTTGTTAAAGCTGTTCGAGATAGAGATGTCTACAAGTTAGATATGTCTCATGTTGATCCTTCAATAGAAACAACTTGTCTCATTGCTCACGCATCAAATGATGAAAGACAGCTTTGGCATGGATGTGTCGGTCATTCCAACTTCAAAAACATGAACAAACTTGCAGCAGGAAGTCATGTAGTAGGAATTCCATCAAAGAAGTTCGCTACATCAGATCTCTGTAAAGCATGTTTGAAAGGAAAACAACACAGAGCATCTTATAAGTCCAAACAGATAAACTCAACTTCAAAGCCTCTATAGATGTTACACATGGATTTATTTGGTCCTGTAAACGTGCAGAGCATTGGAAAGAAATCTTATTGTTTAGTTATCATTGATGACTATACAAGATATTCTTGGGTTTTCTTTTTGCGTGCAAAATCTGAAACGGCTGGATTGTTAAAAGAGTTTATCACTAAATTAGAAAATCAAATTGATCTAAAAGTAAAAATAATTAGAAGTGATAATGGAACAGAATTCAAAAATGCTAATGTTGATTTATTTTGTGCAGGAAAAGGTATAGCTCATCAATTCAGTGCTCCTAGAACTCCACAACAAAACAGAGTTGCAGAAAGGAAAAACCAAACACTGATTGAAGCAGCCTGTGCAATGTTAGCACATGCTATGATTCCAATCACTTTATGGGAGGAAGCCATATCAACTGCACGCTTCATTCAGAATCGTACTCTATTGGTAAAAGATAAATAGAAAACTCCTTATGAGTTGATGTTTGGCATGAAACCAAACATAAATTTTCTTAAATCTTTTGGTTGTCCTGTTTTGATTCTAAATTCGAATGATCAGCTAGGCAAATTCGATGCAAAATCTGATGATGGATTTTCTCTTGGATATTCGTCAGCTTCTAACGCTTATAGAGTTTATAACTCTAAGACGAATGTTATCATTGAAACGTTCAATGTAAAATTCCTTGAAAATTCTTTTCCATCAGTTGCAAATGGTCCAGCGTGGTTATTTGATTTAGACTCATTGTCAAACTCATTCAATTCTAATCTGTTTGAATATTCTTGTGTCAACATGAAACAAGTAGGAGATCTTGGATCCTTTAATGATGATTCAGACTCTGATGATATGGATGATTCAAGCCAAAACTATCCGTTTTTCTCATTTGTGAGAGATCCCATCTTCAATTCAGAGAATAATGATCAACAAATTCCTAATCAATAACAAGTTCTTGAAAATTCTGATGATTCTCAACCAATTCCTAATGACGGTATTGAGTTTGTGCAACCTGAGTCAGGAACATCATCTATCTCTAGTGATGCAGTTGCTACTGGTAATCTTGATTACTTTATCAACTCACTGACTCAAGTTCCAAATTTCAATCCACATTCTTCTAACCTACTGCATCAGCTCTCCAACTTGAATCAAACAAATCTGGATGTTAATGTTCAAGTTGATGAGATTCTGAAATCTCGTATTCACAAGAACCATCCAACATCTCAGATTATTGGTCCATTAAATGAGAGAACAATAAGGAGTAAATTAGAACAAGCAAACCTGTCCTTATACTCTTGTTTTCTTTCTCAAATTGTTCCTAAAAATGTTACCGAAGCGTTAAAGGACAATGGTTGGATTGAGGCTATGCAAGAAGAATTATTGCAATTCCGTAAACAAGAAGTGTGGAATCTGGTGGATTTACCTGAAGGAGAAAATGCTATAGGCACAATATGGTTGTTTAGGAATAAAACCGATGATCAAGGAATAGTCACTGGAAACTAGGCGAGACTAGTTGCACAAGGATACACACAAGAAGAAGGAATTGACTATGATGAAGTATTTGCTCCAGTTGCAAGAGTTGAGTCCATTTGTGTCTTCCAGGCTTATGCATCATTCATCAAATTCAAGGTGTATCAAATGGATGTAAAAGGTGCATTCTTGTACGGTCCAATCACTGATGATGTGTTTATGAAGCAACCTTCGGGTTTTGAGGATGCAAAATTTCCACATCGGGTGTACAAAGTAAGCAAAGCTCTATATAGACTCCATCAAGCACCTAGAATCTGGTATGAGACATTGTCATAACACTTAATCCAACATGGTAACACGAGAGGGAAAATCGATCCAACTTTATTTATAAAGAAGGATGCTGATGATCTCTTATGTGTGCAAGTGTATGTTGATGATATCATATTTGGTTCTACCAGTCAATTACTGTGCAATGAATTTGAAGAAATCATGAAGTCTCGTTTTCAAATGAGTTCTATGGGAGAAATCAATTTCTTCCTTGGACTACAAGTTCAACAATCTGTAGATGGTATATTCATCAATCACGAGAAGTTTATTGACAAACTCTTGAAGAAATTGAAACTGCAAGATTATCAATCCATAAGAACTCCAGCTGATGTAAACTCCAAGATTAAACCTCATCCAAAAGGAAAATCAGTTAACCAAACTTTATACAGATCAATGATTGGTTCTTTGATGTATCTACTACATCTAGACTAGACATAATGTATGCTGTTTTTGTATGTGCCAGGTATCAATCAGACCCGAAAGAATCCCACTTAATTGCTGTCAAGAGGATATTCAGGTATCTCAAAGGTAAATCGGCTCCAGGGCTATGGTATCCTTACGAGGGAAACTTTGAGCTACATGGCTATTCAAATAGTGATTATGGAAGATGTTGTCAAGATAGAAAATCTACAACGGGTGGTTGTCAATTTCTAGGTCCCTGATTAGTCTCGTGGCAATGCAAGAAACAAACGAATATCTCTGTTTCAACTGCAGAAGCTGAGTACATAGCTGCTTCAGTAGGATGTTCTCTAATCCTTTGGTTGTAAAACCAACTGCTGGATTATGGGCTCAATTTTCTTAAAACACCCATTTACATTGATAACACTGCTGCTATGTTCATTACAGCTAATCCAGTCCAACATTCAAAAACAAAACATATCGAGATTCGATATCATTTTCTCAGGGATAACTCTGAAAAAGTTTTAATCATTTTGATTCAAATTGTAACTGAAAAACAGTTGGCTGATCTATTTACTAAAGCCTTCGTACCAGGACGGTTTGAGTACTTAGTGGAGTCAAGTGGTCTTATTAACCATGTGTAAAACTGGTTTCTAAGTTCTTTTTTCAGTTCTTTGAATCTTAACATGATTAGAACCCTCCCTTATCCAAAAGGTCATAGTAAGAGAACCTGTCAAAGTTATTTGCCTGATTGTAGTTTGTGTTTGTGTGTTTTTTTAAAGAAAAACCAAATACAAAAGTAGAAAACACAAAACTAAATATAAAAATATAAAACAAAAACAATAAAAATAGAGTCCTTCTTTGTTAATTCATTTTTAGGAATGAATCTATTTTTGCAACATGTGAGAAATGATAGTACATTAGTAAGATCAGTTGCATACTTCACTCAATAATACAGTCTGACATGATCAGATATGATGTGTAGACAATCTCATGCTATTATACTGAAAAAGTAAATTCTTGTGATTCAACTAAATCATCTATGCATCTATGTGTGTTCATCTGAGTACTTTTGAGTTGTGTTAGCTTATCAGATTGATTACTAGTAAAGTTACAACACTCACACCTCATGGTGATATGACTAATCATGAGATCCGTTACAAGCATTATCTCACTTCTTTGTTATGAGTCATCATAGACCTAAAGTGCTGAGATATCCTCTATTGTAAGTGATTACAGACTTGGATATTCTCCTTTGATGCAAAAGATGCCAATGTGCACAAACCATTCAAATGGATGGTTAGAGTTGATCAAATGGTTATCCATGATTATTCTCTACTAAATTAGCAACATGAACTCTGGTTATGCATATATGTCAGGTAATAAGTTGAGAATTTGTGCTTTTTTGCATATCTTGATGATAGTTGATCTCTCTAAGTCTTTGTATGAGTCATATCATGTCATATCTAATTCTACCCCAATCAGTCCAAGAATTGACAAAGTAAGTGAGCTGATTCTTTTGTAAAAAAACACTCATTGTCTGTCCTTGGATCTTGTGTCTCTTTGGCTGTGAAATCACTGACCTGGAACACACTTGATCAGGATTTATTCATTATCTATGACTATTCACACATTATTTTATTTTAATATGCTGATCTTTACTGATATGATCTCACTGTAGACAACGATTCTATTGTAAATATTAGATTTTGATTCTGCTTTAATTTTGAATTTGTGCATGTTTTCTGTGTGCAGGCAATTTAACAATGATAAGTGTGATCTTATTGTGTCAACTTGGGAAACTTCTAAGTTTGTAAAACTTAAAAGTTTAGGGGGGAGTAATAAAAGTAAGAGTTTCTCAGAAAATCAAAATTAAAATGTTGAATGAAAAGGATGAAGCTAAATGTTCAAAGTTTGTGTGTGTTTGATAATGTAAAATTTTGATAATGACAAAATAAGCCTATAAAAATTTTAAAGTGAAAAAGCTTCTTGCAAATGTTGTAAATAAGACCAATTTGTTTAACTTTGAGACTAAAATGAAGGGAAATTGAATTTTGAAATTTTAAATTAAAATAAAAGGGTTTATAATGTCAAAAGTGAAAATTGAGTGTCAAAAATGTAAATTTTGGGGAAAATTCAAAATTCTGAAAATTGTTTGAATACTAGTACGTGAACAGTGCTAATAAGTCTAAACAGTGTTCAGGTGAAAGATTTGAAAATTATACAAGTTTATTGAAACATATGCGCCTAAACAGTGGCCATAAGTCCAAGTAGGTGCATGATGAAATTTCAGAAATATTACAAGTGTTTGGGTGTTACTCATATACTCATGCGCCTGAGCAGTTGTCAGATGTCTGAGAAAATTGGTCAATTTTTAGGCAGTTCTACATTCTCATGCGCCTACACAGTACCAGACGTATCAAGTGGAAAATTCACCAAGTGTTGAACGTTTCATAAAGACTCATGCGGCTGAACAGTGCAAAAGCACCTAAACAGTGCTTATGTGACTGGACAGTTCTCATGCGCCTAACCTCATACGCCCATACAGTGCTCATGCGTCTAGAATTTTTCACTTAGTATATAAGAAACACTTCTGATTTTTCACTCATTCACAATCCAAAACCCTGAACTCATACGATACTCATTTCACTCATTACACTTAATCTTTGCGTCTGTTTCTGAAATTTCATAATCAAAAGGTGTATATTTGATTGACGAAAGTAAGTTCATAGTTGAAATCATGTCATTTCAAGTTACTGATTCATAATCGGTCAGACGTTTCGAGTCTGCTTAGGCGTTTTTAACCCTAAAACTTGAAAAACTTGAAATGGATGCATCAAAATGAAACTAAGAACTTAAATTGATCTTAGATTGTTAATATACACTGAATTTCAAGCAGTATGATATGTGGAACTGTTGTTTTCATGAACATTGATTGAAAAGTGTTCTTCATAAGTTTGAAGGATGAAGATGAATAGTTCAAAAGTTTGGAATTTTTTAATAAAAAAAATTAATTAAAAATTCATAAAAACTTAATTGATAAATAACTTTGATAAAATGACAAGTGAGTTAGTGTGTTTTAAAACAATCATACAACAATTTGTATTTAATATGATTTGGACAGAATTTTAAAAATTCTAGAAAATGATTAAGTACAAGTTGATGTAAAATCAAAACTAAGTGTTTAAAACATAATAATTCATTAACATTTAATTCAAAGTTTGATAAAATCAAATTGTTTCAAAGAAATAAAGGTATCTAAAGTTTGTGTGTTTATTTATGCAGATGGCTGAATTAAAATTCGAACCAAAGCAAAATGTAGCAACTTATCTAGATGAAGAAGTTAGAGAAGCAGCTGCTTATGAGGAGATTATAAGGTTTATGCTAAGAACCAAATATTTTTATGCCATGTGTGCAAGACCAGTGACAAATGCAAGATTGATAAAGAGATTCTGGAGAAATACTGATATAGAGAGAGATGATGAAGGGAACAAGGTTCTCAGAGCATTCATAACCAATGATAGGATGATTGAGGTTTCTGAACGAGCAATCAAAGCAGCTCTCAGACTTGGAGATAATGGGCCACAAGATCAAGCGGGGTATATGTCACACCCCCGCTAAAGCGGAAACACGAGGATGCAACGAGACGGGATCGTCATAACACATGGTATATGATAGAGAAGCAATATAAATATGATGACAAGCGTGTCATGATGACACCCGAACACAAATGGAGACTTGTGTCACGTTTAGTCAACATTCATGACAACATAGCCATAAGCATAACATGTAAGGATCACATAACCATATAGAATAACATTGTTTAGTTTCCCATAACCCGGGAACAAGTGTACAAATGATCAAGTTTAATCGACCAAGATTAATGTTTAACAAAAGATGATAAGTCACAAAAATGCATACTAGGGTCCCCTCTAAAAGGCAGCACTCCTAGAATCTTCAATTACCTTGATCATCTGAAAAGACATGCTCAAAACGGTCAACATAATTGTTGGTGAGCTTCGCAGGTTTTAAGTAATAAAAGATGTTAAGATGAAAACAACTTGTAAGTTTAATAAGAGTTACCGCAACTACACTTATGTGTAATCGGTTTTGCAAGATATAGATAGCTACAACCAAACCTATACATCGGTTCCACATGGGAATTGATGGCTGTAAAGAAAGCATCCCATAAGTTTTACATAACGTAGCAAGATCCAGGGAGCGCATACGCATAGGTTACAACCAAACCAATCCTTAGGTCCCATTACTGGGATTAATGGTTGTAATGGATGATCGGCTTAGAAGAACCACACAGAACAACCACGCAGAAGAACCATACAGCCAATGCATCCATCAACAATAGCAATCACAGGTAGCATCAATCAACACATAATATCAAAGTAGTAGTGCATAGTAATGTAATACCACCAAGTAACATACAAGGTGGTAACATGGCATCGAGTCAAGTTCATATAGCACCAATCAACAAGATAAGCAAGATAAGATACTCTTAAAAGTAGCAGCCAGTTTGGACTAGGGAAGAGGCTTGAAATCAAGTTAAGTAGGTGAGCATTCTTTTCCCCCAAGTTGAAAATATTTAAAAGGTTTTATAAGAGTAAAAAGGGGCTACGAAACTCACGGAATAGATGTTAAGCACGTATGATGAATATTCCCAAAGGCAGAATGCTATGAACGGTCAAACACCTATTGACAGTTACTGACAAGCATTAATATGAGCATAAGGCATAAGATGACATTTGATTAGTTTGGCTGTTTCGGTTCAGTCGTGGGTAGCACACATAAGCAGGCATACACATATCAGGCCTTATGTAGATCTAAGTATTAAGAGTAGTCATCATTGCTAATGACATCCGTATGGGGATCCCGTTATTATAAAAGATAGTGCTTGTTAAATATTTGTAGTCCCAAATGGGTTGTCAATAATTGTAAAAGGTTAGGTTATTTTAAATTGAAATAGTATGTGCCTGTTGATAGCGTCGACTTTAATCTTTGTGGTTAAGCAATGACACTTTATTGATGTTACCTTATCATCACAAGATATTCAAAAGGGAATTCACACCTACACGCATCATCAGTCACACAACAGGACCGGACGCACGACTCGACCCTCCTTTCGCACGAATGGACCTTCATTCGCACAAATCAGCTTCATTCGTACGATTGAACATTCATTCGTGCGACTGGCCTTTCAGTCGTGCGACTCACGCACAATCGTACACAATCTCATCCGCACTGACTCAATCGCACACACATTCAATCGCACACACCCAGGCGCATGACTCAGTCATGCGATTCACCCAATCGCACGGCTCAGTCGCGCGACACACCCAGACACATGACTCAGTCGTTCGATTCACCCAATCGCACGGCTCAGTCGCATGAACAGACCCAGTCGTGAAGAACAGCAGAATCACACCTGCTGAGTGTAGAGCAGTCTCTGTCTGCTCCGTGCACTCGTTTTACACCCCAAGAACTTCCAGAATCCATATTCTAACATGTCTAAACAAGAAACACACTCAGATTCGCAACACACAAGCCCACACGACCTCATGTGCTCGGATGAACCCGAGCACCCGAAACCCTAGAAAACGCAGAAGTGAAACCGAGTAAGAAACGAGTCAAACAAGGTTATCTACCTGTAGAAGTAAGTATTCACGATGATAACCAAGATTTGCCGGTGAAAACGCAAGAAAATGAGCGGTTTTGGTGCTAGAATGGTGAAGAAGGTGAAGAAGAAGAAGATGAAGATGATGTTAAGAATGGGGGCTAGGGCTGGTTAAGGGGTATTTATACCCAGCCCTAGTTCCACAAAATGTCGTGTTTAGTCCCCGCAGTTTGCCCCCGGGTTCCCAAATTTTATTTCAGTTGAAACGACATTAATCAGGCTTGTTTTATTATTGATGAAACATGTAGTTAATGATATTTATGATTTAAAAAAATGGTTTTATTTGTAACATTAGGTTTATATAAAAACGGTGCGTTCAATTATAACGGGGGCAATCTTAGAAAACGTTTGAAGATGATGACAATGCAAGCAACGATAGCATGAGCATAAGAATAACCAAGCAAGCAAATATGATATCCACATAGATGGGTTACAGAGATGAGGAATGACCGATAACAAAAGTTAACCGAATACGTTAAATGACGGACCTTTGGTGACGGATGTCACAGTATCCCCCAGTTGAGGGAATTTCGTCTCGAAATTCAACTGGGGCTAGGTCCAAGAGTGTTATCCTCGAATAGATGTGGATATTTAAGCCTCATCTGATCTTCACGTTCCCACATGAATTCTGGTCCTCGTTTTGAGTTCCATCTCACGCGAACGATCGGTATCTTGCTGCACCTTAAGCGTTTGACCTTTTGGTCCATGATCTCGGTAGGTTCTTCGATGAAATGAAGCTTTTCATCAATCTTGATTTCCACAATTGGCACATGTAGAGTTTCATCCACCAGACACTTTTTGAGGTTTGATACGTGAAATGTGTCATGTACACCGCTGAGTTCTTGTGGCAACCTCAATCGGTAAGCCACCGGACCGATTCTTTCTGTAATCTCTAATGGTCCTACGTATCTTGGGGCTAACTTCCCTTTCTTTCCAAATCTTACAATCCCTTTCCAGGGAGAGACTTTGAGTAGAACGTGATCTCCAACATTGAATTCTAGAGGCTTCCGACGATTGTCGACATAGCTCTTTTGGCGATCTCTTGCAGCTTTTAATGGGTCTTTGATTTAGAAAATCTTGTCAGTTGTTTCTTGAATGATCTCTAGGCGTGTTAGCTGGCTTTCACCAATTTCATCCCAACAAACTGGGGATCTACATTTCCACCCATACAATGCTTCAAATGGAGCGCATCCAATGCTTGTATGGTAGCTGTTGTTGTAAGAGAACTCAATCAATGGTAGATGAGTGTCCTAGCTACCACCAAAATCGATCACACAAGTTCTGAGCATGTCTTCCAACATTTGTATTGTTTGTTCACTTTGTCCATCTGTTTGTGGGTGATAGGCGGTACTCATATCTAATCGAGTGCCCATCGCTTTCTGTAGTGTTTGCCAAAATCGTGAAGTATATCGGCTGTCACGGTCGGATATGATTGACACTGGAACTCCGTGCCATGTCATGACCTCATTTATATACAATCTCGCCAACTTTTCCATCTTATAATCCTCCCGGATCGGTAAGAAATGAGCTTACTTCGTCATCCGATCCACTATGACCCATATCGAGTCGTGCCCGCTACTTGTTCTAGGGAGTTTAGTAATGAAATCCATGGCTATGTTCTCCCATTTCCACTCGGGAATTTCAGGTTGTTGTAATAATCCCAATGGTTTTTGATGTTCAGCCTTAACTTTCGAGCATGTCAAGCATCGGCTTACATACATAGCAATATCTTTCTTCATGCCTGGCCACCAGTATAGATCCTGAAGATCGTGATACATCTTGTCTGCACTAGGATGAACAGAATATCGTGTCTTGTGCACTTCCTCCATGATCAGTGTACGAACGTCTCCCCATTTAGGTACCCATATACGATTCATGAAGTACTGTATACCATCATCCTTGCAAATCATCTGTTTATCTAACCCTCGGAATTCTTCTCCCGCAAGGTTTTCTTCTTTCAATGCCTCACTTTGTGCAAGTTGGATCTGAGCCTTCAAGTTCGTTTGAATAGTCAATCCCAAAGCTCTAGCACGTAGTGGTTTCACCCGTTCTTTGCGACTTAGGGCGTCAGCCACCATATTTGCTTTCCCCGGATGATACCGGATTTCATAATCGTAGTCACTAAGTAACTCCACCCAACGTCGCTGACGCATATTGAGTTCTTTCTGCTTCAGGATGTGTTGAAGGCTCTTATGATCTGTGTAGATGATGCATTTGGTTCCATACAGATAGTGCCTCCATATCTTAAGTGCAAATACTACAGTGCCCAACTCCAAATCATGAGTTGTATAGTTCTTTTCGTGCACCTTAAGTTGTCGTGAGGCATAGGCAATCATCTTATCTTTCTGCATTAGCACACAACCCAATCCTTGATGTGAAGCATCGCAGTACACCACAAAATCATTAGTCCCGTCTGGGAGGGACAATATCAGTGCGTTGCATAACTTCTCCTTCAATGTTTGGAATGCTTGTTCTTGTGCATGTCCCCAATCAAACTTCTTGTCTTTTTGTGTCAACAAAGTTAACGGTTGAGCAATCTTTGAAAAATTCGCAATGAAGCGACGATAATATCTGGCCAATCCTAAGAATTGTGGTATCTCTGAAGGTGTCTGGGGTGCATCCCATTTCTTCACTGCTTCAATCTTGCCGGGATCTACATGAATCCCATTTTCGTTAACCACATGCCCCTAAAATTTCACTTCTCGAAGCCAAAACTCGCACTTCGAGAATATAGCGAAAAGTTTCTCTTCTTGTAATAGACTCAGTATCTCCCGAAGGTGTTCCTCGTTGTCCTCTTTCATTCAGGAGTAGATAAGTATATCGTCTATGAACACGATCACGAACTTATCCAAGTAGGGTTTGCACACTCGATTCATCAGATCCATGAACACAGCTGGTGCATTAGTCAGTCCGAACTGCATGACTAAGAACTCATAGTGCCCATAACGAGTCCTGAAAGCTGTTTTCGGTATGTCATCCTCGAAAACCCTTCGTTGATGGTATCCAGAACGAAGCTCAATCTTGGAGAAATACGAAGCTCCTTGCAGTTGATCAAATAAATCATCAATTCTGGGGAGAGGATATCGATTCTTCACAGTCAACTTGTTCAACTCGCGATAATAGGTGCACATGCGGAACGACCCGTCTTTCTTTTTGACAAATAAGACCGGTGCTCCCCATGGTGAATGGCTCGGTCGAATAAAACCATTCTCCAGGAGCTCTTGTAATTGGCTAGATAACTCTTGCATTTCGGATGGTGCTAACCGATACGGTGCTTTTGCTACCGGCGTAGCTCCAGGAACTAACTCTATATGAAATTCCATCTGTCGTGGAGGAGGCAAACCCGAAAAGTCATCAGGGAATACTCCCGGAAAATCTCGTACTACAGGGATATCTACCAACTTGTTGCCTTCTTCTTTCTTTTCCACTACATGGGCCAGAAATGCGTAACACTGCTTTCGTAAACATCGACGCGTCTTCATGCAAGAGATAAGCCTTAGAGTTCTTCTCGGTTGTTCCTCTTGAATCTTGAGTACCTCCCCGTTTGGCATGGGGATTCGTATTACTTTCTCCGATAAACAATCTCGGCTCCGTGTTTCGACAACCAATCTATTCCCATAATCACATCAAAGCTTCCCAGCTCAAATGGTATTAAGTCTATATCGAAGGCATGGTTTTCCAATATCATGGAGCACTTTTTAATAATCTCATCAGCCTGCACAACTCTACCGTTGGCCATTTCTACGGAGAAGCTAGTCTCTAGTCTACTAGGGTTCAAGGCAAGCATGTGTGCAAAATCGGAAGATATAAAACTATTGTCTGCTCCAGTATCAAACAATATGGATGCGAAGTGGTGGTTGAGCAAGTACGTACCCGTAACAACATTCGGGTCCTGACGAGCATCGTTAGCTCCAATGATAAATGCACGTCCTCGAGCGACATTCCCTAGATTAGCCGGACCTTGATTTCCAGCTATGGCCATCACTTGCTGCTGGTTATTCCCTTGTTGACCCGGTGCCCTATTCAGTTTAGGGCATATATTCCGGTAGTGACCCGAGTTTCCACACTCATAACAGACTCTTGCATTCCCGGCGGGGTTAACCACGTTGATGGGTGCTACCAGATTCGGCGCAGTTCTACAATCCTTCGCTAGGTGCCCCGGGCGCCTACAGTTCACACACGCCCGACACGGCATTGCTGGGTGACGATGAAGGTTGCACCTGTCATATTTCGGGTACGGCCCAGCATATTCTTTCTTTCCTTGAGTCACAGCCACAAAATTTTGGGTCGTCTTGGCCTTCTTATCAAACCTTCTAGCGTTAGACCAGCTCGTTTCCTCAGCCTCCTTTCTCTTTTCTTCTCCCCTACCCAACATCCCTGTTCTTACCATCTCGTCAGTTAGAGCGCCAGCCTTCAGAATTGCGCTCTGAATCGTAGGAGGAGCAGCTGCTATTACCAATGCTCGGATTTGAGGCGCGAGTCCCCAAATATACCTCTCAATCCTTTTCGATTCCGGAGTCACCAGATGTGGAACTAGTCTTACCAGTTCGTAGGATCGATCAGTATAGGCTGCATGCCCAGCCCCCACCATGGCATGATTCCAGAATTCATGCTCCAGTTTCTGCATTTCATTGAGGGGGCAGTATTCCTCAGTAATCAATGCTTTGAACTCGTCCCATGACATCCGCATCGCGGACTCTCTTCCTCTAGCTTGAACCTGGGTGTTCCAGCAGGTTAGTGCCTTGCCCTACAGTGAACACGTGGCATACTTGATTCTTTGACTATCGAGGCACTCACCGATATCAATCACTGCCTCCATCTTTTCAAGCCACCTAGTTAGGGCTATCTCCCCACCTTTCCCATCAAATTCTCGGGGTTTGCATGCCACAAATTCCTTGTAGGAACATCCCCGTCTTGTATTATCGACCCCAGTTTCATTCCCAGTTGTTCCGCCAATCCCAGTGTCTTCCCCTATTCCTTGGTTATGCTCATGGTGAGTATCATGATCCCTGTGGAAATTATGATTTAGAAGAGTGTCGCTCACTTGAGTCACTATAGTTGGAATCAGTGCGGCTAGCTGCTGAGCAATCATAGCGGCTATATCAGGGTTTTTAGTTCCCTGATTGTTGCCAGTAGGAGCACCACCTGTTCTTGGTGGTCTACCCCTACCTCTGCCTTGTGGGGTCTCACCTTCATTATTTATACTACGGGTGACTCTTCGAGGCGACATCTTCTAATCATAAAAAGGAGTAAACATGTAAACTTTAGTAAACATGTAAACCTTAGTCACTTGAAGACTCATGTATGATTCCACTCATCAAGTTCCAACAATCCATGCCTCAGTCAATCAGGATCATCACGTAGCCCGATTTAAGCACATTCTTAGTATACCAGTGATGCTTATATATAGGGTTCCCCGTAGCGTTCCCACCACATCCACAATATACCTAGAATGATGCCTAACCCGGTTACTTGACATCCGATTTTCCTTAGCATCATCCCAATGAATAATATAATGTATGTGTAGTGAGTATCATCACTCCTCTACATTTCTCGAAGTCCACTTTCATTCTAAGCATTCAATCAGTTCCTTAGTTACTGAAATGCTAAGTGGAGGAATGTTTCGTGGAGAATAAAATCAATGTCATGATTGGAAATACCATGAAGGCTCTAAGTAGGACAGGACTTAGGTAATAGTAGGTGTTAGTAATGTTTTGTTACTCTTAACAAGGTCTTACTAGTATTATGATCCTAGCACCCTAGGGTATAGAATAGGAACTAGTGATACTCATGATCATTACCTCATAGTAAGATTAGCCAGACTTCTCATGCACTGCAAATTGCAATTACGTGTGCACCCGTAATGGTAATTTGCCTTGCTTGGTCACCCTTAGCTTCACCTACCCCAAGTTAACATCATAGTATTGACAACATTCATCAAGCACGGTTCATGTAATGTCCTCATGTCCATGAGCCAATAGTATTCTAATAGTAGTATGTGATAGCAAATAAACTCCAAGCACATAAACTCAATTAGTCTAGCGATAGTTGCCTATCCTTCATACTTTTACGATCTCAGGCACGCTATCTTAGGGTCGGATTTAGTACTTGAGATTGACGCTACGCGTGATCTGTGAAGTTTCCCCTCAGTTTGGGTATTCCGACCTAATGGTATAATGTAGTGCGTATACAATGTAAGATTCCAGTATAAGGTATCCCGTGAAGAAAGACTAAGAGTAATAGTATCTTCCTCAGGATGATCAGATAACAAGCATGTATGTATAGGATCATGTATAGAGACAAGAAACAAGTATAGAGGAACATACATGTAACATCAAATGCAAGCTAGTCCTAGCATGCATTCTACATGAAGGTTCCTAGGTTATAGTCTAGGTCAAGTGAATTGCCTAATTCTCTATAACCAATGGCTCTGATACCAGTCTGTCACACCCCCGCTAAAGCGGAAACTCGAGGATGTAACGAGACGGGATCGTCATAACACATGGTATACGATAGAGAAGCAATATAAATATGATGACAAGCGTGTCATGACGACACCCAAACACAAATGGAGACTTTGTCGCGTTTAGTCAATATTCACGACAACATAGCCATAAGCATAACATGTAAGGATCACATAACCATATAGAATAACATTGTTTAGTTTCCCGTAACCCGGGAACAAGTGTACAAATCATCAAGTTTAATCAACCAAGATTAATGTTTAACAAAAGATGACAAGTCACAAAAATGCATCCTAGGGTCCCCTCTAAAAGGCAACACTCCTTGAATCTTCAATTACCTTGATCACCTGAAAAGACATGCTCAAAACGGTCAACATAATTGTTGGTGAGCTTCGCAGGTTCTATGTAATAAAAGATGTTAAGATGAAAACAGCTTGTAAGTTTAATAAGAGTTACCGCAACTACACTTATGTGTCGGTTTTGCAAGATATAGATAGCTACAACCAAACCTATACATCGGTTCCACACAGGAATTGATGGCTGTAAAGAAAGCATCCCATAAGTTTTACATAACGTAGCAAGATCCAAGAAGCGCATACGCATAGGTTACAACCAAACCAATCCTTAGGTCCCATTACCGGGATTAATGGTTGTAATGGATGATCGGCTTAGAAGAACCACACAGAAGAACCACACAGAAGAACCACACAGCCGATGCATCCATCAACAATAGCAATCACAGGTAGCATCAATCAACACATAATATCAAAGTAGTAGTGCATAGTAATGTAATACCACCAAGTAACATACAAGGTGGTAACATGGCATAGAGTCAAGTTCATATAGCACCAATCAACAAGATAAGCAAGATAAGATACTCTTAAAATTAGCAGCCAGTTTCCACTAGGGAAGAGGCTTGAAATCAAGTTAAGTAGGTGAGCATTATTTTCCCCCAAGTTGAAAATATTTAAAATGTTTTATAAGAGTAAAAAGGGGCTACGAAACTCACAGAATAGATGTTAAGCACGTATGATGAATATTCCCAAAGGCAGAATGCTATGAACGGTCAAACACCTATTGACAGTTACTGACACGCATTAATATGAGCATAAGGCATAAGATGACATTCGATTAGTTCGGGCTGTTTCGGTTCGGTCGTGGGTAGCACACACAAGTAGGCATACACATATCAGGCCTTATGTAGATCCAAGTATTAAGAGTAGTCGTCATTGCTAATGACATCCGTATGGGGATCCCGTTATTATAAAAGATAGTGCTTGTTAAATATTTGTAGTCCCAAATGGGTTGTCAATAATTGTAAAAGGTTAGGTTATTTAAATTGAAATAGTATGTGCCTGTTGATAGCGTTGACTTTAATCTTTGTGGTCAAGCAATGACACTTTATTGATGTTACCATATCATCACAAGACATTCAAAAGGGAATTCACACCTACACGCATCATCAGTCACACAATAGGACCGGACGCACGACTCAACCCTCCATTCGCACGAATGGGCCTTCATTCGCACGAATCAGCTTCATTCATACGATTGAACATTCATTCGTGCGACTGGCCTTTCAGTCGTGCGACTCACTCACAATCGCACACAATCTCATCCGCACGTCCTGACTCAATCGCACGTGCATTCAATCGCACACACCCAGGCGCATGACTCAGTCGTGAGAATCACCCAATCGCACGGCTCAGTCGCGCGACACACCAAGACGCATGACTCAGTTGTGCGATTCACCCAATCGCACAGCTCAGTCGCATGAACAGACCCAGTCGTGAAGAATAGCAGAATCGCGCCTGCCGAATGCGGAGCAGTCTCTGGCTGCTCCGTGCACTCGTTTTACACCCCAAGAACTTCCAGAATCCATATTCTAACATGTCTAAACAAGAAACACACTCAGAAACGCAACACACAAGCCCACACGACCTCATGTGCTAGGATGAAACCGAGCACCCGAAACCCTAGAAAACGCAGAAGTGAAACCGAGCAAGAAACGGGTCAAACAAGGTTATCTACCTTCTAGAAGTAAGTATTCACAATCATAACCAAGATTTGCCAGTGAAAACGCAAGAAAAGGAGTGGTTTTGGTGCTAGAATGGTGAAGAAGGTGAAGAAGAAGAAGAAGATGAAGATGATGGTAAGAATGGGGGCTAGGGCTGGTTAAGGGGTATTTATACCCAGCCCTAGTTCCATAAAATGTCGTGTTTACTCCCCGCACTTTGCCCCCGGGTTCCCAAATTTTATTTCGGTTGAAACGACAATAATTAGGCTTGTTTTATCAATGATGAAAGATGTAGTTAATGATATTTATGATTTTAAAAAAATGGTTTTATTTGTAACATTAGGTTTATATAAAAATGGTGCGTTCAATGATAACGGGTAGAAAAAATTTTAAGATGATGACAATGCAAGCAATGATAGCACGAGCATAAGGATAACCAAGCAAGAAAATATGATATCCACATAGATGGGTTACAGAGATGAGGAATGACCGATAACAAAAGTTAACCGAATACATTAAATGACGGACCTTTGGTGACGGATGTCACAGTATACATTCAATGAATGTAGATAGGTGTTTATGATGATGGGTCACCCTGACCACTTCCCTAAGAAACAATTCTTCAGGACTAGGGTGTATAACCATTAGAAATTACTCTACTACATATTCCAACATTGCATGTCCAAAGAAGTGCAGGATGGGACTCATTCCCAATGGACATTGCATCTCCTATCATTTAGCCACAAATAGAAGATTTAACATGGCTAAATGGATTATGAATGGATTGATCTACCATCTAGAGAGAGGAAAAAGGAATAAGTACTTGATGTATCCTAGATTCCTTCAATTGATCATCAATGAAGATCATCCAGATTTATATGTAGATGGAGTTGAAGGTGATAGACATGAACTTGAACACATGTCTGAAAGTGTGTACAAGAGATTGGCTGTTATTACTAGACCGCCAAATGTTCCTTTATTTGATTACATGAGGAACGTAGCTATGGATGAGGTTGATATTTATCAAAAACATTTTCATTTGACTGAGGAGGAACCAATAGATCCAAATGATTTGATTGAGGATGTTGTTGAAGAGATCATTGAAGAAGAAGATGATGAAAGTGATGAAGATGATGATGAAAGTGATGATGATGATGAAGCTGTGTAACACCCGAAAAGTCAAAACGAGTCATCAAGAATAATGGGCTTAATTAGTGGGTATTTAATAAAGGAAGGAAATGGGTTATGGGCTAAATTAGGCTTATGGGCAAGAGCCTAAGTGATTAAGGGCCCATAATCAGCCCTTTAACACATTCAACCAGCCACCATCTCCCTCATTTGAACCCTAGCCTCCCAAATTCATAGAGACAGAAAGTAGAGAGAGAAAGTGAAGAAAACTCAAGATTTGGAGCTTCAAAGGTTAAGGGATTGAAGATCTGGGTGTTGGAGCATCAAACCATAAGAAAGGAGCAACAAATCCAGGTAAGAATCGGCCTTTAAACCCTTCTGCAGATCAAACCCGGATTCTAGGGTTTTGGGTTTTGAAAATTTGCAAAGAATCGCATAAAGGTCACATTTTTACGTATGAAAACATGTAAAAAGCTTAGATATAGCCTCATGGATAATAAACTAAGAGATTGGACGTAAAAAGTTGCAATTTTGGGTTAAAAACGGGCTGGTTCGTAATTTTTATGCGATCTGTGAAACTGTCTGTGCATCCAGCAAAATTGCATATTCAAGCTACGAAACTGTGGGTTTTCTGCGAAACTATAGTTTCGTAAATAATTTCACAGCCATGGAATTCCAACGAAAGTTGGACAAAACTGTCATGCGAAACTGGCAGTGAAACTGTCAGCGAAACTGGTAGCGAAACTAGCAGCAAAACTGTCAGCGAAACTGGCGGTGAAACTGTCAGCGAAACTGGCAGCAAAACTGGCTGCGAAACTGGCAGCGAAACGGCTTATCTGGCAGCGAAATTAGCAGCGAATTTAGGCAAAAATTAACCCCTTTAGTGTTAACTTATCTGCAGGCTGGGTAGTGTGATCCTAGCCTAGAAAGCTTAGTTTATAGAGGTTAGTCACGGTATCCAGGTGAGTTCTAGATCCCCTTATTTAAACGTTTTTCCATGTTTTTGGGGCTATTATGCATAGTAAACATAAGGTTTTCAAGGTAAAGATTTCAAGCGGTTCTGACAAGAAAATAAATTTTCTTATAACAAAATATGCTATATAAAGTCATAACAAAATATCCAGGTCAACCCGGCCCCAACCAGGGGCATTGCCCCTTGGACCTCCACTAGGGGCTGCTGCCCCTAGGACCCTGCTGTCAGGGGCTGCCGCCCCGAAACCCCGCTGTCACGCGAGGGTCGGTTATGTGTTATTGTCACACCCCGGGCCCAGAGAGGCGGGACGTCATGATTAGTAAACAACAACCAAAATGCAGCGGAATTAAATGGTTTATTACAAAGTGTCACATGATGTTTACATTACAATATTGGCTTTGCTTCCAATTCAAAAGGTGCTCAACCTACAATCTATAGGTGTCGTGATCAATCTCTCGGGAAATATTTCTTGAAGCTTCAGTAATTAAGGCTTCTAGCCTCAACCTTTGTCTTTAACCTCTACCCTCGTATCTTGCTTCGGATTCGGGTAACTTCTATAGCTCAATTATTCTCCCTAGCTGTACCTGAAGACATGCTCAAAAAGATTTTGTGTCAACATAAAGTTGGTGAGTTCAAGTGGTTAAAGTTTCAGAAATAAAAGGTCTCTTTAGAATCCATTAGTAAAATTTTCTATACATATGTGCTTTAAGGTTTAAACAAAAGGAACTCTGAAAGTCCACATTTAAAAGTTTAGAATCAATCATCGTGGGGTATCACAATCAACCCTGCACTTGGTCCCTGGTTGGCCTCTTCTAAACTTGTGTTTAACCGGATATTCTCGTAGGAAAGAACCAAGCCTCAGAACAGTGAACCATTCCTGCTAGGATGGTTCACCATAGTATCTTATTCAAAACCTGTTACATGCCACAAACGACCCCACAAGATCTCAGTGGGGTACCTCCCTGTAGCGGGAGCCACTGTGCGTGGGGGATTCCCCAAATAGATCTATTCACATAAAACAAGCGGTTCATAAAAGAATTAATGATCATGACAAAAGTATCAGCAGGTATCCAAAAAGTCCCACATACAAGCATCAAATAAAGTACAATATGAAAGTTTAAGTTTAAAATAGCATGCATCATCCCCAAAATCAAAGTAAAAAGGGGAACACGAGAACTCACCTGGTATCCTTATACAATTTCGGAGCTTGATAAAGAAAAGTGATGATCACTAACAAATCAATTCCTAACTAGAACATATAAGATTCACGTTTAGAATTAGCATGATGTTATTACATGCGTGCAGTTGAGCTCTTTAGTTAACTTAATATTGGTGATTAGTATCTTTAGCTTCTTGTGTATTTGTTAATTGTCATCAGTTGATTCGTGTACATTAGGATGATTTATGTATTTAATCAAGAAATGTGTCTTAGTATGAAGAATGTTGAAAGATCAATTCATATCATGGATTCCAAATCTTTGTAAGTAACTTGCATTAACAATGTATGTAATATATAATGTTTCAAACGATGTTTATAATGCTCGCGTTTATATCGTATTTGTTAACTTGATTGACGATAATTTGTATAAAGAGTGTTAAAATTAATATTTATGTCAATAACAATGAGATGGCCAATTACTAATAATGACAAGATAACGGATCATTATAGAATTATAAGCCGATTTGCCATAATTAAGTATGCGTGAACATCGGTTAACCTAATGTATCTATTGTACAAATATATTTTTTGTATGCAATTTTACCTCCCTAAGTATTGTAAGGATTTAACGTGACGTGAGATCAACTTATTTGTTTAATCAATAACATGTTATAACCATTTCCCCAAAATGTAATGTTTCATATATCTTGTCTAGGTTGGTTCTAATAGCTAGCGTTGTTGTTTAAATCTCGGGTCCAAACCATCCATTTAAATCAAACATTTATAACAAGCGACGTTCGTTTTCGTTTATAGTTCACATATTTTATAATTTATGCCTTTTATATAATTAGAGCTCAACAATACGTATGCAATTTATAATTCAATTTCAATGCGTTGCGCGTGCGATATTACCTTCCACTCGATTACGTTCACTAACCCACTCGAATTGCTCTTGATCTAATCGTGTTCACGTTTCGTTGTCCGCTCGTTGACCAAGTTTGACCAGCTTTGACCGATGTTTTACCTAACCAAAACGTACCAAAATCATATTCAAACACTAATATATTGTTATCTAATACCCAAACGCAACCATAATCTCAACATACGTTACCAAACACCTCGGTTGTGTCTCTTACCATCACCATCCACCACATGCAGCCACTTTCCACCACGGATCGTCACTAACAGCCACCTTGGGCAGCCATCGGGTGCCCTCAATCGATTGCCATCGATCGCCACAAACACCACAGCCAACACAATCACAACCGACAGCTAACAATCTTCAATTCCAGCCACCATTACCAACACAACAGCGTATTACCCTTGCCTTACACCACCCCAGTAACTAATAACCATCAACCACAACTGTTAACACCACCACCATTGCCGAAACCATCACAACAGCTTAACACTATCGCTTTTTCTGCTTAGATCCACATCCATAACTCAACAGCCACAACTATCACAACAACCAGCAACATTCACGCCCACGATTACAACCACAACCATCATCAAACAACCATCGTAACCACCACTAGTGTCTTACCACTGCCATATGAGCCACCGTCTTCATCATCACCGTAACAGCCCTTACTGGTAGCCTCCCAAACAGCACCATCACCATCAGTCCATCGCCACTGTGGCAGCCCTCAACGACAGCCACCAAATCGCACCCTCACCACAACCATCTGCCGGAATCACAGTCCACCCCCATCATCGCGCCTACATCCGACCACCACAACTAAAATCGCAACCATAATCCCCGCCCTGACCTCATTTCAGAATTGCTTCCTTCGACCCGACAGCCACCACCAACATGGCCGACACCACCACCAGCATCGCCGCATCAGCCATAAACCGAGACCTGCAACCGCCGCTTTACCCGCCGCCGACGTGACCACCATCTGAACCGCCACCCCCAACAGCCTTCGAAACCCGCCGCGACAACCATTTCCATCCTCAATTCATACTGGATCTTGGGCGAATTTGTTACCTCTGTCGAGCTCAGGGCCACGGGGTAGTCGTGGGGGAGGGGTGTCCCTCGCCGGAAGTGGGTCGCCGGTAGCCGATGGCCGGAATTCGAACGAGAGAGAGGGGGAGGAGAGAGGCTGCGAACTCTCTCTACCTTTCTGCCCTAATTGTTGATGATGAAGCCCTAGAATGAAGTTTTAGAGGTTTATACACTAGGGTCAAATGAAACGCGTTCGTAAAAGAAGTCGGTTCCAAAGCGTTTGGTCAAGCTTTCTCACGTAACGTTTAGAATTCGTTTCTCGTTAGTTCCAATTTATACAAAATGTTATATAAGTTTCGAGATTATTGATTTAACCGCATTTAAAACATGCCGGATAATCAAACGAGTTGTAAATTATTGCGTATTTAACACGTTAAACGGTTTTACGTGTTTTTATTGAATGAGCGTTAATATTATCATTTTGGTATTAAAATATATGCAATTAAGTATTAAAATGGTATTTTGCGCGTTAACTTCCCATGTTAGTCGCGTTAAAGCCTTATCTGACGAATTCTCGGGTTTTACCTGATCGTAACCCGGTTTGCGTCACGGTCACGTTTCGGAACGCAGTTGTTCCGGACAACGTACCACTTATCAAATTTAATATGTTATGATAATAAAAAATGATTAGATAAATATTTTTGGAGTTATGAGGTTCGGTTGACGTATCAGATATCAGTAAATGCCGGTGAAACCGGTATTCGCGTTTCAGTTATGAAATTCTGTTGTTTATGCCTAATTGATGAAAAATCTTTTAGAGAGCCTTATTTGTGGTATTAGTTGAGATTAACAATGATTTAGATTGGATGACAAGCCCTTATAAGAATTCCTGATGGAATTCAGATGTAGTACGCGGTAAATTGCCGGATTTTACCCGGTATGGGTTCTGAATCTGTTTTTAGTTTGGATCTTTCCATAGTTATTTCAAATCACCTAATAATTCATTGTTTCATGGTTTCTTGTTTAATTAGTTCCTAAACTTATATTTGGGTCTTAAATGGGCCTTTTATAAGTTCGGGCCCTTATTGGGCTTATTTGGCCCAAAAAGGCTAGTTTCATTTTGAGTTTTCTTTGATAAGCCCAATTCAATTCGGACTTTTATTGAGTTTTATAGCATTTATAGGTTTTCATTTGGGTCATATTTCAGAGGTGTTACAATCTCCCATCCTTTTAGAAATTCCGCCCTCGAAATTTTAGTATCGTTAATATTTGTTTCCAAGTGTGATACACTCATGGTATGAATCTTGAGGATTTAGAGTTATTTAGCTGAGCATCCCAGGAAAAATGTTGATGATTAGGTGTCAAATAATCAGGTTTGATTTGGGTTGGAGTAACTATCTGAATGTTAAAATCGTGCTTGACAGGATCAGTGAGTCAAATTATGAACAGGTTTTTGGCTTCACAATCAGATCACTTAACAATCATACAGAATTAACAAGAAGAGACTCTCCACTGTGGTTCAATACACCGACCTACGAAATAGATCTAGCAAGGAGACGATTCCCAAAATCCCGACGGTGTTACCGTCCTTACTGAGAATCTTAAGAACGATTGGAAAGAAGAGGATATTAGCGTGAATGCCTTTAATTGGTCAGGATAATCCGGTCACAATGGACTAAAAGTTTCAAGTCAAGAAAGATTTGAGTTTCCCAACGAGTACAAATTAATATCTAGGAATCGCACGATCATTCGTACAAAGCTAAAACTAAGAAGTTTTTACGATGGTTAAAAAAAATGAAGAGGTTAGGTCATGCAAAACGGTCTTCAGCTTTCAAAGCCTATTTTTTAGTTCTTAACTTCCTTTCGAAAAATTTCTTCGATCTCTTCCTTCTATGATTTCATCTTAAGAAGGTTAAGTCCTTTCTTCCACTACG
Organism: Flaveria linearis; assembly: GCA_024085815.1. NCBI lineage: Eukaryota > Viridiplantae > Streptophyta > Magnoliopsida > Asterales > Asteraceae > Flaveria > Flaveria linearis. The sequence continues at coordinate 36,809,115 of CM044007.1, read as the reverse complement.
TGCTTCTTCTAGTATGCATCTTTTTCCGGAACGGTTTTGTATATCAGAACCTCAGTCTTCAAGTAGATCCGTTCATCTTATCTGATGCATGACAAGAGTTTCCCGAAATGGGATGTGCTATATATACATATTCACGTGAACTGACGCTGGTAGAATCACAAGTTCAAGAAACGATACAGTGTAGGTAATAAAAGGAAAGCCTAACTGTAGGCTATCTGCATTCACCGAGGAGGGTAAGCAGATACAAATGCAGTCAATACTTGTTCTCTCGCATTTGGTAATACGGATGTCTTAGGACAATGCGGATGATGGCCTCCTATTCGCACTTGCCAACGCGGTTGACATTACCGATTGTCGATCACCCTATTGTGCTTGGTCTAGTATTCTGATGTGTAGTGGGTAGTGTCGCATCGATAATGTGTCCAGGTGCATCCTTTTATTTTACGGAAGTTTCCAGTTCATGATTCATGTAGCTCTCCATATATCTTCTCAGCTTCAATCGGGCGACTAGAAAATTGTCTTGTACTGTTGTATCAACACACATCTGTAACTTTCTTATACGCGCCCAAACGAATTCCGCTTTTCTCCAAGGATAACGATGCCAGTCGTATAGTTACACGAATCAAGTTTTTGTTAATTCTTTTACAACTTTCTCCTAACCCTAAGCATTGACGCATCTCAATGTGGTTTTTACTTTTTCCCATAATTTTATAGCTCCAACTATAGCGATTTGTCTCGAATTTCATGCCTAGTAGTAATGGCAAAATGATAGACATGTCTAATTGTGTCATACAGATCCTATCCATGAGACTTCTGATTACATGTGATATGTAGGTCCTCCCACACGGGCTTGACCACAATCTTCGTACTTGCCATATCTGGTTTCAACTGTTATTTGTGTAATGTCGTTTTCCTTATAAACATGACTGATAACAGTTAAGATGTAGGTAGCATCTTGAAATTGATTAAGTAGGTTATCATCTCTAGGAAGACGATATCACTTATCCTTGGTGACTTATTCAACTCTTAATAGTCCATCCATAACTGGAGCATTCTATTTTCCTTCCGCAAAGAGCATTAAGTTTTCTCGAGATGACATACTAGGTCTTATGAACTGTTTATCTAACAGCTATCGAATCTGCTTTCCTTCCCCCAGCTCCTTAATATAAGCTTCAAGTCCAGTACCTCCATTTATATATTTTACTTCTATTCTCTGACTCAATTTCCTTAAGAGCAACCTCAACTGTTGTCTTAAGCCACAGAATTGTTGTAAACGTCCCCACTAATTTCTTCATAATGCTTCCAAATTAAGGTCAACCTTCTAGATGACCTCTTCCTCGGTCTATATTCTACAAGGTAACTGTGCCCTGTAGGGGGTCTATTCGTGAAGCTAGTAGCTCTGTTTAGATTCCAATCCTTTATAATCATATCGATTGTTCCAACGAGATATGGGGGTAAGACTTTTGCTCGAATTCCCGACGGTACGAAGCGTTCTAGGGTAAGGTATTAGAGAATCACTTTAGGAGAGATTTGACAATTTAGAGAGAAATAACACCAAAGCTTACGATCGGGGGTGATTATGCAGACTTTCTTTGTCTACAATCTGCTGCATGTTTATCACTTCGTTGTAGTTGGATCTCAAGTGTTTTAACACATGAGATTTCTTGTAGCTGATCTTCTATGCTTCTTAATACATCTTTTGAGCAATACCATCCTTTAAGTTCGACCATGAGTCTTCCCCATGAATTTTTCATTATTATCGACCGCATCGATTCGAACAAGTTTAGGACTTTATCAAGCTGCTCGCTAGTACATGAAGGTTAACTACCACTCTAATAACTTATCATATAGTTCGAGATCGTATTCTACTTCAGATCTTCGCACCCGAATCACGAACTTATCACTCAAATAGTAGAGATCTCCGAGTAGAGATGACTTACAAGGTTTTAAAGTTTTCCGCATCGGCTATCACGCGTTTCCAAAGATGAGGGTTATGCTATAGGGCTTAAGGTGAGTAGCACTACTCGTTAAGAGAATAAATCGAGAACAGAGGGTGAGTGGAAAAATCAGGGATCCACTGAAGTTGTACATTCATATTTTTGTTTTGAAATCTCGAAGGTTTGTTTTTCTCGGTAATTTTCCCTGGCACTTGAATTTGATCTCCGAAGAATCTGGATTTTAGAACGAGGATTCATTTCCTGCGAAATCTGGTGCTCAAAAATTTACCAACAACAAGGTCGGTTAAAAGCATGGTTAAGATAACTCAACTTAAGTTTCGAGTGAAACTGTCATTAGGTGACTAACGGTTGAAGATGATGAAAGATTTCACGAGCGTATTATTAAGAAAGGTGATTATCAATCACCATCGGAGCTGATATTAAGAATATTCCTTTGAGTTAGGTGGTTCCATTACAATGAATAGGTAGAGAGAAGTCATATTCCTCAAAGGCTTTAAGAAAATGATCAGAGGAATTCTAGAATCCGGAAGATCCTATGAAGTGTGAACTACTAAGAAAGAAAGAAGTGGCAGGTCTTCTATGTCATTCACCACAAGAGTCGTTTCTTGGAAATTTATTACTCTGGTATGTTCGCCGTTGCACAAGTCTTGTTAGAGAGTCTTCCACTATGTTAAGGAAGTTTGACGAATTCAATGTTGGGTAGGAAGGAAATTTCAGGCATCGCTAAAAATAGTATGGCTAAAGTACACGCACAACGAGGTGAAGTGCCATACTCAGCACGAGACCAGTTAAGTTTGAGAACATCATTTAATGATCTTCAGAGTCTGATGGTCTTATCATTATAATTCCAATAGGGGAGTAGAATAAAAGAAAAGAGAAGAAGAGAAAGGAATAGTTACTGCAACATCATCCTTGGTAGCTCTTCAAGTGTCAAATGGTTTTCGCCTAGCAAAAAGTTTTGAACCTGAAATTATTGAATATATTTCAAATATTTGTGTTTATTCTTGTATTTATTGGTTCTTTAAGTGTTTTACATTGATATTAGTTTACATGACAGGGCCCATCAGAATTCAAGTGTACCTGTAAATTCACCATTACGTGTGCACCTGTAATCGTCAATTTACCTTACACTATCATTCTAGTCATTCCCATCATAAGTTCTGATTTTGTGCAATTAGGTCTTTGAGTTAAAAATTTTCATTTAGTCATCATTTGCAATTAAGCACACTTAGATTCCAATTATGCTAATCATTCAAGTTAACCCAGAAATTGTTTCAAAGTAAGTTTAAGCAAATCAAGCAATAAATAAGCATTCAGGTACATGCTATCCTAGGGAGCAGAACCAACAAAAGGCATCATGGTTAATATCTTATCACTAAATTCCAACATGTATCATCTTACAAATGAGGCATAATAGCAACTATCATCATTTCAAACAAGTATCAGTATAACAGTTGTCTCAGGTAACGACACAAGTCGTATCAAGTGTATAGCTAACAGCAGTTGTTTCATATAGTGACAAAAGTCAACTGTGCAATCAGATAAGTATCTCTCCAGGATTTAAGTCCTAATTTATATGCACATCTTTGGTTTCTAACGTTCTTAGTACTTGACATTCAGTAGTCCTAAGAGTCAACTCCAAGAGGTTCCATACCTTCATGGTTTACTTGGGTGCACCTATCATAGGTAATACACTAATGTATCAAGGTCTCTTATAGGGTAGAGAATTCTTAATAGGATATATGAAATCCTTAAGGTATCCAGGTTAAAGAAGGGTGTTCTTAGGGAAACCTATTCTTGCTACAAACTTTGGATCACTGGGTCATGGAAACAACCTACTAGGCTGGTCCTATTTATGGTTATAGCTTAGGTATTGCAAAGCAAACCCGTATTTCTACACCATCGGTTCAGCGAAGCTCAGAAGAGTCTTCTTACTAAGGTGGTCCTATGAGGTTCATATGGTTGTAGTTTAGGTCTCGCGAAGCAGACCTACTTCGCTACAACCTTTGGCTCTGATACCAATCTGTCACACCCCGGGCCCAGAGAGGCGGGACATCACGATTAGTAAACAACAACCAAAATGCAGCGAAACTAAATGGTTTATTACAAAGTGTCACATGATGTTTACATTAAAATATTGGCTTTGCTTCCAATTCAAAGGTGCTTCAACCTATAATCTATAGGTGTCGTGATCAATCTCTCGGGAAATATTTCTTGAAGCTTCAGTAATTAAGGCTTCTAGGCTCAACCTTTGTCTTTAACCTCTACCCTCGTATCTTGCTTTGGATTTGGGTAACTTCTATAGCTCAATTATTCTCCCTAGCTGTACCTGAAAACATGCTCAAAAAGATTTTGTGTCAACATAAAGTTGGTGAGTTCAAGTGGTTAAAGTTTCAGAAATAAAAGGTCTCTTTAGAATCCATTAGTAAAATTTTCTAAACATATGTGCTTTAAGTCTTAAACAAAAGGAACTCTGAAAGTCCACATTTAAAAGTTTAGAATCAATCATCGTGGGGTATCACATTCAACCCTGCACTTGGTCCCCGGTTGGCCTCTTCTAAACTTGTGTTTAACCGGATATTCTCGAAGGAAAGAACCAAGCCTCAGAACAGTGAACCATTCCTGCTAGGATGGTTCACCATAGTATCTTATTCAAAACCTGTTACATGCCACAAACGACCCCTCAGGATCTCAGTGGGGTACCTCCCTGTAGCGGGAGCCACTGTGCGTGGGGGATTCCCCAAATAGATCTATTCACATAAAACAAGCGGTTCACAAAAGAATTAAGGATCATGACAAAAGTATCAATAGGTATCCAAAAAGTCCCACAAACAAGCATCAAATAAAGCACAATATGAAAGTTTCAGTTTAAAAGAGCATGCATCATCCCCAAAACCAAAGTAAAAAGGGGAACACGAGAACTCACCTGGTATCCTTATACAATTTCGAAGCTTGATAAAGAAAAGTGATGATCACCAAAAAAGCAATTCCTAACTAGAACATATAAGATTCACGTTTAGAATTAGCATGATGTTATTACATGCGTATAGTTGAGCTCTTTAGTTAACTTAATGTTGGTGATTAGTATCCTTAGCTTCTTGTGTATTTGTTAATTGTCATGAGTTGATTCGTGTACATTATGATGATTTATGTATTTAATCAAGAATTGTGTCTTAGTATGAAGAATGTCGAAAAATCAATTCATATCATGGATTCCAAATCTTTGTAAATAACTTGCATTAACAATGTATGTAATATATAATGTTTCAAACGATGTTTATAATGCTCGCGTTTATATCGTATTTGTTAACTTGATAGACGATAATTTGTATAAAGAGTGTTAAAATTAATATTTATGTCAATAACAATGAGATGGCCAATTACTAATAATGACAAGATAACGGATCATTATAGAATTATAAGCCCATTTGCCATAATTAAGTATGCGTGAACATCGGTTAACCTAATGTATCTATTGTACAAATATATTTTTTTGTATGCAATTTTACCTCCCGAAGTATTGTAAGGATTTAACGTGATGTGAGATCAACTTATTTGTTTAATCAATAACATGTTATAACCATTTCCCCAAAATGTAATGTTTCATATATCTTGTCTAGGTTGGTTCTAATAGCTAGCGTTGTTGTTTAAATCTCGGGTCCAAACCATCCATTTAAATCAAACATTTATAACAAGCGACGTTCGTTTTCGTTTATAGTTCACATATTTTATAATTTATGCCTTTTATATAATTAGAGCTCAACAATACGTATGCAATTTATAATTCAATTTCAATGCATTGCGCGTGCGATATTACCTTCCACTCGATTACGTTCACTAACCCACTCGAATTGCTCTTGATCTAATCGTGTTCACGTTCCGTTGTCCGCTCGTTGACCAAGTTTGACCAGCTTTGACCGATGTTTTACCTAACCAAAACGTACCAAAATCATATTCAAACACTAATATATTGTTATCTAATACCCAAACGCATCCATAATCTCAACATACGTTACCAAACACCTCGGTTGTGTCTCTTACCATCACCATCCACCACATGCAGCCACTTTCCACCACGGATCGCCACTAACCGCCACCTTGGGCAGCCATCGGGTGCCCTCAATCGACTGCCATCGATCGCCACAACCACCATAGCCAACACAATCACAACCGACAGCCAACAACCTTCAATTCCAGCCACCATTACCAACACAACAGCCTATTACCCTTGCCTTACACCACCCCAGTAACCAATAACCATCAACCACAACTGTTAACACCACCACCATTGCGGAAACCATCACAACAGCTTAACACTATCGCTTTTTCTGCTTAGATCCATATCCATAACTCAACAGCCACAACTATCACAACAACCAGCAACATTCACGCCCACGATTACAACCACAACCATCATCAAACAACCATCGTAACCACCACTAGTGACTTACCACTGCCATATGAGCCACCGTCTTCATCATCACCGTAACAGCCCTTACTGGTAGCCTCCCAAACAACACCATCACCATCAGTCCATCGCCACTGTGGCAGCGCTCAACGACAGCCACCAAATCGCACCCTCACCATAACCATCAGCCGGAATCACAGTCCACCCCCATCATCGCGCCTACATCCGACCACCACAACTAAAATCGCATCCATAATCCCCGGCCTGGCCTCATTTTGGAATTGCTTCCTTTGACCCGACAGCCACCACCAACACGGCCGACACCACCACCAGCATCACCGCATCAGCCATAAACCGAGACCTGCAACCGCCGCTTTACCCGCCGCCGACGCGACCACCATCTGAACCGCCACCCCCCAACAGCCTTCGAAACCCGCCGCGACAGCCATTTCCACCCTCAATTCATACTGGATCTTGGGCGAATCTGTTACCTCTGTCGAACTCAGGGCCACGGGGTAGTCGTGGGGGAGGGGTGTCCCTCACCGGAAGTGAGCCACCGGTAGCCGATGGCCGGAATTCGACCGAGAGAGAGGGGGAGGAGAGAGGCTACGAACTCTCTCTCCCTTTCTGCCCTAATTTTGATGATGAAGCCCTAGAATGAAGTTTGAGAGGTTTATATACTAGGGTTAAATGAAACGCGTTCGTAAAAGAAGTCGGCTCCAAAGCGTTTGGTCAAGCTTTCTCACGTAATGTTTAGAATTCGTTTCTCGTTAGTTCCAATTTATACAAAATGTTATAAGTTTCGAGATTATTGATTTAACCGCATTTAAAACATGCCGGATAATCAAATGAGTTGTAAATTATTGCGTATTTAACACCTTAAACGGTTTTACGCGTTTTTATCGAATGAGCGTTAATATTATCATTTTGGTATTAAAATATATGCAATTAAGTATTAAAATGGTATTTTGCGCATTAACTTCCCATGTTAGTCGCGTTAAAGCCTAATCTGACGAATTTTCGGGTTTTACCTGATCGTAACCCGGTTCGCGTCACGGTCACGTTTCGGAACGCAGTTATTCCGGACAACGTACCACTTATCCAATTTAGTATGTTATGTAATAAAAAATGATTAGATAAATATTTTCGGAGTTACGAGGTTCGGTTGACGTATCAGATATCTGTAAATGCCGGTGAAACCGGTATTCGCGTTTCAGTTACGAAATTCTGTTGTTTATGCCTAATTGATGAAAAATCTTTTAGAGAGCCTTATTTATGGTATTAGTTGAGATTAACAATGATTTAGATTGGATGACAAGCCCTTATAAGAATTCCTAATGGAATTCAGATGTAGTACGCGGTAAATTGCCGGGTTTTACCCGGTATGGGTTCTGAATCTGTTTTTAGTTTGGATCTTTCCATAGTTATTTCAAATCACCTAATAATTCATTGTTTCATAGTTTCTTGTTTAATTAGTTCCTAAACATGTATTTGGGCCTTAAATGGGCCTTTTTATAAGTTCGGGCCCTTTTATAAGTTCGGGCCCTTATTGGGCTTATTGGGCCCAAAAAGGCTAGTTTCATTTTCTGAGTTTTCTTTGATAAGCCCAACTCAATTCAGACTTTTATTGAGTTTTATAACATTTATAGGTTTTCAATTGGGTCATATTTCAGAGGTGTTACAGTTATGATGACTACTACTTGGTATGTTGTGTACTTAATAAGTGATGTATTATATATTAAGTGAAAGATAATATTAATGAGAAGTGGAACTTAACGAATGTTACCCTGGGCCCGTTTGATGATGAAAAGTCTTGCAAGCACTATGATAGACTTCACTTATGTGAGTCTGACGTATAATAATGGATCCGTATTCATGAGCGGGCTATGTGCCTTGTAGTGTGGATCAACTGTCGGGGGTTAGCTACCATGATGATGTGTACCGACGGGGATCGACATTCATTGTCGATCAAATGGAGCTCTTGCTTTGTACAATCTCGCTTATGATGAAGTGAAAGATAATGAAAGAATGAAAGATAATGAACATGCTTAATATGATGCAAGAAATGTTACGTAGTATGATGTATGCATGGTCATTATATGGAGGATAAAGCTTTCATTTTCTTATTTATCTAAAACTAGAACTCACTCAGCAAAGCTGACTTTTATGCATAATAGTGGGCAGGTAAATGCTGATGCTGAGGATGGCACCAGGGAGCTACTTCGTGAGCAATGGATGGCATTTCTGTCTATGAAATCTTTATTATAAATTAAGACCATGCACTATGTTTTTATTCTATTTGAAGACAAATGTTCATCATGAGTACAACATGATTTCCAAGTTTTAAATGAATGTTGATTTAATTCCGCTGCAATGTTTTGTTTATAAAGTGATCTTATGCTATGATTAACCAACTGTGAGGTTTCCCGGGAACCGGGCCTTACAAGCTGCTAAAAGCTCATCAGATGATAGTGATGATGATGGTGCAACTGAGGCACATCAAGGATTAGCAGTGAAGCTACTGTGTCTGATCATGCTGCTGAAACACATGAGATTGATGAGGAAACTCATGATGAACCAATGACAGAAGCTCAAAGTGCTGAAGAAGCTGAGGCTAATGTGCAAAATCAAACATGTGATTTTGAGTTCATGGAAGCTATGCTGTCTGAGTCTGTCTTTCAAGGCACATCTCTTATTGAATCTAACGACATTCCGGTCATTACAGCACAAAATGTGTCTGTACAGACTGATGATATCATAGATGTTAACGAGACTGAAAAGTTGAAAGAAATCATCATGTCTCAGGAAAAAGAGATAGTTGAGTTGAAAGAAGAAAACTTGAAACTAAAAGAACTTATTAAAATGAAGGATGCTGAGATGGTTAGTGTGGTGAATGATAAAACTGAGATCATGAAGACGTTTGATGTTATGATCAGAGACTATGATGTAATGGAAGAAAAGTTTAAAAAGTTGACTGAAGAAAATGAATTGATGAAAGAAGATTTCGCAAAGTTGAAAGAAACTCACAAGGATGATTCACCTGAAATTGAGATTGTAGCTAAAATCAATCCAATTAACATAGAAGAAAGTCCTGCTGTTGATAAAGGTAAAAGGAAGTTAGATGAACTAGATGAATCAGTGTTACGTGAGTCTTCATCTAAAATTCAAAAGCTATCTGAAGTTTAGAAGGAAGGTGAAAAATATGTTCAAGAAACTATTAAACCACTGGATGACATTGAAGAACAATTCAATGATAACTGGTATTATGAGGTGCTAGAAGATGAAGATATTGATGAAGCAAATCTTGAAAAAGAATTCACTCTAGTGGAAACAGCTCCAGATGAAGTACCAATTGATTTTGAGGATAGGTACAATTTCTTGGTAAAAATGAAGTATAACCGAGTGTTCCTGGAGGGACTGACTGTGACGCAGATAAACGAAGAGTATGAAAAATGTATAACTGCAGAGTCAGTAGCTCCAGTGGATCCAAATGAAATCGTGGTGGAGCATGGTGAATGGAATCCATTACAAGAGAGCATTAATGTTGAAGATATGCCAAGCTTTGAGCTTCACCATCCGGATCCTGATGAGATGAGCATTTTTGCATTGAGATCTTGGTTACAGGCAAGAAACTATCCATGGAAAAGGCTGAAAAGACTCCAAGGTGAATTTTGAGGAACCTTGTTAGAAGCTTTCAAGCTACTGAGAAACAATCTAACAAGATGATCATTCTGGACACAGATAATCCTCAATACCTTGAGATAACCAAGAGAACAAAAATGTTAAAGCCACAAGAAATCCAATCAATGGCTCAAAAGACAAACGTGTATGAGCGAAGGAAAGAGCTTATGAGAATGTTTCCTGAGATAGAGAACCAAGCTTATAAAGTTTCTCTTGATCAGAAACAACTATTCAACAAAGCCAGATCAACAGGAGACTTGGTGAGGAACGTATTGCAAAAAGGACAATCTATATCTGAACTGCGGAATGCTATGATTGCTCCGGATTCTACCAACCAAGATAAGATTGTGCTTAGAAATACAATAAGATATTTGATTCTTTCCTGATCAAACGACTAAATGCTGTGTGTGATGTATCTCACTTTTACTCAAGCATCATAAAGCTCCAAGTTCAAGACTTAAAGGAGTTGAACAAACAGCCTTTGATCAATCGAACTGGAGCTAAGCGTGGTGATATGTTTATGGAGCTATTAAACAGAGGAATAACAAGAGCAAGTGCTTTCTTGGAAACAAGATGCTCACAGGAAGATAAGGAGTACTTAACTACTCTAAAGAAAAATGGAAAGATAAAAGGAAAACAATCAGAGGATGAGCACTTGCTGATTGAATTTTATGATGATTATTTTGAAAAAGTATTTACTATGGGATTGAAGGTTATTGATGGAACATAGAAGTCAAAACTAATCCTGTGATGGTTTTATAACACTGACACGTTTGAGCTTAAGTTAGTCCAAAATCTCGTGAACTGGGATGAGGATATGATTACACTATTTGGAGTGTTTGAGCTTAAACTGTTACATCCAAGCTATATCTCTTTCCTATCAGTCCAAAAGTTTGAATGAGTATCACCTAAAATCGTAGAAAATGATAAGAAATATTTCTTGTCAATCATTAAAGTGATGAATGCTGCTATGGAGAGAATATCACTAAGGAAAGCTTTGGCTTATACAAACATAGTCAAGAAAGACATTAAAGATATTTCTTGTCAATCATTAAAGTGATGAATGCTGCTATGGAGAGAATATCACTGAGGAAAGCTTTGGCTTATACAAACATAGTCAAGAAAGACATTAAAGATATTGAGTTCATGTGAATATCCAGTAAAGGAGTGTTAGAAGTATACACAAAAGGTAATTCAAAACCTATTGAGTTGTACGCTAACATTGACATTACAGGATTATCTAAAGATACACTTGAAGTAATGAGCAAAATGGAGATAAAAACAAACGATGTAAAGCCTAAACAAGGTGTATTAGCAAGCAAGTTCAAATCTGCTATTGCTAAAGCCTTAAGAGAACAAGAGCTATACAAGGAGAAGCTGACGTTTAAGGTCAAAGAAGAACCAGAGGATTATTTTGAATCTTGAAGATGGATGCAAAGAAGAAAGAGAATTGCTAATAAAGAGAAGATAGAAGACTGAAGCAGAGAAGTCTGAAGAAGAGAAGATTGCAGCTGAGAAGATAATGAGAAAGAAGATTGAAGATTTTTGAAGACTGAAGACCATGTAAATCTTAGGGGGAGTATTGTTAGTACCTTTGAAAGATTAACATGTTGTCTTTGTATTTTACTTTTGCAATAGTTTAGGGACTTATGTGTAATATATGTTCCTTTAGTTTCTTTGTTTAGTATAAATAGGATTATGTGTATTGTGTAGACGTTTGAACTTTTCTCTCAATTGTACACTGTAATCCTTGTAACTATCAATATAAACTGATTTGAATCTTTGCAATTGTTGATTACTTTGTTCATTTAATTGTTAACTGCTTAATTATAACAAAGAATCGATCCATTTGAACCTATCACATTTATTCGTACATCACACCACGTAAAGTCATATCATAAATATGTAACGTATCACATAACATAATACATACGTTTTGAAAACCGTTTAACGAAGAAAGATAACATATCACTCACACATATGCACACCATAAATTTCATCACATCACCATGCACACATCAAGCATAAGCCATCACATCATAATAGGGCCTATCTCCCCATTCTACCTCTTAAAACCACTTAGAAACTCCTAAGTCCATAATGGCCGCATGGGACTTTTCAGGCACATGAGCATAAAAATTCTATGTGTAAAATAGTCTGGGCGCTTCAGCACTATTTGGGCGCATGAGCCCTGTTTGGGCGATTTACCACTATGCAGGCGTATGAGGCCTGTTCAGGCGCATCAACACTTAGGCGCATAGCAACTCTTGGTGCATGGGCACTATTTAGGCGCATGGCCAACACTTAGGCGCATGGGCACTTTTCTGGGCGCATGAATACTATTTGGGCGCATGACCTTAGGCGCATGAGGACACTTAGGCGCATGAGCACACTTAGGCGCAAGAGGTCATTCCAGGCGCATGGAAACATTCTGAAATATTATTCAAGCTACATACATGACCCGATTACCATTATAACACTACACAATCATAGAACTAGCATACTATGGCTCTTACAACATGCTAAACATCAATTCTAACCCAAGAACATCCTCTAAAACATACCACATCATGGCATATATGAATAACATGCTAAAACCTAACGGTCACATTTTAAAAACGTTTACTTGGTAGCATAATAGCCCCAAACACTTCAAAATCAGTAAAAAGGGGTTCTATAAACTCACCTAAAGCAAATCATCGAGCTAGATACTTCCACTAGCAATTTCAACTCCAAGTACTCGAAAACCAACTCTAAAACACCAAGAATTCGGTCATTCGTGAATTCAGTTAAAACCAAACATATACTCAAGAAAACTTACCTTTGCAGCTTCTTCTTCCGCTTTCTCTCTCTAAAACCGAGAGCTTCTCTCTCTTCTTCTTTCAGCCAAAAATGAAGATGATGAAGAAGAAAGTGGGCGGCCATACCTCTTTAAAACCTTAAAATAATAGGTTTTGTACTTTGTACACTTTATCCCCCTCCACTTGTGCCCATTATCTTTTCTTTCTATTTACTTTTCCTTTCTCTTCTTTTAAATAAAAATTCGGGGTGTTACAAGTCCACCCTCCTTCTCGAACGGTTACGGGTGACACTGTCTCACCTCTTCCTTGTTCTTACATGTAGGCTTAGTTCCCTTTGGGCTCCACTGCACTTGCACCAGTAAAACCACCATTCTCCTTAGACCCTCTCTTCCTTCTATCAGAAACGACCACAAGTTGCTTCTCGTAGTTGATTCTTTCACTCATCTCAGTATCCTCTAGTGGCATGATCATATCCTCATTAATTGAGCACTTTCTTAGACGAGATACATGGAACGTCAGATGAAGTCCACATAACTCATCGGGTAGCTCCAGTAAATGTCTCACTTCTCCTACCTAAGCAACAACTTGGAATGACCCTCTATACTCTAGTATTAGCCTTACTCGATTTCCAAATCAAACAATCCACCATCCTGGACGAAGCTTTCATCATAATCCATTGTCGTAGGTTGGCCTCGAACTCTTGTCGCGCACGGTTAATCAATCCATCTTCTGACAACACTCGGGGTTTGCCTCATGGGTTACTAGCCAATTCACCCAGAGGTGTATGTCTATCAACCTATGTCTATTATGGATGGTCTAGCAGGAAACAAGCACTACCCTCAATTCTATCATGTAATCCTTTAGTGTATCAGGTAACCTAGTGGACTTACCAATAGCAATTACAACCTCGAAGGGCTCATCGATCTTACCATTGAACGAAACTACTACTTGTTGGGTTTGTGACATGATTATCAAAGTTGGTTTAACCATTTAAGCTACAAAAACACAGCAGATATAAGTTGTTAAAATTAGGTTTAATAATCTGAAAATAAACCATTCTTTAACACAAAAAAAACCCATGAAAAAGGATCATATGTATGTGAAATGAAATGCTATCAAAAATGAAAAAGAACAACCATAGGGTGTTCTTGAAACTACCTTTCAAGAACAAAGGAATATAGTATGGATGATAAGAAGATGATGATGCTTCTTGAATGCCTAGCCTCCAAAGAGAAGTCCTCAAGCTTGTATACCCACAAGCTCTTGCAAACATCTAACTTGTTAAGGATTGCAACACCAAAACGTTCTTCTTATGCTTCCTTCAAAAACAAAATTTTCAGCAATCTACCTACTTAGATCCAAAAATTTCAGCCACAAAAGAAGAGTGTTCTTGCAATTGGGTGAGAGAGAGAGAGAGTGTGAAAAATGTGTAGTGTTAGAAGGGTTAATGTCTTGTATTAAAACAAGACATATAATCCCAAGGAAGGCATGCAATGGGGCTGCCGAAATTAGGGTGTTCCCACCCAATTTTTTAAACGTTTTCACACTCTTTAACATTGTATATGTCACACCCTCAATTTCCACAAACGGGGTTTTACGTAAGGCGTGTGACATACCAGGATCTCAGACACAGTCATATCAAACGACACTATATGAATTTAAAAATAAACATTTGACTTCATTCAGAGGAACATAAACGAAATTAACCACAGTGCGGAAGCGTATACATGATATGTAAATCCATTACATGAATGTTACAAGTGCCAAGTCTAAACAAAATGTTCAATGCAAGAAAATAAAACAGATGAATGCATGTCCTGAGTGCGTTCTTGAAGCGTGCATCATGAGCTTATGCGTTCCTGTGACCTGAGAAAACATGCTAAAGTGTGTCAACATAAAGTTGGTGAGTTCATAGGTTTAATCAACAAATAATGTGTCAGAAAGCGTTTCAAATGGTTTAGTATATAAAGCATATCATTAGGTAGCTGGCCTATGATCATGTTACTTAGCGTTTCGAACCGAAGCTGACTGTTTGCGTGTCCTATATGTTTGTTGCATCCCCGTCACGTCTCACCAGACAGTGACAAATGTTAGGTCTATAATGCACCCGTTTGACCTCCAATCAAGCTAGCGCGACTAGCCCGGGCGGGGTTTGTCAAACCCAGTAGTACTACTTAGAATTACCTCGCTACTCCCATTACTAACGGTTCGAGAATGTCAGGACTGTTATGTGTGTTTGCACTAACGTAACAAGCGATATCAATAATACTAAAACCATTTATGTAAATCTGTTTGCATGTTTTCTCCCCCAAAAGGAAAGAAATTAAAATAGGGGTCGTGAAGACTCACAGGTTATGTTGTAAGTATGTAGGATGAAAGCCTCCCAAGTGTTGTTTACAATGAACTGTCAAACACCTATTGACAGTTATGTTAAGCGTTAGTGTTGTGTCTAGTGTTAATAGAAACGTTTAGTCGGGTTAGGTCGCATTGGTTTGGTCGTGGGTGGCACACACACAAGCAGGCATACACATATCAGACCTTATGTAGATCCTAAATGGGTTGTCGTTAATTGTAAACGGTTAGGTTATTTTAGATTGAAAAAGTATGTGCTTGTTGATAGCATTGAATTTAATCTTTGTGGTCAAGGAATGACACTTTATTGATGTTACCTTATCATCACACGATAGGCACACTGCACACAAGATGAATTCACTCACAATGACTCCAATCGCATAACAAGACTAGACGCGCGACTGGACACTTCCTTCGCACGAATGGGCCTTCAATCGTACGAATCAACTTCACTCGTATGATTGAACCTTCATTCGTGCGACTCAGCATTCAGTCGTACCACACATCACCCATTCTCATGACTCAACGGCCAATCGCACGACTGAACCTTCATTCGTACGATTGGACCTTCAGTCGTGTGATACTCAGTCGCACACATTCATCCATTTGACTCAATTGCACACACTCTCAATCATATGCATTCAATCGCACGACACGCACCTACGCCTGGACTCAGTCGCATGACTCACCCCAGTCGCACCACTCAGTCGCACGACATGCCCAGTTGTACGGCTCAGTCGCACGACTGGCACATCGCGAACTGCAGCAGATCGCGACTGCTGGTGAGGCTGAATAGCCTTCGGTTGTTCTGTGCATGGTTTTCACACATCAAGGACTTCTAGAAACAATTTCCTAACATGTCTAAGTAAAATGCACATGCTGATTGACATCACAAGCACCCCCATGACCTCATGCATTCGGGTTGAACTCGAGCACCCGAAACCCCAAATTCGCAGAAGTGAACAAGCAATAAAATGGACGACTGAGGTTGCCTACCTACTGTACATGTGTTAACTCAGCTGTAGCTACGATTTCCCCGGTGAAAACGAGCTCAAACAAGGTGATTGTTGGTGCTAGGAGGTGGTAGAGAGGTGGAGGAGGAGATAGTGAAGAAGAAGAAGAAAAGGGAGCGAAAATGAAACTTAGGGCTGGTAAGGGGTTTATATACCCAGCCCTAGTTTGGCAATTTGTCACGTTTGGTCCTCGCACTTAGTCCCCGAGTTCCCGAATTTGTTTCGGTTGATAACGACGTAAATGGGCGAGCTATGTTAATTAAGAGGATTCCTTAAGTAATCCTGTTTATTTGAATCCTCTACAAACGCCATTTTGTATTTTTTTAAAAATGGATTCATTCCTGATGTTAGTTTTATATATCATAACATATTTAACGATGACAGCGACGATGCCTGTAAATGTTTTAGGTAATATCGAGAATGTAACAATGATAACGACAACAGTCTGAATGGTGTTAACCTGAAATTACGGTGTGTCACAATATAAGTTTATAAAATTAAACCCTTTTAATTTTATAACTTAACCACACTCTTGTTTGTTGTTATTTAATCCTTTTAAATAACAATACAAATAATTTCTCATGAACAATTATCCATATAATTTGTTCTATTTCAAATGCAATAATTTAGAAGACCCATTTTCTAAATTGGTGTTACTAATTATTTGTTTGATCATATCAACAAATAAATATTCATTGGTATTTGCTTAGCTAGTTATTGGGTATAACCTGACTTGGATCATAACATACTAACCACATCAATATTATATGTGTCTTGGGCATATAAGATCCAACAATCTCCCACTTGCACAAGATTCATAGAAGATTGACGCAAGCAGTAAATAGCGCCTAACAACGGTTTACTATGCTTAATACGTATGACTAAGAGCCATTCAATAACATCATCCCCTTCAAGTACATTACTTGAAATATTTTAGGTGAATCAATCATCTATCCTTTTGTCACAGATGTCATGTTAAATCCCAGAGACACAGAGTGATCATTGTCCATTGATTTAACTTTATCAGGCCTTAGACATCTTACTCTCAACAAATAAGAGGGACAAATCCCATCTTGACTACATACGTCTCTCACAATCACCTTGTATTATGCTTGAATTCAGCCTTATGTACTGCCATGTTTCAGAATAGCGAAGAACTAAGTCAAAGTTTAACATTCGGTGAATATCAAGACCCCATATGTATCTCAGGTCAGAGGATACCAAATGATTTCGCCTTTGCTCAAAATCACTTACGATCAATCAGGAAGATTCCATGTAGTAATATTTAAGATATGGGTCAGTTCAATTTTGCATCCCATAAATATCTATGAACCTTGGCAGCAACCCTTTGCTCTATATTCATCCATATGAATATCTACCAATCCTAGTTCATAATAGTCTTACCCTCATACTTGTTCCCACAAGTATGAACGACTACGGACATTTTGAGTAAATGATTTACTCAGGGATTTTAAACATGCAAAATAGGAACATTAGTTGAAACATTACAACCATATAATTTATTCAAGTAATGAAGGGTTCCAATATTCAAATACAAAATTAAAGATCAAATCCAGTCACTAGAATATCGAAGTCCCATGCCACAAGTATGACCTTCATGCTTTGCCTTTTCAAGGAGCTTCGTGAGTGGATCCGCAATGTTTTGATCCGTGTGAACTTTGCGAATACATATCTTTCTCTTTTCAACTTCATTCCTTATGTAGTTGAATCTCCGTTCAATGTGCCTAGTCTTTTAGGGGGTGTTTGTTTTTTGAAAAAACCTCTTCCCCACCTCTTCATCTGCGCGCTCGCAGACGCGGGAAGAGGTTTTTACTTTGCAGACTGTTTGTTTTCTGGAAGAAGTTTCGTTAAAAAACGTCTTCCTGAGCTCTTCATGGGGCAGACATGGACACTAGTCTTCAGATGGGAAGACATTTTATGAACCTCTTCTCCTCTCTTCACATAAAAGTTTTTTGAGCCCTAATCACACACACAACACAACCAACACCTCTCCTCTCTTCACTCCTCTCTTCACTTCCCGTCCTTTTCTCCAGCATCCATCGCCACCACCGTCCTGCCGCCCCTCCTCCGCCGCAAAACCTCATGCCCCTCTAGCGCCGCCGCCCTCCAGCGCTCGATTCTCCTCCTGCGGTCGCCTCTCCTCCACCACCCTCCGGCCGCCTCTCTAATCGGAGTCTCTTCAACTCCCTGCGGCCGCCTCTCCTCCACCACCCTCCGGCCGCCTCTCCAATCGGGGTCTCTTCCACCCACCTCGGCCGCCTCTCCTCCACCACCCTCCGGCCGTCTCAGCTTCTCTACTCAAAGGTAATTTTTATAATTTGACTTTTAAGGTCAAACCTGAATTTTAGAGTGACTTTCTTGAGCAGGGGATGATTCATGTCCAGGGTATATTGATTTGTGGTTTATGAGTTGGTTTGATTGGTGATTTTGTGTTCTAGGGTTGTGAATTTGGTGGTTCTTGTGGGTTGTGGTTTATGAAGTTGATTTGTGTTTTGTTTGGTGATCATGAAGTTGATTTGTGTTTTGTTTGGTGATCGTGAACTGCAACTGCTTGAAAAATAATGTTTGAAAGAAACTGCAACTGTTTGTACTAATAAATGTTGAATTGTGTTTTATGAACAATGGGAGAGAAACATGATTATGGTTATCATGCTTGAAAGGTATTTTGTTGTGTTTTATGATTAATGTTTGAAAGGTATTTTGATTCTGCTTGTGTTTTATGATTAATAGATATGGGAGAGAAACAACAATGGTCGATTGAGCAACAAAAATGCTTAATAGAGACTTGCATAGAAGAGGTAAACAAGTTGGGTAGAAAAGGATTGAGTATGCACAAAGAGTCATGGAATAACTTAGGAAAAGTGCTTAAGGAGAGATTTGGCTTGGATTTAACGTAAAAACAAATGAAGAATGCATATGATAATCTTAAAGCCAAATACATAGGGTGGGTGTATTTAAAAAACAAAACAGGCAACATATACAACCCTCAAACAAACACTTTTAGCTTAACCAATAAGGAATGGGAAGAATTTAAAAAGGTATATTTATATATATAAAGTTTTTAATAAACACCTTTAAACATAAACTGATAAAATGTTTTACTTTCACTTTAGGGCCATCCGAAGGCGGGATCGTTAAAAACAGTTCCGTTGCCTTTTCCCGAGCTTTGTGCTCAATTGTTTGATGGCAATACTGCCACAGGGGGTAGCAAGTGGACATCAACACAAACAACATCGGTTGTTGGGTCATCTTCTTGTCATCGTGCAGTACCACTTATGCTTACAGACACAATAATTCTTGACACAGAAGATTATGATGCCGGCTCTTATGATTTTGGTTCCGAGCATATTAATGAGGATGCCGCCGAGCCTACCACCGAGCCCACCATAGACCTCACCCCTGAGCCCACCCCCGAGCCCACCCCTAATTCAAATAAAAGGGCAAAAACCTCAAAATCATCATCTATCACTGTTGATGATCTAGCCCGTGATATGTAAAAGGCTCTACAATATCTGATTAAAGACAAAGAAGGGCCGACAGTTCTTGAATGTTCCGAGAAGCTAAAGTTGGTCGGGTTAGATCCGATTGATCCTCTATTCTTGGCCGCTTTCCATATTTTTGGAGTTTCATCGGATATGAGAGAGGCATGGATGACATTGCCACCGATTCCTGAGGTTTTAAGAGGGTGGATCTCGATGACAGCAACAAGTTTAGGATTAATAAAGTAGTTAAAACATTGTCTGTTTTATGTGTTGAAAACAATATTTGGTTTTGGTTGTTTAGGGTTCAAAACATTTTATGTTTAATTATTTGTTATGTTTAATTGTTTGTTATGTTTAATTATTTGTTATGTTTAATTGTTTGTTATGTTTAATTATTTGTTATCTTTAAAACAGGATAATAATGGATTATAATAAGAAATTACTACTCGTAATTCTTATGTACTTGTATGTTCGCTTTTTTGGGAGGAGAGGTTTAAAACGAATGCGAGACAATGACTCGGTTATGTCGGGGCATAAATACACGTTAGAGTTATTGCAAGGAAATCCCAAACAACGCGTTGAATTGCTACGTATGTCTCATGAATCATTTGTCCGACTATGTGCTCATTTTAGAGTAAATTATTCGTTAAAGGATAGTAAACATGTTTCGGTAGAAGAGAAGATGGCTATGTTTTTGATGATAATTGGTCATAATCAACGATACGTGGTTATCACACGTAGATTCAACACTCAAAGCAAATAATTCATTAATTTTTTTATGATGTGTTGGATAAAATGATGATTTTTGCAAAATATATGATAGTACCAACTTCTTTTAAGCCGAATCCAAATATTCCGGGACATAACAAAAGATTACGACGGATTTTCAAAGGAGCGGTGGGAGCACTTGATGGAACTTTGATACATGTTGTTGTCCCTGCTGACAAACAAGATTTATATAGAGGCAGGGGAAAGGGGGATTGTTATCAAAACATATTAGCAATTTGTGACTTTAACATGATTTTTACATTCATTGTGGCTGGCTGGGAAGGGGTCACACATGATTCTACAATATTATCAGAGGCGTTATCAGATACAAATGCTCCATTCCCGTTACCACCACCAGGTACTTTTAATTGTTTGTTAAATAATTGTATACTACTTTAATTTTCTAATTATTTATATATATTTACAGATAAATATTATCTTTGTGATGCCGCTTATGCACACATACAGGGATTTATGGCTCCATATCGTAATGTTAGGTATTGGCTTGGAGATTTTCGTAGAAATCGTGCATTGACAAATACAGAAAAATTTAACCATGCACATGCAAAACTACGAAACGTTATTGAGCGTTCGTTTCGAGTATTGAAAGCACGATTCCCTATATTAAAGAGGATGGCACCATTCCCGATGGTTACACAAAGGAACATTACCATTGCATTTTTCGCGCTACATAATTGTATAAGGAAAGAAGGTTTCAGCGATGACTTTTTTACACAATACGATCAGCCCAATGTGTCCTTTGAAAATCGTCATGTTGATGCTGATGAAAATGATGTTCAAGAACATGGTACCTCATCAGATCGGGAATATATGACTCAGTTATGAGATGAAATTGCTGAGCAGTTAATGCAGAATATCGAATAAACGATTTAAATAAAATGTATTTGTATGGTTTTATGAATATTATTGTAGTTTGTATGACTTTTATTTATATTTTAATGTATTTGTATAACTTTTATTTATATTTTAATATTAAAGTACCTTTTTAAGTTTCATAAAATTGGTTTACTTTAATTACAGCATATTTTAGCAGTCTGCAGGTTTTAAAAAAATCAAACAGTCTTTTTCTTGCAGACTGCAGACGTTTGGTCCACCTCTTCTGCTGCAGATGTCTGCAGATGTGGTCCGCAGACTGCAGACGTTTTCCTGCAGAAAAACAAACAGCACCTTAATGTGCACGGGGTTCCTTGATTTGAGCAATCACACCCTCGATATCACAAAGAATTTCTAGGGGGTCCTGAATGGAAAGGACCACCCCTGGATCGGCAATGAATTTAACCAAAGCTCCTTGAAGGATAGATTAACCAAAGAACAACACCTTGAAGGATAGATTAACCAAAGCTCCTATACTAACCCTACCGGAGGGAGATGAAGACCTAACGGTATACTCCGATGCTTCTTACTGCGGGTTAGGCTGTGTGTTGATGCAAAGAGGGAAGGTTATAGCCTACGCATCCAGACAGTTAAAGGACACAGAGGTTAACTATCCGGTTCACGATTTGGAACTTGCCGCAGTAGTGTTCGCGTTAAAGATCTGGAGACACTATTTGTATGGAACTAAGTGCGCCATATTTACCGACCACAAAAGTCTGAAATATTTCTTTGAGCAGAAGGACCTAAATATGAGACAGAGGAGGTGGTTGGAGTTGATAAAGGATTACGACTGTGAAATCCATTATCACCCGGGTAAGGCGAACGTGGTAGCCGATGCCCTGAGCCGAAAGGAAGGATATGAACCGATCCGGGTGAAGGCGTGCCAACTAGTAGTGACCCCAGATGTTATGAGGATGATAAGCAAAGCTCAAATGGACGCTTTAAAAGAGCAGCAAATCAAAAAGGAAAGGATGGTGGGAAAAGTGGATGAATTGGTAGAAAACACCTTGGGCGTTAAGACCTTCCATGGCAGGATATGGGTTCCGAAGCATTGTGACTTACGGGAAAAGATTATGGATGAAGCGCACAAGACCCGCTACTCAATACATCCAGGCGAAAATAAGATGTACCATGATTTGAAGAAAGATTATTGGTGGCCTGGGATGAAAAGAGAGGTGGTTGCGTATTTAAACAAATGTCTCACGTGCCTACAGGTGAAGGCTGAGCACCAAAGACCTTATGGTTATGTTCAGCCATTAGAAGTGCCAGAGTGGAAGTGGGAACATGTTACCATGGACTTCATCACCAAACTACCCCGCACGACAAAAGGCCGCGACGCGATATGGGTGGTTGTTGATAGACTGACTAAAAGTGCGCATTTCCTTCTAATCAAGGAAGCAATTAGTTCAGAAAAGCTTGCTGAACTGTTTATCCGAGAAATCGTGGCGCGACATGGTATGCCCGTATCGATTGTTTCAGATAGAGATACGCGGTTCACCTCGAAGTTTTGGAAAAGGTTCAATGAAGAAATGGGCGCGAGGTTGCATGTTAGTACCGCATACCACCCACAGACCGATGGGCAATCGGAAAGAACGATCCATACACTAGAAGATATGCTTCGGGCATGCGTCATCGAATTTGGCGGTAATTGGGATGATCATCTGCCACTAGCAGAGTTCTCCTATAACAACAGCTACCACGCCAGTATTAAGATGCCCCCATATGAGTTATTGTACGGTCGACGGTTCAGGACTCCTATTTGTTGGGGTGATATCGGACAGAAGGAGCTAGGAAGCCTAGAGGTTGTGGAAGCCACAACGGAAAAGCTGGAGAAAATCAAGGAGTATATGAAGGCTGCAAAGGATAGACAAAAGTCATACGCCGATAGAAGGAGGAGACCAATAGAATTTAGCGTGGGTGACATGGTAATGTTAAAAGTGTCGCCATGGAAGGGGATTATCCTATTTAGGAAGAGGGGGAAACTGAGTCCCAGGTTTATTGGACCATTTAAGGTACTAGCACGAGTTGGGGATGTAGCCTACAGGCTAGACCTTCCAGAAGAATTAAGTGGGATTCACCCTACCTTTCATGTGTCGCACTTGAGGAAATGTTTAGCACCGGACGAGGTAGTCGTGCCTCTAGATGACATCGAAGTGGACGAGAAACTGAACTATGTAGAACAACCAGTGGCTATACTGGATCGGAAGGAGAAACAATTGAGAAATAAAGTAGTCAAGCAAGTTAAGGTGCAATGGAAACACCGAAAAGGGTCGGATGCCACCTGGGAATCCGAGGAGGAAATGAGACGCCAATACCCCGATCTGTTTAATGACGAGTCAGATTTCGAGGACGAAACTTAAATAAGGGGGGGAGACTTGTAACGCCCCGAAATTTCCCGAAACAAGCCACTTAATAATAATGGGCTTTTAAGGGTTAATTTAAGAAATAAAGGGGTAAATTAGTGGGCTATGGATAAAATTAGTCTTAATGGGCTAGGCTTAATGGGTTTAAGGGCCCTAATCAGCCCTTAAACATGCATGAACAGCTCCATCTTCACCATTTCAAACCCTAGCCACCAAATTTGTAGAGAGAGAAAGTAGAGAGAGAAAGTGAAGAAATTCAAGATTTGGAGCTTGAAGGTTTGAAGAATTGAAGTTCTGGTGGATTGGAGCATCAAAACACAAGGAAAGAGCAACAAAACAAGGTAAGAATCGACCTCTAAGGCCCTCTGTAGATCAAACCCGGATTCTAGGGTTTTGGGGTTTTGAAAAGTTTAAAGAAACACATAAAGGTCGAATTTTTACGTATGAAAACGTGTAAAAAGCTTAGATTTGAGTTCATGGAAGGTAAACTAAGGATTTGGACGTAAAAAGTTAAGATTTTGGGTTAAAAACGGGCTGGATCTGAGTTTTTGTTTATCCAGCGAAACTGGGCCCCGATCCAGCGAATTTAAGTATTCATCCAGCGAAACTGCACATTAGTTCAGCGAGACTAGGAGAAGTTCCAGCGAAACTACAGTTTCGCTGGGGCGAAACTATAGTTTCGCCGGTAATCTCGCTAAGACCTAGACTGACCTATAGACTTCGCAAGAATAGGAAATTCCAACGAAAGTTGGGCGCTCAAGGCAGCGAATCTGTCTAGCGAAACTAGCAGAAGTGCTGCCCAGCGAAACAGCAAGCGAAACTGTAGTTTCACTGTAGCGAAACTATGGGCGAAACTATGAAGAAAATGATGTTTTTGCATATTAACTTTCGTGCAGCTAGAGTATTCAGGCTATAGCTTAAGTGACTTAAAATTTAAGTTACTTGGACGAGTTCAGGTGAGTTCTAGACCCCTCCTTTACCCGTTTTCAATGTTTTGGGGTGATATGCATACTAAATTACATACTTTTATGATGACGGTCTTTAAGACCCTTTATTAAGAAAGCAAATTTTCCTAAAGAAAAATGTGCCCTTTAAATAGTTCAAAATAATTTTCGGGCGCGCTGACCTGGCAGCCCGGCCCCAGCCCGGCCCCAGCCAGGGGCGTTGCCCCTTGGACCCCACTAGGGGCTGCCGCCCCTAGAACCCCGCTATCAGGGGCTGCCGCCCCCGAACCCCCGCTGTCCCGCGGAGGGTCAGTTATCTGGTACATCTCTCATGATTGATGAAATGTGAATGCTTAGACTAAGAGTTTGCTTCTTATTATGTATTGTGTTGTGTTATATTATGTATAACTTAAACATGACAGTGAAACATAAAGAAAGGTTATGAGGCCCATAACATGTACCTTGATAAAGTGATAAAGTAAAGCCTTGCAAGCAATTGATAAAGGAGGGTTGCATTCGTTGTACCCTCACCAGTGATAAAGTGATAAAGTATGCTCGAACAGGCAGGTCAGTAAGTCCTAAACTGGCATGACAATAATGGCCCGATCGAGTACGACTGTAAGCCCTTAATTGGCGTGTCGGTAAAGTCCTAGGCGAGCCTAGGCACCGATAGTGACTGAGAATTGACGGATAAAGAAGAGTAATAAATAACGAGAAATGAAAAGCGATGATAAAGTATCGATAAAGTGATAGCCTGTATGTATTGATGCTTGATAGATGAGAACTATTTTAACTGATAAAGCTAATATCTCTTACGAAAGTTATTTAGCAAAGTAAACCTAGAATTCACTCAGCAAAGCTGACTTTTGTATGTATATCAGTTGACAGGTAAGAGTTAGAGCTACGGAATAGAGGCATGGGACTGAAGCTTCTTGGCACTAGAAGACTGGCATCCCTGATGAAGAAAAGATTAAGAGGACTTTAAATAGATTTTAAGAATTAAAGACAATGTTTATATTTCATTTGTAATGGATTGAAATTTACAGTATTTTCCGCTGCAATATATATTTATACACATATGAGCAAATGACTGTTTTAAATCGATGTTTTGCTGTGAATGACCAACTGTGAGGCTTCCCTGAGAAAGGTGGGCCTTACAAGTTGGTATCAGAGCCAATGTTTAAGAGATTTGGGAAAACTATTTTATAAACCTAAACTTAAACAGATAATGGGACCAAGTGTCAAGGATGCCAGTCCAAGAAGCTCCATGCCAAGAGGTAACAATTAGGTTGTAAGTATTGGTATAATGGGTAGTGCCTTCTTATTTAAGTTAGAATCGAGGTAGGGTATGATAAGGATATCTGTGATGCCTATCTGAATTTATGTGGCTTATATGTGCATAGATTAGGTATAGTAGGTTCGGGTGTTGGTGTGGTTCAGGATAGGAAAGTTTATGGCACGGGAAGTTCTATAAGTAGTTAATCACAACTGGCCACTGTTATTAAAAATTTTCAAAACTTGTCGTGAACTGAACTCGCCTTGAAAGGCCATATTAACATTCTGAATCTTATAGGAAGTAGAACGAATGGCACCTAAGAAAGAAGTTCCAACCATGGTCACCCGGAGAAGCACTAGGGGAAGGCCCCCGACTAAGGCAAAGGAAACTGCAAGTGCAACTGTGAAGCCAACAAAAAGGTCAACCAGAAAGCCGGTTGAGGAACCGATTAAGGAGGAGGAGGTTGAGTTAGGAACGGGAGCCGAGGGGTCTACCCCTGATCAGGCCAAACTGAAAGAGACAGTAAAGGAAGCTATTGCCCAAGAGGTGCATCAAGTCCTGTCTGGAGTGATGCCCGCTCTGCTTGCGGAATTTGTGGAGCAGGTTAAGGGCGACAGTAAGAAGAGTACGGCTTCAGAAAAAGTTGATAAGAAAGGGGCAGTCAAGACTGAGGAGTTGAGCGACGAGGGAGATCGTCTGGGTAACCATGATGGCCCTGAAGTGGAAGAGAGGGCGAAGGGGTGCAGCTACGGGGATTTTCAGAGGTGTAAGCCCCCAACGTTTGATGGTACTGGTAACGCTGCCACTGCTCAGCGTTGGATTAGGGAAATGGAGGCCGTACTGAAGATCAGTGAGTGCCGTGAAAACCAAAAGGTGAAGTTTGCTTCCCATTCCCTTTTGGATCCAGCACTGTGTTGGTGGGATAACATTGCTGAGTCTTACGGAGAGGAGGCCATTGAGAGGATGAAATGGCCGGAGATGAAGAGGTTGGTGATAGAGGAGTACTGCCCGGAAAGAGAGCTTGACAAGGTCGAGCAAGAGTTTGTGAGTTTGGAGGCTGGAAATATGACTCACCAGGAGTACACTACAAAATTCAATGAAATGGCACGTCTGGTGCCTGATTTGGTAACTCCTTAAGCCAAAAGGATCAAGAGGTACATACAAGGGTTGCCTCTAGACATTCGTAGGGACATGGTCACTGCTCGACCTAGTACTTTTAGGTCAGCAGTGGACCTCAGTGGAAGGTTGTACGATCATCGTAGGCCGGTGACAGTGGGTGAAACAAAGAAAGTTTGGAACACTAATGGGAAGAGGTATGGAAGTGGTAACTACCAACCGGGAAACAAGAAAACGCGAGTAGATGCAAAACAAGCGATCGTGAAGGGGGTAGAAGAAATTAAGGAATGTGGGAAGTGCGGGAGGAGGCATCCTGGAGAATGCCGGATGGGTAGCCCTGGGTGCTACCGGTGTGGGAAGACTGGTCACTTGGCGAGAGAGTGCCCGAAAGTGGATAAGTGCTTCAACTGCCACGAGTCGGGGCACCGCAGCAATGATTGCAAGAAAGCTAAGGCGGGAGGCTCGGGAACTAGCGGGGAGGATGACAAAGGGCATGATGGAAAGCCCAAGGTCAAGGCAAGGGCTTTCACCATGAACAAGAAGGAAGCAAGGAAGGACCCGGACGTAGTGTCAGGTACGTTCCTTGTCAATGATGTTTGCGCCTCCATATTATTTGATAGTGGTGCCAGTAAGAGTTTTGTATCTGTATCCTTCTGTGCTACACTAGATGCTCAAACTAAGAAAATAGATGATGCCTTCGAAGTAGAAACGGCCGATGGTAAGTCCATTAGAATAGCCCGAGTGATAGAGGATTGCCACATTAAACTAGGAGATCATTACTTTCCTGCACAATTGTTTGCCATGCCCTTAGGAGGTTTTGACGTCATACTAGGGATGGATTGGTTGGCTGCCCACGATGCTAACATAGTATGCCAGCAAAAGATGATCCGATTAACGGCCCCAGATGGTAGTCCGATTATGATCTACGGTGATAACGATTGCAAGGTTCCAAGGATCATTTCCGTGATCAAGGCGGAGAAATGTATGAGGCGAGGGTGCGGAGATTATCTAGCGTGTGTCAAGGATGTTAAAGATAAAGCGAAAGTGTTGTCCGATGTACCAGTGGTGCGGGGCTTTCCTGACGTATTCCCGGAAGATCTGCCCGGAATACCACCGGATAGAGAGATAGAGTTTCAGATTGACTTGCTGTCAGGAGCCCAACCCATTGCCAAAGCACCCTACCACCTAGCTCCCTCCGAGATGAAGGAACTCATGTCACAACTGCAAGAACTCCTTGACAAAGGGTTCATTAGGCCCAGCATTTCTCCATGGGGTGCTCCCGTGCTGTTTGTGAAGAAGAAGGATGGCAACATGAGGATGTGTATAGATTACAGGGAGTTGAATAAGCTGACCGTGAAGAATCGGTACCCTCTACCCCAGATAGATGATCTGTTTGATCAGTTGCAAGGGGCAAGTTGGTTCTCCCGAATAGATCTCCGATCCGGATATCACCAACTGAAGGTAAGGGAGCAAGATATCCCAAAGACGGCCTTCCGAACGCGTTATGGCCACTACGAGTTTCTGGTTATGTCTTTCGGGCTAACCAATGCTCCTGCGGCATTCATGGACTTGATGAATCGTGTGTGCCGCCCGATGCTGGACAGATCGGTGATAGTATTCATTGACGATATCCTGATATACTCAA
The DNA here is from genome assembly GCA_024085815.1 of Flaveria linearis. Lineage (NCBI taxonomy): Eukaryota > Viridiplantae > Streptophyta > Magnoliopsida > Asterales > Asteraceae > Flaveria > Flaveria linearis. The sequence goes on along the minus strand of CM044007.1, from coordinate 36,780,393 downwards.
AGAACAAAGGAGATCACGCTTGTCATATCAAGGAGGTGTTAGAAACTTTACGAAGAGAGAAACTGTATGCGAAGTTCTCTAAATGTGCCTTCTGGCTACGGGAGGTACAGTTTTTAGGGCACGTTATAAATTCCGAGGGAGTAATGGTTGATCCAGCGAAAGTTGAAGCAGTTACGCAATGGAATTCCCCGAGGACGCCATCCGAAATCCGTAGTTTCTTGGGATTGGCTGGTTATTATAGAAGGTTCATCAAAGATTTCTCGAAGATAGCTTCCCCATTAACAAGGTTAACGAGGAAGAACGTGGTGTTCGACTGGGGAAAGGAACAGGAAGATGCGTTCCAGGAATTGAAGGATAGATTAACCAAAGCTCCTATACTAACCCTACCGGAGGGAGATGAAGACCTAACGGTATACTCCGATGCTTCTTACTGCGGGTTAGGCTGTGTGTTGATGCAAAGAGGGAAGGTTATAGCCTACGCATCCAGACAGTTAAAGGACACAGAGGTTAACTATCCGGTTCACGATTTGGAACTTGCCGCAGTAGTGTTCGCGTTAAAGATCTGGAGACACTATTTGTATGGAACTAAGTGCACCATATTTACCGACCATAAAAGTCTGAAATATTTCTTTGAGCAGAAGGACCTAAATATGAGACAGAGGAGGTGGTTGGAGTTGATAAAGGATTACGACTGTGAAATCCATTATCACCCGGGTAAGGCGAATGTGGTAACCGATGCCCTGAGCCGAAAGGAAGGATATGAACCGATCCGGGTGAAGGCGTGCCAACTAGTAGTGACCCCAGATGTTATGAGGATGATAAGCAAAGCTCAAATGGACGCTTTAAAAGAGCAGCAAATCAAAAGGAAAGGATGGTGGGAAAAGTGGATGAATTGGTAGAAAACACCTTGGGCGTTAAGACCTTCCATGGCAGGATATGGGTTCCGAAGCATTGTGACTTACGGGAAAAGATTATGGATGAAGCGCACAAGACCCGCTACTCAATACATCCAGGCGCAAATAAGATGTACCATGATTTGAAGAAAGATTATTGGTGGCCTGGGATGAAAAGAGAGGTGGTTGCGTATGTAAACAAATGTCTCACGTGCCTACAGGTGAAGGCTGAGCACCAAAGACCTTATGGTTATGTTCAGCCATTAGAAGTGCCAGAGTGGAAGTGGGAACATGTTACCATGGACTTCATCACCAAACTACCCCGCACGACAAAAGGCCGCGACGCGATATGGGTGGTTGTTGATAGACTGACTAAAAGTGCGCATTTCCTTCCAATCAAGGAAGCAATTAGTTCAGAAAAGCTTGCTGAACTGTTTATCCGAGAAATCGTGGCGCGACATGGTATGCCCGTATCGATTGTTTCAGATAGAGATACGCGGTTCACCTCGAAGTTTTGGAAAAGGTTCAATGAAGAAATGGGCGCGAGGTTGCATGTTAGTACCGCATACCACCCACAGACCGATGGGCAATCGGAAAGAACGATCCAGACACTAGAAGATATGCTTCGGGCATGCGTCATCGAATTTGGCGGTAATTGGGATGATCATCTGCCACTAGCAGAGTTCTCCTATAACAACAGCTACCACGCCAGTATTAAGATGCCCCCATATGAGTTATTGTACGGTCGACGGTTCAGGACTCCTATTTGTTGGGGTGATATCGGACAGAAGGAGCTAGGAAGCCTAGAGGTTGTGGAAGCCACAACGGAAAAGCTGGAGAAAATCAAGGAGTATATGAAGGCTGCAAAGGATAGACAAAAGTCATACGCCGATAGAAGGAGGAGACCAATAGAATTTAGCGTGGGTGACATGGTAATGTTAAAAGTGTCGCCATGGAAGGGGATTATCCTATTTAGGAAGAGGGGGAAACTGAGTCCCAGGTTTATTGGACCATTTAAGGTACTAGCACGAGTTGGGGATGTAGCCTACAGGCTAGACCTTCCAGAAGAATTAAGTGGGATTCACCCTACCTTTCATGTGTCGCACTTGAGGAAATGTTTAGCACCGGACGAGGTAGTCGTGCCTCTAGATGACATCGAAGTGGACGAGAAACTGAACTATGTAGAACAACCAGTGGCTATACTGGATCGGAAGGAGAAACAATTGAGAAATAAAGTAGTCAAGCAAGTTAAGGTGCAATGGAAACACCGAAAAGGGTCGGATGCCACCTGGGAATCCGAGGAGGAAATGAGACGCCAATACCCCGATCTGTTTAATGACGAGTCAGATTTCGAGGACGAAACTTAAATAAGGGGGGAGACTTGTAACGCCCCGAAATTTCCCGAAACAAGCCACTTAATAATAATGGGCTTTTAAGGGTTAATTTAAGAAATAAAGGGGTAAATTAGTGGGCTATGGATAAAATTAGTCTTAATGGGCTAGGCTTAATGGGTTTAAGGGCCCTAATCAGCCCTTAAACATGCATGAACAGCTCCATCTTCACCATTTCAAACCCTAGCCACCAAATTTGTAGAGAGAGAAAGTAGAGAGAGAAAGTGAAGAAATTCAAGATTTGGAGCTTGAAGGTTTGAAGAATTGAAGTTCTGGTGGATTGGAGCATCAAAACACAAGGAAAGAGCAACAAAACAAGGTAAGAATCGACCTCTAAGGCCCTCTGTAGATCAAACCCGGATTCTAGGGTTTTGGGGTTTTGAAAAGTTTAAAGATACACATAAAGGTCGAATTTTTACATATGAAAACGTGTAAAAAGCTTAGATTTGAGTTCATGGAAGGTAAACTAAGGATTTGGACGTAAAAAGTTAAGATTTTGGGTTAAAAACGGGCTGGATCTGAGTTTTTGTTTATCTAGCGAAACTGGGCCCCGATCCAGCGAATTTAAGTATTCATCCAGCGAAACTGCACATTAGTTCAGCGAGACTAGGAGAAGTTCCAGCGAAACTACAGTTTCGCTGGGGCGAAACTATAGTTTCGCCGGTAATCTCGCTAAGACCTAGACTGACCTATAGACTTCGCAAGAATAGGAAATTCCAACGAAAGTTGGGCGCTCAAGGCAGCGAATCTGTCTAGCGAAACTAGCAGAAGTGCTGCCCAGCGAAACAGCAAGCGAAACTGTAGTTTCACTGTAGCGAAACTATGGGCGAAACTATGAAGAAAATGATGTTTTTGCATATTAACTTTCGTGCAGCTAGAGTATTCAGGCTATAGCTTAAGTGACTTAAAATTTAAGTTACTTGGACGAGTTCAGGTGAGTTCTAGACCCCTCCTTTAGCCGTTTTCAATGTTTTGGGGTGATATGCATACTAAATTACATACTTTTATGATGACGGTCTTTAAGACCCTTTTATTAAGAAAGCAAATTTTCCTAAAGAAAAATGTGCCCTTTAAATAGTTCAAAATAATTTTCGGGCGCGCTGACCTGGCAGCCCGGCCCCAGCCCGGCCCCAGCCAGGGGCGTTGCCCCTTGGACCCCACTAGGGGCTGCCGCCCCTAGAACCCCGCTATCAGGGGCTGCCGCCCCCGAACCCCCGCTGTCCCGCGGAGGGTCAGTTATCTGGTACATCTCTCATGATTGATGAAATGTGAATGCTTAGACTAAGAGTTTGCTTCTTATTATGTATTGTGTTGTGTTATATTATGTATAACTTAAACATGACAGTGAAACATAAAGAAAGGTTATGAGGCCCATAACATGTACCTTGATAAAGTGATAAAGTAAAGCCTTGCAAGCAATTGATAAAGGAGGGTTGCATTCGTTGTACCCTCACCAGTGATAAAGTGATAAAGTATGCTCGAACAGGCAGGTCAGTAAGTCCTAAACTGGCATGACAATAATGGCCCGATCGAGTACGACTGTAAGCCCTTAATTGGCGTGTCGGTAAAGTCCTAGGCGAGCCTAGGCACCGATAGTGACAGAGAATTGACGGATAAAGAAGAGTAATAAATAACGAGAAATGAAAAGCAATGATAAAGTATCGATAAAGTGATAGCCTGTATGTATTGATGCTTGATAGATGAGAACTATTTTTAACTGATAAAGCTAATATCTCTTACGAAAGTTATTTAGCAAAGTAAACCTAGAATTCACTCAGCAAAGCTGACTTTTGTATGTATATCAGTTGACAGGTAAGAGTTAGAGCTACGGAATAGAGGCATGGGACTGAAGCTTCTTGGCACTAGAAGACTGGCATCCCTGATGAAGAAAAGATTAAGAGGACTTTAAATAGATTTTAAGAATTAAAGACAATATTTATATTTCATTTGTAATGGATTGAAATTTACAGTATTTTCCGCTGCAATATATATTTATACACATATGAGCAAATGACTGTTTTAAATCGATGTTTTGCTGTGAATGACCAACTGTGAGGCTTCCTGAGAAAGGTGGGCCTTACAAAATTGGACATTGCATCATGATATGTGGTTGGTTCATTGGAATCTACCACATAGCATCCGACTATGAAAAATCCATATCTTTCAGGTGGATTACTACTTCTACCAGATCTGCGAACGTTTTGTGTGTATTGATCAACCATTTGATCATCCTCAACATCGTCATGTTGAGTGCTAGTGTCAACCAAACATGTATTGGGTTATGGTTCTTGATCCTCTTTAAGATCCACAGTTCTACTGCTAGCTCCTTCCATAAGGAACTTAGATTCTAAGAATTCAGCCTTCTTGGCAACAAACTCCTTTTGTTCCAATGGATCACAGAAATAATATCCCATAGAATCTCTAGGATATCATATGAAGATACACTTAGTGGAATGGCTTTCTAACTTGTTTGAGGTGGGTGTCTTAACATAAGCCTCATAACCGCACACCTTTAGATATGATAGAGATGGAACCCTTCCATGCCATATTTCAAAAGGTGTCTTTTCCACTTTCTTGGTTGGGGCCATATTCAAAATACGGGCTGCAGAGAGCAAAGCGAAACCCCAAAATCATAGAGGTAATGAACTTCTAGCCATCATTGATCGAACCATATCCAATAGAGTTCGATTTCTCCTCTCGGACACACTATTGTGTTGTGGTGTTCCAGGTGGAGATAGTTGTGAGACGATCTGACAACTTCTAAGATGATCTCTAAAAGTATCAATTAGATATTCACCTCCTCTATCGGTGCGGAGAATTTTTATTGATTTGTTGAGTTGATTTTCTACTTCATTCTGGAAGGTTTTGAACATTTCAAAAGCTTCATCTTTGTGTCTTAACAAGTAGACATACCCATATCGACTATAGTCGTCAGTAAAGGTGATGAAGTATCTTTCATTGTACCTAGTCATTGGCATAAAAGGACCATATACATCCGAATATATGATACCTAATAATTCTTTTGCCCTTTCAGTTTTGCCACTAAAAGGTGCCTTAGTCATTTTGCCTTGTAAACAAGATTCGCATACCTCAAATGAATCATATTCACTTCTTTTTAAAAGACCATTCTTTTGAAGTGTTTGTATGCGCTTCTTGTTTATATCACCAAGACGGCAATGCCAAAGATAGGTGTCACTCAAATCCAATTTGAGCTTCTTGGTGGTGGTTTGGTACAATGAGCTATCATATAATGTGTTTTCACGAACCAATTCATAAATACCATTAATAAGAATAGCTTTAAAATAAAAGATGTCATTTAAAGAAACATGAATTTCATTTTCAATAAATGTCAAAACATAACCATATTGTCTTAATTGGGCAACTGAAATAATGTTCCTAGTCAAACTAGAAGCATACAAAACATTGTTTAAAATTGCTTCCAAACCATTTGGAAGCTTCAAGATGTAGTCCCCTTGGTCTTCAACTTGAACTTTTGCTCCATTCCCCATGTAGAGGCTTACATCCCCTTTCTTTAAGTCCTTACTTCTTTTGAACCCCTGCAATAAATTGCAAATATGAGTTCCACATCCAGTATCCAATACCCATGTGTTAAAGGATATTAAATTTAGATCAATATGAATCATGAAAATTATACCTGAGGTTTGCCCAGCATCCCTCTTAGTTTGCAACTCTTTGAGATGGACAGGACAATTTCTTGCCCAATGTCCTATCTCCCCACACTTAAAACATGGGCATTCAAAGCAACGTTTTGCTTTTTCTCCACTGGTTTTGGTAGTGGCGCTCTACCACTCCCTTTCCCATTCCCCTAACGTACCCTTTACCCTTGGCAACACTTGCCTTGGGTGCGGGGTGAGCCTTTTCTTGTTCCCACCTTCATTGATGGTGAGAACATGTAAAACCTTTTTACCCATGGTTGCCTCGGCTGTTTTAAGCATAGAGTGAAGTTCACTTATGTTCTTGTCCCACCCGTTCATGTTATAATTCAAAACAAAGTTGTCAAACCTTTTTGACAAAGAGTTGAGGATCAAATCCGTAGCCAACTCTTTCGAGACGAGACAATTCAGCCTTTTGAGGCGGTCAATATGGCTCTTCATCTTAAGTACATAAGATGAGACCGATTGGGTGTCATCCATACAACATGCATGGAGTGCTCGAACAGTTTCGAAGCACTCTACCTTTGCTTGTTGTTGGAACGTTTCCTTCAACTGGGTAATCATGTCGTATGCTCCGTGATGTTCATACTCCTTTTGGAGATCCGGAGTCGTACATGCCAACATGAGGCAAGACACTTGCACCGACCCCTCAGTGTATTTTACCCAATTCATAAAGGCCTCCTCATCTTCCTCATTGGGTTGATCGGAAATCGGATCGTCTAATATGTATGACTGTTTCTCTTGCTTGAGAACAATTCTCAAGTTTCAAAACCAATCAATAAAATTGTTATGGTTTAGACGCTTCTTTTGGAGAATGGTCCTTAGTGATAGTGAGTGAGCGGACGGGATATTATTATTTTTATTGTTGTTGGTGGCCATCTACAAAATTTAACAAACTCCAATTTTAGTATTTTTTTTATATTGTCGTATTTTAATAATTAATACCCTTTTATGTGTCATACACAAATTTAAAGTTCTAGAATCCAACGTTATATTTAAATAGTGGTTAGGTGAGCTTTATCCCATTATTTAAATTAACAAGGTAGTCAACTTTTGACAATTGCAACCATTTGCAACTTTTGACAATGGCATGTTAATCCCATCAACACCCTTTGCAAAACACATTGTAGGTGATCCATTTAACATGTTTTGCAATTAAGTCGCCCTACTTGCACACACATGTGGGTTTACCAACACAAGTGGTTAGGTGATCTTTATCCCACAAATATGGTATTCCTACCTTAAATCACAAGTTTCCTCAAAATGGTTAGGTGATCTTCATCCCATTTAGAGTTTCCAAATGACTCAAGTGTTGTGCAAAAGGATGGTGTTAAACTTGTTTTCAAAAGAAAATTTAAGTTTTAAAAATTCTAGTTTAGAAAACTCTATGTACCTTATATTTGCATGCTTTCAAACACATGGTGCCCTATGGTTCTCTTTTTAATAAAACCCATTTTATTAAAGTCATTAATTCTTTTAATAACCTTTTATTAACCACTTAATGATAAAGAACCATCAATTTTCAGCTTGTTATGTTTGTTAATAAGTTTGTTGTGCATATCCAAATATCAAACAATCAACCATAAAACAAACAACCAAACAAGCACAACCATTACAATTACAAGTGCATAACAATAGCCACTATGTTGACTACACTTGTTTGCCATCACAAGTGTTGTCATTAGGTCTTTCCTAATGGTTAACAATGACATATCAATATGTGTCTATGAACTCCCACTTGAATCCACATCCAAATGCTTCAAGTGTCCATGTCTTTTGTGTCCTTCTTTGGGTCTTCACCTTGTGCATCTTCTTTTACAAAATCATATCCTAATACAATTTTTCTAATAAAAGAAATGCACCTAATATATTTATTACAAAACCAATGAATAAATAAATTACAACCCAAAATACAAACACAAAATTATTACAACCCATTCAAGAACAAAACCAAACATGACAAAATCACAATCAACCAAATCCAAATCACATTAGGTCAAGGCTATGTTATGCACCAATATATGTATCAAATACAATATTCAAGAACAACCATGAACTCCCTTTTTAACCCTAAAACTTCAGCCAACATAAACTAAAATTTTAGGGTCTTTGTCCAAACAAAACAATCAACCATTTGACATCAATCTTTCAAGGTTTATTCTAAAGCAAGTAAAATAAAACTTGAAAGACAAGGGATTCATACATCCATAACAAAAACAGCCCCTAATGGGTTGAAAAAGTCCATGAAAACTAACTTTTCTTGGACTTTTGAAGCAAATATTCCACATAACCGGCTCTAGATGCCATTGTTGGGTTTTGTAACACCCGTAAATTTATTTAAGACGAATAAAAGAACAAAAGAAAAGGGAAAAGGGGAGAAATGAATGTCAACCCAAAGATGAGGGGTTAAAAGTGTAAAAAGGGTGGAAAGTTGGTAAAAGTTGGTGATAAGGAGTATGGCTGCCCATTTTTTTCTGCACAACCACTTTCATTCGGATATTTTTGAAAGAGAAAGAGCAGAAGTCGAGCATTTGAAGAAGAACAAGAAGAAAAATCAGATTGAAGGTATAAATTAGTGATTTTTAAGTTGTGTTTTAGCTAAGAAACTGAAAGTATGTGTTCTTATGTGTGCGTATATGTGCTCGGGTGTGTTTATGGGATTTTATAGGTGTTGAATTTATAGCAAACGGGGTTTTGAAGAAGTCAACACCCAAGAGACTGCTATGGTGAGTTCTAGACCCCGTATTTTTCACATGTTTTGTACGATTTTGGGACTGGAAATAAATGTAAAATGTTTTTAAAAAGAATGGAAGTATGAACCCGTATGTGCCCATGTATGCATGATGATGTTTATGAATGTTTTATGTTATGATCATGTTTAGTATAGTGTGTATATGCTCAGAATAAGGTAATGTGATGATTAGGACTGAAATGGACTCAGGAAGATGTTTAACAGGTTAATAATACGCCTATACAAGGATCATGAGTCCAAACAGTGCTCATGAGTCTGAATTCTGACTTAGAAAAACCAAGTGTAGGGTAATAAGTCCAAATAGTGCTCATGTGTCTGAATTCTGACTTAGAAAAACTAAGTGCAGGGTAATGAGTCTAAATAGTGCTCATGAGTCTAAATTCCGACTTAGAAAAACTATGTGCAGGGTAATGAGTCTAAATAGTGCTCATGAGTCTGAATTCTGACTTAGAAAAACTAAGTGCAGGGTAATGAGTCTAAATAGTGCTCATGAGTCTTAATTCTGACTTAGAAAAACCAAGTGTAGGGTAATAAGTCTAAACAGTGCTCCTGTGTCTGAATTCAGACTTAGAAAAACCAAGTGTAGGGTAATAAGTCCAAACAGTGCTCATGTGTCTGAATTCTGACTTATAAAAACCAAGTGTAGGGTAATAAGTCCAAACAGTGCTCATGTGCCTGAATTCTGACTTAGAAAAACTAAGTGTAGGGTAATGAGTCTGAACAGTGCTCTTGTGCCTGGAATTATTTACTAAGTGTAAGGTAAAAAGTCCCAACAGTGGTCAAACGCCCAAACAGTCCTCATGAGTCCAAATAGTGCTCATGCGCTCAAAAATTTGAATTTAATGCAGAATTTTCGTGGAAGTTTGTACAGCTAGGGTTTTGGACTGATATTGACTAAGGATTTATTAAATGCATATGATTATGTCTGATTTCATTATGACTCTTTTCTTAATATTTTAATTAATATTATGATTAGGGCTATTATTAATGTTATTTTTATTATTTTTATTAATGTGCTTATTAATAATAATATTGTATGACTCTACGTGGTATGATCATGATCAAGACAGGAAGTATTATCATTAATAAAGTGAAAGATTAATGATAAAGAAAAGTTGAACGTAAATGAATGAACGAAAGTCTTGCAAGCATATGAATAGAGGTGCACACCCCTGGCAGGTGTTAGCTCAACTGTGGTGCGGGTTCGCTACCCCGAAGGATGCACACAGGGTCAATCCTTGAGATTGGCATAGAGGTGAGCGACTTGGTGTCGCAAAAGACTCACAGGATAAGTGCAATCCTTGAGATTGCCATAGAGGTGAGCGACTCGGTGTCGCAAAAGACTCACAGGAACAAAAAGGGCAATCATTAAGATTTCTAACGAGGTGAGTGACTCTGTGTCGCAAAAGACTCGGAAGGATAATAATAAAAGTACTAATTGAAAGATGATGAAGATAATAATGATATTACCTACGTGTACGTACGATGTGTGATCACATATGAATATTGAACGGTTTGAAATGAAAAGTAAAGTATTTTAATTACAAAACTAGAACTCACTCAGCAACGCTGACTTTTATGTATTTCCCAGTTGGCAGGTAACAGGTTGCTGATAATGGCACACGGGGATGGCTATTTGGCGGGCAAGACTGACATCCATTTATGTTTTGACAATACTGTTGTTTTGTAATTCACTCGACTAATCATTTTATGACCCATGAACTAGAATGTATTGCTTAACAACAGTGTTTATAATGAATGAATGGGTTTTTGTCAAATTGATTCCGCTGCTTAAATTTATAATATGTATGTTTTATGCTGTGAATGACCAACTGTGAGGTGCTCGGGAACGGGGCCTTACAAGTTGGTATCAGAGCTAAAGTTTAAGTGAAACGGGTAAATTTTTCAAAATAAACCTTAACTTAAACTGAAAATGGGACAAGAAGAGGGATGTCAGCCCCGAGTAGCCATGTGCCATCAGGTATTGTTTTTCTTGAAAGTTAATCAGTATTATGTGCGTGTGCTATGTGATTTATGTGTTCTTAGTAGATTTAGATGCTGATGTAGTCAGGATATGAAGTGCTTGGGGTGTGGAGAGTAAAGTAAGTGGCTAATCACAATTGGTCACTGTAATTAGAGACTTAATATACTTGACATAAACTGAGCTATTACCCTAAATGACTGTTTTGGTGTTTGAATCTTATAGTGCTTAGGAAATGGCTGGGAAGAAACCTACCAAACCTTCTAGAGGTAGAGGTAGACCGCGTACGACTAGGAGCAGTGCTAAAGCTCCTAAGACGACTCCTGTGAACCCCGAGGTTCCTGACCGGAATGGAGAAACTGAGAATGCGAGCCTAAATGCCTCAGCTAGGGAGGCGATTGCTGATGAGGTACACCAAGTCCTGCAGGCAGTTATGCCATCTGTAGTGACCGATGTTATTAGAGCTGTAAGGAACGAGGAAAGAAAGGAGAAGGAGGACCGGAGAGAGTCGACTGGAAAGGAAAGCAAGGGAGGAGAGGAACGACCGGATCCTGAGATAGTAGTTTCCGACGAGGAAGTGGAGGATGCAGTAGGGATGACGAACAAGGGATGCAGTTACGGGGCATTTCAGAGGTGCAAGCCCCCGACTTTTGATGGAAATGGCAATGTTGCTGCCGCCCACCGTTGGGTAAGGGAAATGGAAGCGGTAATCGAGATCAGCGAGTGCCGGGAGGATCAGAAGGTGAAGTTTGCCACCCACTCCTTTACTGACTCAGCACTATGTTGGTGGGACAATATCGTCCAAGCTAAGGGCAGCAGGGCCATAGGGAAGATGAAGTGGTCCGAGTTGAAGAAGCTGGTAATTGAGGAGTTCTGTCCTCATAGGGAACTCGATAAGATCGAGAGGGGGTTCCTACAACTCGAGGCGGGAACCATGACCCACTAGCAGTACACTACCAAATTCAATGAGATGGCTAGGCTGGTGCCAGATCAAGTGACGCTGGTGTCCCGAAAGATTAACCGGTACGTTCAGGGACTGACAGCCGACATTCGTAGGCACTTGATTGCTGCCCGACCAAGCACTTTTAGGTTGGCAGTGGATTTGGTTGGGAGACTCTATGATGAGAGGGAGGTGGCAGATGCGGAGGTGAAAAAGGCTGGTGGTGGTGGTGACCGGAACTGGAATGGAAAACGGTTCGGGCATGGTGGTTTTACCCCGAACAACAAGAAGATGAGGAGGGATGACCGTAGGATGGGGTCATCAAGTTCAGGGCCTAAAAGGTGTGGCAAGTGCGGGAAGGAGCTTACGGGTGAGTGCAAAATGGGGCTCAACATGTGTTTCAAGTGCAGGAAGCCAGTCCACATCTTGAAAGACTGTAAGGAGCTGAGGTGTTACACCTGCGGTGAGGCGGGCCATATGAGCAAAGACTGCAGAAAGCCAAGGGTGGAGAGTTCCAGGGCGAAGAAGACGGCCGGATCTGAAGGGCAGAAGGCGAGTGCCAGAGCTTTCACCATGACCAGGGAGGAGGCTAGGACGGACCCTGATGTCGTGTCAGGTACGTTTCTAGTAAATCAAACTCTTGCTTCTATGTTATTTGATTCTGGTGCTAGTAAGAGTTTTATTTCTGCCAATTTCTGTGCTAAACTGCCCCTTAGTAGTAAATTCATTGATGAGCCCTTCGACGTAGAGACTGCTATTGGTAAGTCCACTAGGGTTACAAATAAAGTTAAAAGGTCACAGGTTTGTTGCTAAATTACATGTGATGCCCCTAGGTGGATTTGATGTAGTACTAGGGATAGATTGGTTAGCAACCCATGAAGCGAATATCGTATGTCGTAAGAAGATGATTAGACTGACGGCGCCTGACGGAAGTCCGGTGACAATATACGGCGATCGTGTTACGACGATTCCGAAAGTGATTTCGATGGCGGTGGCGGGAAAGTGCATGAGACGTGGATGTAGCGCTTATTTGGCCTACGTGAAAGATGTGGACACGCCGACACCCCAATTGTCCGATGTGCCGGTGGTGCGTGACTTTCCCGATGTATTTCCGGAGGACCTATCAGGTGTGCCACCAGATCTCGAAATCAAATTTCAAATTGACTTAATACCCGGTGCCCAACCTGTCGCCAAGGCACCATGTCGATTAGCTCCTACGGATATGAAGGAGTTGATGGAGCAACTGCAAGAGTTGCTCGATAACGGTTTTATCAGGCCGAGTATCTCCCCTTGGGGTGCTCCGGTCTTGTTCGTGAAGAAGAAGGATGGTAGTATGAGAATGTGCATCGACTACCACGAATTGAATAAGTTGACGGTAAAGAATCGGTATCCGTTACCGAGGATTGATGACTTGTTTGATCAGCTCCAAGGTGTCAGCTGGTTCTCGAGGATAGATCTTCGATCTGGTTACCATCAATTGAAAGTGAGGAAGCAAGACATTCCTAAAATAGCTATTCGTACGCGTTATGGACACTATGAGTTTCTTGTTATGTCCTTTGGTTTAACCAATGCGCCAGCTGCTTTTATGGATTTGATGAATAGAGTGTGCCGGCCAATGCTAGATAAATCGGTGATTGTGTTCATGGATGATATCCTGATTTATTCAAGGAGCAAAGAAGAGCATGCCGGTCATATTTGGGAAGTGTTGGAAACACTGAGAAGGGAGAAACTGTATGCTAAGTTCTCCAAGTGTGCTTTCTGGCTACGCGAGGTGCAATTTCTGGGTCACGTGGTAAATGCAGAGGGAATCATGGTGGACCCAGCAAAGGTTGAGTCCATGATGCAATGGAATTCTCCTAAGACGCCATTCGAAATTCGTAGTTTCTTGGGATTGGCGGGCTACTACAGGAGATTTATTCAAGACTTCTCCAAGATAGCCTCGCCTTGGACAAAATTAACTCGCAAGGAAGTAAAGTTCGTGTGGGGTCGAGAACAGGAGAATGCCTTTGAGGAGTTGAAGACGAGACTAACACAAGCTCTTGTCTTGACATTGCCCGAGGGAAATGAAGACTTAGTGGTATATTCGGATGCATCCTACTCTGGGCTAGGTTGTGTATTGTAAGACCCCGCTCCCGGGTACCTTACGGTTGGTCATTCATCGCACATAAAACATACATTTGGTATACATTCGTAAGCATCATAGATAAACAACATATATTAAGTAAAATAACGCAGCGGAATTAATAAGAAAGACATTCTCATTTCATCATAAAAGCTTTTACAATGCATTACATCGTTGACTTGATTACAAAGTACAAGCTTTCTTACATTGCCTAGCTTTACTATGATTGTTGCTGAAGCATATGAAACAGAGGATTTCATAAGTAATCCCCGTTATGTGAATCCTCAACAATCATAGGGTCATAAACAGTGACCTCTAGTATAAAAATATAAAATATAAAAATTTATTTTTTCATCATAAAGAAGATTCCTTAAGTAATCACGTTTATGGGAATCCTTAAGAAATCTTGCACTTGCATGCAACATAATGTGTTGCGTGCATTACGGGCCCACAACACATGACATTGCAGCATTATCAAAAGGAGAATGTCATCCCAAAAGAGCTGAGTAGCCGCCTCGTGCCATCCCCAGCAACACTACCTGCCAACTTGAAACACATAAAAAGTCAGCGTTGCTGAGTGAGTTCTAGTTTTATAATAAACATAGTAAATATTCATTAGAAACTGTTAATTCACATGACCCTGCATCATACGTACACAGAGATAATATTCGTTATTATCTTCGTCATTCGTTATACATTATCCTTAGCTTCTCATATGGATCCTGTCAGGCTTTGCCCACTTCATAGCATTCGGCTATGATTACTGTGGTCGAATGACAAGGATCCCGTTCATCCTTACTTGCACATTGAATTCTTTCGTACCAATACCATATGCTATACCCCGAACAGTCTTAGCTACTGGGCCGAAGTCAACAAATGAACAACAAAACGTATGCCACAGTACTAGTAGGTAAGCGGTAGAGGTACCATGACCATGGTCAATCACAAAGAAAGACCAATCGACTCATTCAATGCTTGCAAGACTTAATTTATTCATTCATTAGTGCATGTATTCATCATCATCTTTCTTCTCATTTATTTGTTAATATATGCATTCATCATCATGTTCCTCTTTCATTATCTTTCACTTTACGTTACATAATACTTTGTTCTTTCATTTTTATGGCTCGTAACATTTTGGAAGATAAACGTACATCGTCATAAGGAACATACACATATCATACATTCATCTTCGTACAAAGCATCACACATATATGGTATACCATAGGTATACCCATGCAACATCATCATCATCATCATGCCTATGTTACTAGTCCACCCAAATGAATCAGGTCATGCTAAACTTATACACACAGTGCGTTCTGCTCACCCGCATTTGTCTGGCCATCCGCATTAGTCAATGCAGATGAGTAATACCCTATCCGCATTAATTTGCCCCATCCGCATTAGTCAATGTGGATGAGGAATGACTTACCTGCATTCCTGAGTTAGTCTACATTGAACAATGCGGCTGAATTGCCTTGATCATTTTCTTATTAGGACAATGCGGATGAGGCATTGCCCGGCCCGCATTTCCTTTAGTCTCCCGCATTAGTTAATGCGGCTTACTGCCTTAACCGCATACCGAGTATACCCGTATTGGGTTAATGCGGGCGAAGAAAAAGCCTTGACCGCATTTGCTTGGTCATCCGCATGGGCTAATGCGGTTGATCAACTTAGCCATATTTGCATCAGTAGTCCGCATTGGTCAATGCGGTGGAGCGTGACGACCTGCAATTTAGTCTATACTGTGCTCGTATCTCATTCATCAGCTAAACACTTCTATAGCATAGAATCATCACATAGTTCTTTCAAAACCACTTAAATATCATGTATACTAAGCTAGAACTTACATTAACAGTATACTTATGTACATACATACATGAAACACATATATCTGTCTTGGAACGTTTGCACCAGCTTCCCTAACAGATTATATACTCATAGACATACACATACAGGTACGGGGTAACACCCGCAACTCGAAAACTGTTTTAAAATGTGTTCCAGCCCCAAAATCGTTTGAAAATGCATAAAAGGAGGGGTCTTAGAACTCACATTGTGTTGCTGGGTATGACTTCTTCGAAATCCTTAGCCGTGAGGTCTTGTATCGCGTATCAGTCTTCTTTCTTGTTCATTCTCCGAAATCTCGTGGTCTGCTCTTTCTCTCTCTAGAAAGCTTCAAAGATTTGGGGGTGGTGAGGGAAAGAGTGGGCAGCCATCCCTATGTATATCAGATATTTCTCTTTTCTTTGTACTTTTTACACAATACCCCCTCTACTTTTATTCCTTTCTTATTTCCTTTCAAGATACTTTCTTTTCTTTTCTTATTATTATTTCTCTTTGTCTAATCAAAATTTCGGTTGTTACAAGTCCACCACCCTTATAAAGGTTTCGTCCCTGAAACCTGTTATTCCTTGAATAGACGTGGGTAGTGTTATCTCATCTCTTCCTCAGTCTCTCACGTAGACTCAGATCCCTTTATGTGCTTCCACTGTACATGCACAAGGGGAACCACTTTATTTCGCAGCCGCTTTTCTTTTCAGTCAAGGATTGCCACTGGTTGCTCAACATAATTGAGCCATTCATCTACTTCGATATCTTCCATTGCAACAATCATATCTTCATCGGCCAAACATTTTCTCAGATGAGATACGTGAAAGGTCGGGTGAATTCCACTCAACTCATCTGGCAATTCCAACCTATAGGCCAGTTCTCCTACTCGAGCAATGATTCGGAAAGGGCCTATATACCGCGGAGTCAACTTACCCCGCTTCCAGAACCGAATGATTCCTTTCCAAGGCGAGACCTTCAACATAACCCGATCCCCCGCCTGGAAGTCAATCGGCCTGCGTCGTTTGTTAGCATATGACTTCTGTCGGTCTTTGGCCGCCTTCATATAGGCTTTGATCTTTTCAAGCTTTTCAGTCGTAGCCTCGATCACTTCGACGCTTCCCAATTCTTTTTGACCATTATCACCCCAACAGACGGGTGTCCTGCATCTCCTACTGTATAGCATCTCATAGGGTGGCATGCCAATACTGGCATGATAGCTGTTGTTGTACGAGAATTCAGCTAATGGTAGGTGGTCATCCCAACTTCCCCCAAAGTCGATAACACATGCCCGAAGCATGTCCTCCAAAGTCTGAATGGTCCTTTCCGACTGGCCATCAGTTTGAGGATGATAAGCCGTGCTAATATGCAACCTCGTCCCCATGGCATCATGGAATTTCTTCCAGAATTTGGATGTAAACCGGGTGTCACGATCGGATACAATCAACACCGGTACACCATGACGAGTCACAACCTCTTTGATGAAAAGATCGGCCAACCTCTCAGATGAATATGTCTCGCGTATCGGGAGGAAGTGAGCACTCTTCGTCAGACGATCCACAATCACCCATATAGTACCATACCCTTTCGGGGTACGTGGCAGCTTTGTGATAAAATCCATGGTGATGCGCTCCCACTTCCATTCCGGTATATCCAAAGGTTGAATCTTTCCATATTACATCTGGTGTTCGGCCTTCACTTGCAAACAAGTGAGACATTTACTCACATACTCCACCACATCACGTTTCATATCCGGCCACCAATAATCTTTCTTCATGTCTTGGTACATCTTGTAGCACCGGGATGAATGGAGTACCGAGTCTTGTGAGCTTCATCCATGATCTTCATACGTAGATCCCCAAATCGTGGAATCCATATTCGCCCAAATCGAGTCTTGACACCAAACGTGTTTTCACCCAATTCCGCGACCAGACCTCTCATTCGTTCTGAGTTAAGATGATCTTCTTTCAGTGCTTCATCTTGAAACTCCTTGACTTGCTTCATTACGTCCGAGGTCATGATCAGCTGGTATGCCTTCACCCGTATCGGTTCGGGCCTCTCCTTTCGGCTAATGGCATCAGCCACCACGTTGGCTTTGCCCGGATGGTAGTGGATTTCACAATCGTAATCCTTTATAAGTTCCAACCATCGCCTTTGCCTCATATTCAGATCTTTTTTGCTCGAAGAAGTACTTCAAGCTCTTGTGGTCTGTGAAAATGGTGCACTTTGTTCCGTAGAGGTAGTGCCTCCAAATCTTTAACGCGAAGACCACAGCTGCTAGCTCCAAGTCATGGGTGGGGTAATTAACCTCGTGAACTTTCAGCTGTCGGGATGCATAGGCTATCACATTTCCCCTTTGCATTAGTACGCACCCCAACCCCAAGTAGGAAGCATCAGAATAAACCGCCAAGTCTTCGCTTCCATCGGGTAATGCCAATACTGGAGCTTGGGTCAATCTTGTCTTCAATTCTTCGAACGCTTTCTCTTGAGCTTGACCCCATACAACTTTACATCTTTCCGGGTCAACTTGGTCAGTGGAGAAGCAATCTTGGAAAAGTCTTGAATAAATCTTCGGTAATAACCTGCCAAACCCAAGAAACTTCGGATCTCAGACTACGTCTTTGGAGACTTCCATTGCATCACCGCTTCCACCTTCGCCGGATCAACCATAATCCCATTCGGATTTACCACGTGACCCAAGAACTGAACTTCACACAACCAAAATGCGCACTTGGAGAACTTGGCGTACAAATTCTCCCTCCTCAACGTCTCTAGTACTTCTCGAATGTGACTGGCATGTTCTATCTCACTTTTTGAATAAATCAGGATGTCATCAATAAACACGATCACTGACTTATCCAACATCGGCCGACACACTCGGTTCATCAAATCCATAAAAGCAGCCCGCGCATTTGTCAAACCCAAAGACATGACAAGAAACTCATAGTGACCATAGCGCGTACGAAAGGCTGTTTTAGGAATGTCTTGCTCCTTCACTTTTAGTTGATGGTAGCCCGATCGAAGATCTATTCGTGAAAACCAACTGGCGCCTTGAAGTTGATCAAATAAATCATCGATTCTTGGCAAGGGGTATCTGTTCTTCACCGTCAACTTGTTCAACTCACGGTAGTCGATGCACATCCTCATACTACCATCCTTCTTCTTCACAAACAGGACCGGAGCACCCCAAGGTGAGATACTCGGTCTAATAAACCCCTTATCCAATAGCTCTTGCAACTGCTTCATCAACTCTTTCATTTCCGTCGGGGCCAATCGATACGGTGCCTTGGCGACAGGTTGAGCACCCGGTATCAGGTCAATCTGGAACTCGATCTCTCTGTCAGGTGGCAATCCCGATAAGTCTTCCGGGAATACGTCTGGAAAATCACGCACAACCGGAACATCAGATAGTCGTGGTGTTGGCGTTTCCATATCTTTCACGTAACATAAGTAGGCGCTGCACCCACGCCTCATACATTTTCCCGCCACAACCATTGAGATCACCTTCGGAGTCGTAGTAACCCGATCACCATAAACAGTCACTGAACTACCGCCGGGCGCTGTCAATTGAATCATCTTCTGGCGACACACGATGTTCGCCTCAAAGTCCACCAACCAATCCATACCAAGCACCAAATTGAAACCACCCAAAGTCATTGCAAACGGCCTAACCAGAAATTTATGGCCCTCCAATTCAACATCACAACCCTCTATCACCTCGGAGATCCTAGTAGATTTACCTATGGCAGTTTCTACATCGAAGGGCACATCAATACGTCTACTACTAACAGGCAGCTTAGTACGGAAGGCATTAGAAATAAAACTCCTACTGGCACCCGAATCAAATAATACAGAGGCTAAAGTTTGGTTCACCAAAAATGTACCGGACACAACATCAGGGTCCATCCTAGCCTCTTCTTGCGTCATCGTGAATGCCCTGGCCTTTGCCCTTGGTTATCCTCTCGTCTTCTTCTCCCCTGAGCCCTCAGCCCTCGGCTTCTTGCAATCTCTGCTCATATGACCACTTTCCCCACAGTTGAAACACTTGCCCATCCGGCAATCCTTGGCCATATGCCCTGTCTTCCCACACTTAAAGCAGATGTTGGAGCCCCATTTGCACTCCCTCGAGTGCTCTCTACCACATTGGCCACACTTCCTCAACCCTGCTCCTGACATGACCACACGGTGGTCATCACCCTTGCCATCTTGTTACTTGTCGAGGTATCACCTCGACTAAACCTCTTTCCCTGCCAGTTTCTCTCACCACCTCCCTTCTTACTAATCTCAGCTTTCACCACCACAATCCGTTCATCATATAATCTCCCAACCAAATCCACTACCGACCTAAAGGTGCTTGGTCGAGCAGTAATCAAATGCCTGCGGATGTCAGCTGGCAGCCCCTGAATATACCGGTTGATCTTGCGAGACACCGGCGTCACCTGGTCCGGCACCATTCTCGCCATATCATTAAACTTGGTGGTGTACTGTTGGTGGGTCATCGTCCCCACCTCCAACTGCAGGAACTCTCTCTCGACTATGTCCATTTCCCGACGAGGACTGAACTCCTCGATCACCATCCTTTTCAACTCGGACCACTTCATTCTTCCGATGGCCCTGCTACCCTCGGCCTGGACTATGTTGTTCCACCAGCATAAGGCCGACCCCGTGAAGGAGTGGGTAGCAAACTTCACCTTCTTGTCCCCCTGAAAATCACTAATATCAAGGACAACTTCCATTTCCCTCACCCATTGGTGAGCATTAGCCGCAGTGCCAGAACCGTCAAAAGTAGGGGGCTTGCACCTCATGAATGCCCCGTAATTACAACCCCGTGTTGTCTCTCGTACCGGCTCCTCCTCCTCTTCCCTCTTCATTATCAGATAGAACCGTTTCCGGCTCTTGTTGCTCCTGTCTTCCTGAGGACCTGTTCCTCTCTTTCCTTTCACCTTCCCTGACAGCCTTAATTACCTCGGTCACCACAGACGGTAAGATCGTCTGCATGACCTGATGTACCTCCTTAACCACTGCCTCTTTTACCAAGGCTCTCAAGTTAGCGCTCTCATCTACCCCCTCTTGATGAGGAGTATCGGGTTCTTCATGAACCACTTTCTCCACCCTAGGTCTTCCTCTTGTGGCTCATGGTTCAGTACCTAGTCCGCCACCACCTCCACCCCGGGAAGCTTTGGAAGATCTACCACCAACCATTTTCTACCACACACTGAAAGGTTCAAATACCAACACGGTCATTCAAGGAAATAGCTCAGTTTATGTCAAGTATAGTAAGTTCCTAATTACAGTGGCCAGTTATGATTAGCCACTTACTGTACTCTTCGTACCCCAAGCATTACCTGTCCCAACTACGTTAGTATCTAACTCTAATAGTAACACATACATCACATAACATGCGCAAGTAATACTGATTAACTTTAATAAAAATACCTGATGGCACGTAACTACTCAGATGGTATTCTCTTCCATTCTGTCCCATTTTCAGTTCAAGTTTAGGTTTATTTTGAAAATTTACCCGTTTCACTTAAACTTTGGCTCTGATACCAACTTGTAAGACCCCGCTCCCGGGCACCTTACGGTTGGTCATTCATCGCACATAAAACATACATTTGGTATACATTCGTAAGCATCTTAGATAAACAACATATATTAAGTAAAATAACGCAGCGGAATTAATAAGAAAGACATTCTCATTTCATCATAAAAGCTTTTACAATGCATTACATCGTTGACTTGATTACAAAGTACAAGCTTTCTTACATTGCCTAACTTTACTATGATTGCTGCTGAAGCATATGAAACCAAGGATTTCATAAGTAATCCCCGTTATGTGAATCCTCAACAATCATAGGGTCATAAACAGTGACCTCTAGTATAAAAATATAAAATATAAAAATTTCTTTTTTCATCATAAAGAAGATTCCTTAAGTAATCACGTTTATGGGAATCCTTAAGAAATCTTGCACTTGCATGCAACATAATGTGTTGCGTGCATTACGGGCCCACAACACATGACGTTGCAGCATTATCAAAAGGAGAATGTCATCCTAAAAGAGCTGAGTAGCCGCCTCGTGCCATCCCCAGCAACACTACCTGCCAACTTGAAACACATAAAAAGTCAGCGTTGCTGAGTGAGTTCTAGTTTTATAATAAACATAGTAAATTTTCATTAGAAACTGTTAATTCACATGACCCTGCATCATATGTACACAGAGATAATATTCGTTATTATCTTCGTCATTCGTTATACATTATCCTTAGCTTCTCATATGGATCCTGTCAGGCTTTGCCCACTTCATAGCATTTGGCTATGATTACTGTGGTCGAATGACAAGGATCCCGTTCATCCTTACTTGCACATTGAATTCTTTCGTACCAATGCCATATGCTATACCCCGAACAGTCCTAGCTACTGGGCCGAAGTCAACAAATGAACAACAAAACGTATGCCACAGTACTAGTAGGTAAGCGGTAGAGGTACCATGACCATGGTCAATCATAAAGAAAGACCAATCGACTCATTCAATGCTTGCAAGACTTAATTCATTCATTCATTAGTGCATGTATTCATCATCATCTTTCTTCTCATTTATTTGTTAATACATGCATTCATCATCATGTTCCTCTTTCATTATCTTTCACTTTAGTTACATAATACTTTGTTCTTTCACTTTCATGGCTCGTAAAGTTTTGGAAGATAAACGTACATCATCATAAGGAACATACACATATCATACATTCATCTTCGTACAAAGCATCACACATATATGGTATACCATAGGTATACCCATGCAACAACATCATCATTATCATGCCTATGTTACCAGTCCACCCAAATGAATCAGGCCATGCTAAACTTATACACACAGTGCGTTCTGCTCACCCGCATTAGTCTGGCCATCCGCATTAGTCAATGCGGATGAGTAATACCCTATCCGCATTAGTTTACCCCATCCGCATTAGTCAATGCGGATGAGGAATGACTTACCCGCATTCCTGAGTTAGTCTGCATTGAACAATGCGGCTGAATTGCCTTGATCATTTTCTTATTAGGACAATGCGGATGAGGCATTGCCCGGCCCGCATTTCCTTTAGTCTCCCGCATTGGTTAATGCGGCTTACTGCCTTAACCGCATACCGAGTATACCTGTATTGGGTTAATGCGGGTGAAGAGAAATCCTTGACCGCATTTGCTTGGTCATCCGCATGGGCTAATGCGGTTGATCAACTTAGCCATATTTGCATCAGTAGTCCGCATTGGTCAATGCGGTGGAGCGTGACGACCTGCAACTTAGTCTATACTGTGCTCGTATCTCAATTATCAGCTAAACACTTCTATAGCACAGAATCATCACATAGTTCATTCAAAACCACTTAAATATCATGTATACTGAGCTAGAACTTACATTAACAGTATACTTATGTACATACATACGTGAAACACATATATCTGTCTTGGAACGTTCGCACCAGCTTCCCTAACAGATTATATATTCATAGACATACACATACAGGTACGGGGTAACACCCGCAACTCGAAAACTGTTTTAAAATGTGTTCCAGCCCCAAAATCGTTCGAAAATGCATAAAAGGAGGGGTCTTAGAACTCACATTGTGATGCTGGGCATGACTTCTTCGAAATCCTTAGCCGTGAGGTCTTGTATCGCGTATCAGTCTTCTTCTTCTTCTTGTTCTTTCTCCGAAATCTCGTGGTCTGCTCTTTCTCTCTCTAGAAAGCTTCAAAGATTTGGGGGTGGTGAGGGAAAGAGTGGGCAGCCATCCCTATGTATATCAGATATTTCTCTTTTCTTTGTACTTTTTACACAATACCCCCCCTCTACTTTTATTCCTTTCTCATTTCCTTTCAAGATACTTTCTTTTCTTTTCTTATTATTATTTCTCTTTGTCTAATCAAAATTTCGGTTGTTACATGTATTGATGCAACGTGGAAGGGTAAAGGCTACGCATCTCGACAGCTGAAAATCCACAAAGTCAACTATCCCACGCACGATCTAGAATTAGCCGCGGTGGTTTTTGCGTTGAAGATTTGGCGGCACTATCTATACGGGACTAAGTGCACCATCTTCACAGACCACAAAAGCTTGAAGTACTTCTTTGAGCAGAGAGATCTAAACATGAGGCAGAGGCGATGGTTGGAGCTCATAAAGGATTATGGTTGCGAAATCTATTACCATCCGGGCAAGGCCAACATGGTGGCAGATGCCCTTAGCCGAAAAGAAAGGCCCGAGCCAATCCGGGTGAAGGCTTATCAGCTGATTATAACCTCTGATGTGATGACACAGATTAAGGAGTTCCAAGACGAGGCTTTGAAAGAAGATCGTCTTAACTCCGAAAGGATGAGAGGTCTAGTCACGGAATTGGGCGAGAACACTCTTGGTGTTAAGACCCGATTCGGGCGGATGTGGATTCCTCGATACGGGGATCTACGTGGAAGGATTATGGACGAGGCCCATAAGACTCGATACTCCATTCATCCCGGCGCTACCAAGATGTACCACGATATGAAGAAAGATTACTGGTGGCCGGGTATGAAACGTGATGTGGTGGAGTACGTGAGTAAGTGCCTGACTTGTTTACAGTTAAAGGCAGAACACCAGAAAGCTTACGGGAAGATCCAACCGTTGGATATACCCGAGTGGAAGTGGGAGCACATCACCATGGATTTCATCACGAAGTTACCACGTACCCCGAAAGGGTATGATGCTATATGGGTGATCGTCGACCAATTAACGAAGAGTTCTCACTTCCTACCGATCCGTAAAACATACTCGTTCGAAAGATTGGCGGATTTGTGCATCAAGGAAATCGTAGCTCGTCATGGTGTGCCGGTGTCTATTGTGTCTGATCGCGACACCCGGTTTACCTCCAAGTTTTGGAAGAGATTTCATGATGCAATGGGGACGAGGCTACACATCAGTACAGCATATCACCCACGGACGGACGGTCAGTCTGAGAGGACGATCCAAACACTCGAGGACATGCTTCGAGCGTGCGTGATCGATTTTGGAGGAAGTTGGGATAATCACTTACCGTTGGCAGAATTCTCGTACAACAATAGTTATCATGCCAGTATTGGCATGCCACCCTACGAGATGCTATACGGTAGGAGATGTAGGACGCCCGTATGTTGGGGAGACATTGGGCAGAAGGAACTAGGAGGTGTCGCGGTAGTTTAAGCAACGACTGAGAAGCTGGAAAAGATCAAAGCCTTCATGAAGGCGGCGAAAGATAGACAAAAGTCGTATGCTGACAAAAGGCGAAGACCGATAGAATTCAAGGTCGGAGACCGAGTCATGTTAAAGGTCTCACCTTGGAAAGGCATTATCCGGTTCAGGAAACGAGGTAAGTTGAGCCGAAGGTATATAGGACCATTCTGAATCACCGCATGAGTAGGAGAGGTAGCCTATCAACTTGAAATGCCAGATGAGTTAAGTGGAATTCATCCCAAATTCCATGTATCTCATCTGAGAAAGTGCTTAGCTGATGAAGATATGATTGTTCCACTGGAGGATATTGAAGTAGATGAGCGGCTTAATTATGTGGAGCAACCAGTGGCAATCATTGATCGTAAAGAAAAGAAGTTAAGAAATAAAGTGGTTCCTCTTGTGCGTGTACAGTGGAAGCACAGGAAGGGATCCGAGTCTACGTGGGAGACTGAAGTGGAGATGAGACAGCATTACCCACATCTGTTTGAGGAATAACAGGTTTCTTGGACAAAACCTATATAAGGGGGGTGGACTTGTAACACCCGTAAAATTATTTAAGATGAATAAAAGAATAAAAGAAAAGGGAAAAGGGGAGAAATGAATGTCAACCCAAAGATGAGGGGTTAAAAGTGTAAAAAGGGTGGAAAGTTGGTAAAAGTTGGTGATAAGGAGTATGGCTGCCCATTTTTTTTCTGCACAACCACTTTCATTCGGATATTTTTGAAAGAGAAAGAGCAGAAGTCGAGCATTTGAAGAAGAACAAGAAGAAAAATCAGATTGAAGGTATAAATTAGTGATTTTTAAGTTGTGTTTTAGCTAAGAAACTGAAAGTATGTGTTCTTATGTGTGCGTATATGTGTTCGGGTGTGTTTATGGGATTTTATAGGTGTTGAATTTGTAGCAAACGGGTTTTGAAGAAGTCAACACCCGAGAGACTGCTAAGGTGAGTTCTAGACCCCGTATTTTTCACATGTTTTGTATGATTTTGGGGCTGGAAATACATGTAAAATGTTTTTAAAAAGAATGGAAGTATGACCCCGTATGTGCCCATGTATGCATGATGATGTTCATGAATGTTTTATGTTATGATCATGTTTAGTATAGTGTGTATATGCTCAGAATAAGGTAATGTGATGATTGGGACTGAAATCGACTCAGGAACATGTTTAACAGGTTAATAATACGGTTATACAAGGATCATGAGTCCAAACAGTGCTCATGAGTCTGAATTTTGACTTAGAAAAACCAAGTGTAGGGTAATAAGTCCAAATAGTGCTCATGTGTCTGAATTCTGACTTAGAAAAACTAAGTGTAGGGTAATGAGTCTAAATAGTGCTCATGAGTCTAAATTCTGACTTAGAAAAACTAAGTGAAGGGTAATGAGTCTAAATAGTGCTCATGAGTCTGAATTCTGACTTAGAAAAACTAAGTGCAGGGTAATGAGTCTAAATAGTGCTCATGAGTCTGAATTCTGACTTAGAAAAAACAAGTAGGGTAATAAGTCCAAACAGTGCTCATGTGTCTGAATTCTGACTTAGAAAAACCAAGTGTAGGGTAATAAGTCCAAACAGTGCTCATGTGTCTGAATTCTGACTTAGAAAAACCAAGTGTAGGGTAATAAGTCCAAACAGTGCTCATGTGCCTGAATTCTGACTTAGAAAAACTAAGTGTAGGGTAATGAGTCTGAACAGTACTCTTGTGCCTGGAATTATTTACTAAGTGTAAGGTAAAAAGTCCCAACAGTGGCCAAACACCCAAATAGTCCTCATGAGTCCAAATAGTGCTCATGCGCCCAAAAATTTGAATTTAATGCAGAATTTTCGTGGAAGTTTGTACAACTAGGGTTTTGGACTGATATTGACAAAGGATTTATTAAATGCATATGATTATGTCTGATTTCATTATGACTCTTTTCTTAATATTTTAATTAATATTATGATTAGGGCTATTATTAATGTTATTTTTATTATTTTTATTAATGTGCTTATTAATAATAATATTGTATGACTCTACGTGGTATGATCATGATCAAGACAGGAAGTATTATCATTAATAAAGAGAAAGATTAATGATAAAGAAAAGTTGAACGTAAATGAATGAACGAAAGTCTTGCAAGCAAATGAATAGAGGTGCACACCCCTGGCAGGTGTTAGCTCAACTGTGATGCGGGTTCGCTACCCCAAAGGATGCACACAGGGTCAATCCTTGAGATTGGCATAGAGGTGAGCGACTTGGTGTCGCAAAAGACTCACAGGATAAGTGCAATCCTTGAGATTGCCATAGAGGTGAGCGACTCGGTGTCGCAAAAGACTCACAGGAACAAAAAGGGCAATCATTAAGATTTCTAACGAGGTGAGTGACTCTGTGTCGCAAAAGACTCGGAAGGATAATGATTAAAGTACTAATTGAATGATGATGAAGATAATAATGATATTACCTACGTGTACGTACGATGTGTGATCACTTATGAATATTGAACGGTTTGAAATGAAAAGTAAAGTATTTTATTTACAAAACTAGAACTCACTCAGCAACGCTGACTTTTATGTATTTTCCAGTTGGCAGGTAACAGGTTGCTGATGATGGCACACGAGGATGGCTATTTGGCGGGCAAGACTGACATCCATTTATGTTTTGACAATACTGTTGTTTTGTAATTCACTCGACTAATCATTTTATGACCCATGAACTAGAATGTATTGCTTAACAATAGTGTTTATAATGAATGAATGGGTTTTTGTCAAATTGATTCCGCTGCTTAAATTTATAATATGTATGTTTTATGCTGTGAATGACCAACAGTGAGGTGCTCGGGAACGGGGCCTTACAGGTTTGTGACAAGATTATCAAAGTTGGTTTAACCATTTAAACTACAAAACCACAGCGGATATAAGTTATTAAAATTAGGTTTAATAATATGAAAATAAACCATTCTTTAACACAAAACAAACCCATGAACAAGGATCATATGTATGAGAAATGAAATGCTAAAAAAACGAAAAAGAACAACCATAGGGTGTTCTTGAAACTAACTTTCAAGAACAAAAGAATGTAGTATGGATGATAAGAAGATGATGATGCTTCTTGAATGTCTAGCCTCCAAAGAGAAGTCCTCAAGATTGTATACCCACAAGCTCTTGTAAACACCTAACTCGTTAGGGATTGCAACACCAAAACCTTCTTCTTGTGCTTCCTTCAAAAATGAAATTTTCAGTAATCTACCTCCTTAGATCTGAAAATTTCAGCCACAAAAGAAGAGTGTTCTTGCAATTGGGTGTATGAGAGAGAGTGTGAACAATGTGTAGTGTTAGAAGGGTTAATATCTTGTACTAAAACAAGACATATAATCCAAAGGAGGGCATGCAGTGGGGCGGCCGAAATTAGGGTGTTCCCACCCAATTTTTTTTTAACTTTTTCACACTCTTTAACATTATATAAGTTTATAAAATTAAACCCTTTTAATTTTATAACTAAACCACACTCTTGTTTGTTGTTATTTAATCCTTTTAAATAGCATACAAATAATTTCTCATGAACAAATTATCCATATAATTTGTTCTATTTCAAACGCAATAATTTAGAAAACCTATTTTCTAAATTGGTGTTAATATTTATTTGTTTGATCATATCAACAAATAAATATTTATTGGTATTCGCTTAGCTTGTTATTAGGTATAACCCGACTTGGATCTTAACATCCTAACCACATCAATCTTGTATGTGTCTTGGGCATATAAGATCCAACACTACTAGCATCACAATTAAAGCATAGATGCACAAATTTAAATTACCAGAAACGTACCTGACGTTACCTTGGAGTCTGATCTAGCCTTCTCCCGGTCATAGAAAAGGCTCTAGCCTTCACCCTCTGTTCTCCTTCCTCGTACCGGAGCTTCCTGACCTCAACTTCTTGCAGTCTCTGCTCATGTGTCCTGTCTTACCACAGTCGTAGCATTTAGCCATTTGACAATCTCTTACCCTGTGGCCCTCTTTTCCACACTAAAAACAGACGTTCATCCCCCACTTACACTCCCCCTCGTGGCCCTTACCACAGTTCTTGCATGCCTCCTCCCTCCTTGTTACCTTCTTCTGATTATCGACATTAAATGTCTCACCTCCAGACACAAATCCACCATCATTGTCTCGCCTTCCATTCCCATTCTTAACATAGTCCTGCTCCTCCTCTTTGTTTGTTATCGCCATCGCCTCTTGCTCGTCGTCCAATGTACCTGGTCGGGCAACAATCAGATGTCTACAAATACCTGTCGGCAGTCCTTGAATGTACCACTTAATCTTTCATGATACAGGCGTCACCTAATCTGGCACCAGCCTTGCCATCTCATTGAATTTAGTGGTGTATTGCCGGTGTGTCATCGTTCCTGTCTCCAGCTACAGAAACTCTCTCTCGATCTTGTCCAATTCCTGGTGAGGGAAAAACTCCTCGATCACCAGCCTCTTCAGTTCACTCCATCTTATCCTTCTGACTGCTCTGGTACCCTCAGCCTGGACAATGTTTCCCACCAGTATAAGGCCGATTCCACAAACGAGTGGGTAGCAAACTTCACCTTTTGATCCTCTCGGCACTCGCTGATATCAAGTACCACCTCCATCTCTCTCACCCAACGGTGAGCAGCCGTAGCACTCCCGTTTCCATCAAACGTTGGGGGCCTGCATCTTTGGAATGCCCCATAGTTACAGCCCCGTGCAGTTTCCTACACCGTTTCTTCCTCCTCCTCCTTACTAGAGACAACCGTCTCAGTCTCCGGTCATCCTCCTTCTCCGCTCCTAGTGGTCCTCCTCTCCTTCCTTTCACCCTCCCTCACCGCTTTAATTACTTCAGTTACACAGACGGCAGAATCATCTGCATAACTTGATGGACCTCTTCTACTACTGCCTCTTCACTGAGACCTCAAGTTCGCACTCTCATCACCACCTTCCTGGTGATGCATCTCGGGCTCCTCACGGGTCCTCTCACTAGTCTTAGCCCTATTCCTTGTGACACATGGTTCAGCACCACGTCCGCCATGTACTCCACCCCTAGAGGCCTTAGATGATCTACCTCCAGCCATACTCTATCACTATCAGATTCAAACACTAACACGGTCATCAAGGTAATATCTCAGATTATGTCAGTATAGTAAGTTTCTATTTACAGTGGCCAGTTGTGATTAGCCACTTACTTTACTCTTCACACTTCAAGCATTCCCTATCCTGACTACATCAGCATCTAAATCTACACGAAAGCACACTAGCCACATAACATGCGCACATAATACCGGTTAACATTAGCTTACATAAAACGTTAACATAAAACATTTACCTGGAGGCACGTAGCTACTAGGACTGGCATCCCTTCCCTTTCTTCCTATTCTCAGTTTAAGATTAGGTTTTGAAAATATTTACCCGATTCACTTAAACTTTAGCTCTGATACGAACTTGTAAGGCCCCGTTCCCAGGACGCTTACAAACTGGACCGTCATCGCATAAATCACATTTTAAAACATACATTACCTTTGCAGCAGAAATTAAAACTTTTTTAATAATTAAAAACATGCCATTTCATTACATTACAATATTCCTTTTCTTATCAAAATACAATGACATGTCAAAATGTGGATGCCAGCCTCAAAACGCTCCCTGTAGCTTATGCATCCATGCCTGCGACTCTTCAGCATCGATAAAATACCTTCCAACTATCATGCATACAAAAGTCAGCGATGCTGAGTGAGTTCTAGTTTTTATAATAAAATACTTTACTTCCTTTAAAAACTAGTCGTTACATTTGTCCGTGGTCATACATCACACGTACACTCAATCTATATTCATCATTCATTTCTTTCTTTCATACTTTCATCATTTTATTCTTTTCATTAATATTCACATTCTTTCTCATACTTCCTTTTCGTACTTTACATGCGTCAGTGGTTATACTGTTGGATCCTTTATGCCCAAGACACATAGAACCTTGATGTGGTTAGTACATTATGATCCAAGTCGGGTCATACCCAATAACAAGCTTAGCAAACACCAATTAATATATTTAATTGATGATATGATCATGCAGTTAAATAATTATACCAATTTAGAGAATGGTTTTTCTAAATAAATAGCATATGAGATGGAACATCTTATAAGGATATTTTGTTCAAGAATATTATTTGTAATGTTATTTAAGTTAATTAGATAACATCAAATAATAAAAGGAGTGTATGAGTTATACAATTAAAAGGTTAATTGTACAACTTAATTAGTGACTAATTTATAATACATATTGGATAATTAAGTTTGGGGGGAAACCCATTGCACCCAAAACTTTCGGCCGCCCCCCCTCTTTTGTGGTTGGTCCCTTTTGTTGGCATCTTGAGAACACAATTGATTCACTAGTCACTCACTCCATCTATCTCTCTCATACATGCCAAAAGAACCTAAAGAAAACTCTCTAATCTTTCAAGAAAACTCGGCTGGAACAAGGGTTTCAGTAGCCTTTTCTTTGTTTCTTTGGTGTTCAAATCCTAGCAAAACAAGTGCTTGCTTGAATCTTGAGGGTATGGAAGCTTGAGGACACCTCCCTTTGGTGTTTTGGCCATTCAAGAACGTCATTATCTCCTTCAAATCTCACGGTTTTGAGCAGTCCCTGAAAGGTAGTTTCATGGATGTTATTTTGATTGTTGTTTCATCTTGATAGCTAGTTCATTCATATATGTTTGATCCTATGTTCTTGGGTTTGTTGTTACTAAGATATATGCTCTAAAATTTTAGTTCCTAAAACATATTATTAAACTAAGATTCTGCTGCGTTTTCATATTTAAATGGTTAAACAACTTTGATATAGAGTCCAACAAACCCAACATTGGCATCTAGAGCCGGATATGTGGATAACTAGCTACAATAGTCCTTGTAAAATTGGTTTTATGGGGTTTTAACAACCTAATAAGGGCTGTTTTGTGATGATATAATGAATCCCTTATGTTTCAAGGTTTAATCTAGCATGGTTAAGTATAAACCTTGAAAGATTTACATCAAATGGTTAATTGTGTTGTTTGGACAAACCTTAAAATTTGAGTTCATGTTGGCTGAAATTTTAGGGTTGAAATAAGGGATTCATTGTTGTTCTTGGATGTTGAATATATTTCATATTTTGGTGCATAACATAGCCTTGGCCTTATGTGTTTGGTTTTGGTTGATTGTGATTTGTCATGTTGGTTTTGATTCATAAAAGGGTTGTAATATTTGTGTTTGTAATTTGGGTTGTAATTATTTATTCATTTGGTTATGTAATAAATAGATTAGGTGCATTTCTATTATTAGAAAATTGTATTAAGATATAATTTTGTAAAAGGAAGATGCACAAGATGAAGACCCAAAGATGGACATAAAAGGCATGGACACTTGAAGCTTTGGATGTGGATTCAAGTGGGAGTTCATGGACACATATGATGTGTCATTATTTAACCCTTAGGAAAGACCTAATGACAACACTTGTGATGGCAAACAAGTGTAGTCAACTTAGTTGCTATGGTTATGCACTTATGTTTGTATGATTATGCTTGTTTGGATGATTGTTGTTTCATTGTTTGGTTGATATTTGGATATGCATTACAAACTCATTAACAACTTAACAAGCTGAAAATTTGATGGTTCTTTAACATTAAGTAATTTATAAAAGGTTATTAAAAGTCTTAATGGTTTTAATAAAAGAGGTTTTATTAAAAGTGAACCATAGGGTACCTCATATTTGAAAGCATGCAAATATAAGGTACATAGAGTTTTCTAAACTAAGATTATGAAAACTTTAAATTTCTTTAGTAAACAAGTTTAACACCGTCCTTTTGCACAACACTTGAATCATTTGGAAACTCTTAATGGGATAAAGGTCACCTAACCATTTTGAGGGAACTTGTGATTTGAGGTGGGGATACCACATTTGTGGGATAAAGATCATTTAACCACTTATGTTGGAAAACTCACATGTGTGTGCAAGTAGGGTAACTTGATTTTCAAACCATGTTAAATGGATCACCTACAATATGGTTTACAAAGGTGTTGATGGGATAAACGTGCCGACCACACATATGATGTATAAGTCGATCCCATACCCTAGAAGTTGCAAAGGGTTGCAATTGTCAAAACGTTGACTACCTTGTTAATTTAAATAATGGGATAAAGGTCACCTAACCACTATTTAAATGAAACGTTGGATTCTAGAATTTTAAAATTGTGTAACACACATAAAAGGGCTTTAAATACTAAAATATGGATAATATCGTAAATACTAAAATTGAACTTTGTTAAATTTTGTAGATGACCACCAACAATAATGATAACAATGAAATCTCGTGCGCTCACTCACTATCACTAAGGACCATTCTCTAAAAGGAGCGTCTAAACCATAATAATTTTATTGATTTGTTTTGAAACTTGAGAATTGTTCTCAAGCAAGAGAAAGATCATATGTTTTAGACGATCCGATTCACGATCAACCTAATGAGGAGGATGAGGAGGCTTTTATGAATTGGGTGAAATACACTGAGGACTCGGTCCAAGTGTCTTGCCTCATGTTGGCAAGTATCACTCCCGATCTCCAAAAGGAGTATGAATATCATGGAGCATACGACATGATAACCCAGTTGAAGAAAACGTTCCAACAACAAGCAAGGGTAGAGCGCTTCGAAACGGTTCGAGCACTCCATGCATGTCGTATGGATGACACCCAATCTATTTCATCTTATCTACTTAAGATGAAAAGCCACATCGACCGCCTTGAAAGGCTGAATTGTCCCGTCTCGAAAGAGTTGGCTACGGATTTGATCCTCAACTCTTTTTCAAAAAGGTCTGACAACTTTGTCACGAATTATAACATGAACGGGTGGGACAAAAACATAAGTGAGCTTCACTCTATGCTCAAAACTGCCGAGGCGGCCATGGGTAAAAGGGTTTTACCCGTTCACACCATCAATGAGGGTGGGAACAAAAAGAGGCCTCACCCCGCACCCAAGGCAAATGTTGCCAAGGTTAGGGGCACATTAGGGGAAAGGGAGAAGGAGTGGTTAGAGCACCACCACCAAAACCAGTGTTGAAGAAGCAAAAGGTTGCTTCGAATGGCCCATGCTTTAAGTGTGGGGAGATTGGACATTGGGCAAGAAATTGTCCAGTCCATCTCAAAGAGTTGTAAGCTAAGAGGGATGCTGGGCAAACCTCAGGTACAATTTACATGATTCATATTGATCTAAATTTAATATCCTCTAACACATGGGTATTGGATACCGGATGTGGAACTCACATTTGTAATTTATTGCAGGGGTTCAAAGGAAGTAAGGACTTCAAGAAAGGGTATGTTAGCCCCTACATGGGGAATGGGGTGAAAGTTCAAGTTAAAGGCCGAGGGGACTACATCTTGAAGCTTCCAAACGGTTTGGAAGCAATTTTGAACAATATTTTGTATGCTCCTAGTTTGACTAGGAACATTATTTCTGTTTCCCAATTAAGACAATATGGTTATGTTTTAACATTTATTGAAGATGAAATTCATGTTTCTTTAAATGGCTTATTTTATTTTAAAGCTATCCCCATTAATGGTATTTATGAATTGGTTCGTAAAAACACATTGTATGATAGCTCATTGTACCAAACCACCACTAAGAAACTCAATCTAGATTTGAGTGATACCTATCTTTGGCATTGCCGTCTTGGTCATATAAACAAGAAGCGCATACAAACACTTCAAAAGAACGGTCTTTTAAAAGCAAATGAATATGATTCATTTGATGTATGTGAATCTTGTTTACAAGGTAAAATGACCAAAGCACCCTTTAGTGGCAAATCCGAAAGGCCAAGAGATTTATTAGGCATCATACATTCGGATGTATGTGGTCCTTTTAAGCCAATGACTAGGTACCAAGAAAGATACTTCATTACCTTTACCGACGACTATAGTTGATATGGTTATGTCTACTTTTTGAGACACAAAGATGAAGCTTTAGAAATGTTTAAAATCTTCCAAAATGAAGTAGAAAATCAACTTAACTAGAAAATAAAAATTCTCCACACCGATAGAGGAGGTGAATACCTAAGTGATGCTTTTAGAGATCATCTTAGAAGTTGTGGTATTGTCTCACAACTATCTCCACCTGGAACACCACAACATAATGGTGTGTCCGAGTGGAGAAATCGAACTCTATTGGATATGGTTCGATCTATGATGGCTAGAAGCTCACTGCCTCTATCATTTTGGGGTTTCGCTTTGCTCTCAGCGGCCTGTATTTTGAATATGGCCACAATCAAGAAAGTGGAAATGACACCTTTTGAAATATGGCATGGATGGGTTTCATCGCTTCCATATTTAAAGGTATAGGGTTTTGAGGCTTATGTTAAGACTCCCACCTCAAACAAGCTAGAAAGTCGTTCCACTACGTGTATCTTCATTGGATATCCTAGAGATTCTATGGGATATTATTTCTATGATCCATTGGAACTAAAGGAGTTTGTTACCAAGATGGCTGAGTTCTTAGAAGCTAAGTTCCTTACGGAAGGAACTAGCAGTAGAACCGTGGATCTTGAGGAGGATCAAGAACCACAAACCGATACATGTTTGGTTAACACTAGCACTCAACATGAGGATGTTGGGAATGATCAAGTGGTTGATCAATATACACAAAACGTTCACAGATCTGGTAGAATTAGTAATCCACCTGAAAGATATGGATTTTTCATA
Organism: Flaveria linearis; assembly: GCA_024085815.1. Lineage (NCBI taxonomy): Eukaryota > Viridiplantae > Streptophyta > Magnoliopsida > Asterales > Asteraceae > Flaveria > Flaveria linearis. The sequence continues at coordinate 36,744,863 of CM044007.1, read as the reverse complement.
GATGGATGCAAGGTGGTAGATTCCGATGAACCAACCACCTATCGTGATGCAATGTCCAATTTGGATTGTGACAAATGGCTTGAAGCCATGAATGTTGAGATGCAATCCATGTATGACAACCACGTGTGGGACTTGGTTGAACCACCTCTTAACTCCAAGATAGTTGGAAGTTAGTGGGTTTTCAAGAAGAAAACTGACATGCGTGGAAACTTGGATACTTATAAAGCTAGACTTGTAGCAAAAGGTTTCACTCAAACTCAATAGGTTGATTATGATAGGACCTTCTCACCCGTTGCAATGCTAAAGTATATTACGATATTGTTTGCCATAGCTGCTCATTATGATTATGAGATTTGGCAAATGGATGTCAAAACCGCTTTCCTAAATGGATATCCTAAGGAAGATGTCTATATGGTTCAGCCTGAAGGTTTTGTCTATCAAAAACATCCTAACAAAGTATGCAAGTTAAAGAAATCAATTAATGGATTGAAGCAAGCATCAAGAAGTTGGAATCACCGTTTTGATGAAGAAATAGTCAAATTTGGGTTCATAAAAAACGCTGATGAAGCATGTGTATATAAGAAAGCTAGTGGGAGCATCACCACTTTCCTAGTATTGTATGTCGATGACATTCCACTATTTGGAAATGACATCCCACTATTTGGAAATGACATTCCAACCATGGAAGGTGTTAAAACCTGGCTTGGAAGCTGTTTCTCCATTAAGGATCTTGGAGAAGCCACCTATATTTTGGGAATAAAGATCTATAGGGATAGATCAAGGCGGTTGATAGGTTTAAACAAAGTGCATACATTGACAAGATATTGAAAAGGTTCAAAATGGAAAACTCTAAGAAAGGTACCGTATGTCACACCCCGGGCCCAGAGAGGCGGGACGTCACGATTAGTAAACAACAACCAAAATGAAGCGGAAACTAAATGGTTTAATAAAATACAACTTTCAACATTTACATCAGAATATTGGCTTTGTTTCAATTCACAAGGTTCCTAAATCTACAGTCTATAGGTGTCATGATAAAATTTTTGGTAAAGGTTTCTTGATGCTTCAGTAACTAAGGCTTCTAGGCTCGACTTTTGTCTTCAACACCTACCCTCACTCCTTGCCTCGGATTTAGGTATCTTCTATAGCTCAACTATTCTCCCTAGCTGTACCTGAAGACATACTCAAAAAGATTTTGTGTCAACATAAAGTTGGTGAGTTCAAGTGGTTAAAGTTTCAGAAAACAAAAGTCTCTTTAGAATCCATTAGTAAAATTTTCAAAACATATGTGCTTTAAGTCTTAAACAAAAGGGACTGTGAAAGTCCACATTTAAAAGTTTAGAATCAAGTGTAAAAGCTTATGAAAAATCTCATTTGATTTTAAAAGCATCATTTTTAGTATCAGTCATCATGGGGTATCACAATCAACCCTTCACTTGGTCCCCGGTTGGCCTCTTCTAAACTTGTGTTTAACCGGATATTCCCGTAGGAAAGAACCAAGCCTCAGAACAGTGAACCATTCCTGCCAGGACGGTTCACCATAGTTTCTTATTCAAAACCTGTTACATGCCACAAACGACCCCTCAGGATCTCAGTGGGGTACCTCCCTGTAGCGGGAGCCACTGTGCGTGGGGGATTCTCCAAATAGATCTATCCACATAAAACAAGCATGAATTAACTCGTGTACATTAGGTTAATTTACGCATTTAATCAAGAATTGTGTCTTAGCATGAAGAATGTCGAAAAATCAATTTATATCATGGATTCCAAATCTTTATAAATAACTTGCATTAACAATGTAAGTGATATATAATGTTTCAAACGATGTTTATAATGTTCACGTTTATATCATATCGGTTAACTTGATTGACGCTCTAGTATCCAATTATTGATAATAGTTGACTATATTTTTAATAAAAAGGGGATACCAAGTAATGTTTATTTCAATAACAATGAGATGACTGCCTATTAATAACAGCAAGATAGTGGAACATTATCGCATTTTAGGTCTTTTACCTTAAATAAGACATGTAGATGCCGGTTAAACTAAACATCTATTGTATATATAGATATATATACAATCGCATTTTTCAGATATGAAATCATCTCGATGCCTTTTTAAGGATTATCTATATGACATGGGATTAATTAACTTTTGATATATTTTTACATCTTTGATCATACGATAACGTTACCAAAGTTGTTTTACTTATGCAATTGGTCACATTCTTTCCAATTTACGTATTCATTCATAACCATTTAAAGACTAGTAGATATTTATGTATTCTAAGCTCAACACACACGTCTTTTAGTTATAAACATGCTTATATGCACGTTATACCTATCGATGCGCTTCGCACTCTTAATCATTCGTATCGACTCGCATTGCGTTGAACGTCCGTTGACCATGTTTGACCAGCTTTGACCGACAGATGACCGAGGTTTAACCTAAACAAACGTACCAAAAATCGTGTGTAAGCACTACAATGGCATAGTCCTCCACCTAAACCCAACCAAAATTACACCGCACGTTACCGAATAGTTCCATCACAACCCTTACCACCATTTGTCACCACATCCAGCCACCATTTTTACCATCCAATAACTGTCACAGTCACGACTCCTTTGATGGCTCCCATCCTACCACCATCAACAGCCCTCGTAATCACTATTACCATCACAACAGCAGCCCAACAGCATCGCTTTTTCTGCTTAGATCCACATCCATAACTCAATAGCCATCATAACTGCTACCTTCGGGACCCTAGTTCTACCAGAAACACCACTCAAATCGACGACCATGGTGACAATCGCACCATCACAACAGCCACTATATCACCGCCATCGCCTTACCACGGCCATTACCAACTACAGCCACAGTTACTGTCGGCAACCCTCATCCGCCAACATCCCCACAATCATCGGGTCTTGATATCTTCGTCACCACCACCGTAGTCATCTGTATCACCCACCACCGCGGCTCCAGCACTGCAGCACCATCTACATCGTCAATCTACATCACCACCGCTGCTACCCAATCACCACCGACGGTCACCATCGACAGCCACCAACACTACCGCAGGCACAGCCTAGTCTCTTGGCCGGCAGAACCCCCAAATCACCACATATCACCGACACCCCTAGCTAGGTCGCGCGACTGCTAATGTCGTACCACCACACAACCATCGCCGCTTCCCTAGCTCGGATCGACGCCACCCTTTTCCACCTCCAAAACCCGCCTGCAACCTTCACCACCGCCCTCGATTCACGCTATTTTTCTGTGTAATCGTCACCTCTATTGAACTCAGGGGGTCAAAGGGAGTCGAAGGAGAGGTGTCACTTGCCTCCACACGCTGGAGGCCGGAAAACCGGCCTGAGTTCGAAGGGGGCGTGAGGTCGCGGCTGCCCTCTCTTTCTCTCTCTCAGATTTGGTTTTAAAACGCTAAAATGGGGAATAAGGTGCTTATATACTAGGGTTAAGGAAACGGGTTTGTAAAAGAGTTCGGTTCAAACACGTTCGATCAAGTTTTTCACGTAACGTAATAAATTTCATTTACCGTTAGCTTCAAGTTTTACCAAGTATTCTAATTATTCTGAGATTAATTATTTTATCGTGTTTAGAACATGCCGAACAGTTAAACGATACCGCGAAATCGACACGTTAAGGTTTTACGCGTTTTCCTCAAATGAGCGCTTTTATTATTATTTTGATATCTAAAGGCATGCAATTAAATATAAAAATGATATTTGAGCGTTATCTTCCCATGTTGGTCACGTTAAAACCTGATCTGACGAATTTTCGGTTTTTGACCTAATTTCCGGGTCGATGCGCGTCACGGTTGCGTTTCAGAACGCATTTATTCCGGACAATGTATCAGTCACCAATTTAATATGTTGTGATAATAAACAATGATTAGATTAATATTTACGGAGTCACGAGGCTCGGTCGACGTATTAGATGACCGTTAAATGCCGGTGAAAACCGGTATTCGCGTTTCAGTTACGAAGTTCCGTTGTTTATGCATGATTGATGAAAAATCTTTTAGAAAGCATTATTTATGATATTAGTTAAGGTTAACAATGATTTAGATTGGATGACAACCCATTTTAAGGATTTCTGATGGAATTCAGACGTAGTACGCGGTAAATTGCCGGATTTTACTCGGTATGGGTTCTGAATCTGTTTTTAGCTTGGATCTTTCCATAGTTATTTCAAATCACCTAATAATTCATTGTTTCATGGTTTCTTGTTTAATTAGTTCCTAAACGTGTATTTGGGCCTTAAATGGGTCTCGTTATAAGTTTGGGCCCTTAATGGGCTTATTGGGCCCAAAAGGCTAGTTTCGTTTTGCAAGGTTTCTTTGGTAATTCCAAATCAATCCGGACTTTTACTGGGTCCTATAATACATTAAGTTTTCTAATCGGGCTAGATTTCAGAGGTGTTACATTCTCCTCTCCTTAAAGAAATTTCGTCCTCGAAATTTTAGTATCGCTAACATTGTTTCCGAGTGTGATACACTCATAGTATGAGTCTTGAAGATTTAGAGTTATTTAGCTGAGCATACCAGGACAAATGTTGATGATTAGGTGTCAAATAATCAGGTTTGATTTGGATTGGAGTAACTATCCGAATGTTAGAATCATGCTTGACAGGATCAGTGAGTCAAACTATGAGCAGGTTTTTGGCTTTACAATCTGATCATTTAACAATCGTACAGAATTAACAAGAAGAGACTCTCCACTGTGGTTTAATACACCGACCTACAAAATAGATCTAGCAAGGAGACGATTCCCAAAATCCCGACGGTGTTACCGTCCTCACTGAGAATCTTAAGAACGATTGAAAAGAAGAGGATATTAGCATGAATGCCATTAATTAGACAGGATGGTCGTGATACAATAGATTAAAGGTTTCAAATCAAGAAGGATTTGGGTTTTCCCAACGTGTACAGATGAATATCTAGGCATCGCATGATCATTTCTATGATGCTAAGACTAAGAAGTTTTCATGATTTCTAAGAATAGAGAGATTAGGTCATGCGCAAAGGTTTTCAGCTTTCAAATCCTACTTTTTAGTTCTCAACTTCCTTCCGAAAAATTTCTTCTATCTCTTCCTTCTATGATTTCATCTTAAGGGGTTAAGTCCTTTCTTCCATTACATGCTTCTTCTAGTATGCATCCTTTTCCGGAACGGTTCTGTATCATAATATCAGTCTTCGAGTAGATCCATTCATCTTATCAGACGCATGTCAAGAGTTTCCCCGAAATGGGATGTGCTATATATACATATTCACGTGAACTGATGCTGGTAGAATCACAAGTTCAAGAAATGATACGGTGTAGGTAATAGAAGAAAAGCCTAACTGTAGGCTATCTGCATTCGTCAAAGAGGGTAAGCAGATACCAATGCGGTCAAGACTTGTTCTCTCGCATTTGGTAATACGGATGTCTTAGGACAATGCGGATGATGGCCTCCTATCCACACTTGTCAATGCGGTTGACATTACCGATTGTCGATCACCCTATTGCGCTTGGTCTAGTATTCTGATATGTAGTTGGTAGTGTCGCACCGATAATGTATCCAGGTGCATCCTTTTATTTTACGGAAGTTTCCAGTTCATGCTTAATGTAGCTCTCCCTATATTTTCTCAGCTTCAATCGGGCGACTAGAAAATTGTCTTGTACTGTTGCATCAACACATATCTAAAACTTTCTTATACGCGCCTAAATGAATTCGCTTTTCGCCAAGGATAACAATGCTAGTCGTATAGCTACACGAATCAAGTTTTTGTTAATCCTTTTACAACTTTCTCCTAACCCTAAGCATTGACGCATCTCAATGGGGTTTTACTTCTTCCGGAATTTTGTAGCTTCAAACTATAGCGAATTGTCTCGAATTTCGTGCTTAGTAGTAGTGACAAAATGACAGACATGTCTAAGTATGTCCTGCACAATCCTGTCCATGAGACTCCTGAATACCGTGAATTGTGTAGGTCCTCCCACACGGGCTTGACCACAACCTTCGTACTTGCCATAACCTGTTTTAACAGCTACTTTTGTAATGTCGTTTTCCTTATAATCACGGCTGATATCAACTAAGATGTAGGTAACATCTTGAAATTGATTAAGTAGGTTATCATCTCTAGGAAGACGATATCACTTATCCTTGGTGACTTTATTTAACTCTTAATAGTCCATCCATAATTGAGCATTCTATTTTCCTTCCGCAAAGAGCATTAAGTTTCCTTAAGACGACATACTAGGTCTTATGGACTGTTTATCTAACAGCTCTAGAATCTGCTTTCCTTCCACCGGCTCCTTAATATAAGCTTCAAGTCCAGTACCTCCATTTATATATTTTACTTCTATTCTCCGACTCAATTTCCTTAAGAGCAACTCAACTGTTGTGTTAAGCTATAGAATTGCTGCAAACGTTCCCACTAATTTCTTCATAATGCTTCCCAATTAAGGTCAACCTTCTAGATGACCTCTTCCTCGGTCTATATGCTTCAAGGTAACTGTGCCCTGTAGAGAATCCACCCACAAAGCATGTAGCTCCATTTAGATTCTATTTCCTTATAAGCATATCGATTGTTTCAACGAGATATGGGAGTAAGACTTTTGCTCGAATTTCCGACTGTACGGAGCGTTCTAGGGTGAGGTATTAGAGAATCACTTTAGGAGAGGTTTAAAATTTAAAGAGGAATAACACCAACGCTTACGATCAGGGATGATTATGTAGACTTTCTTTGTCTACAATCTGCTGCATGTCTATCACTTCGTTGTAGTTGGATCTCAAGTGATTTAACACATGAGATTTCTTGTAGCTAATCTTCTATGCTTCTTAGTACATCTTTTGGAGCAAAACCATCCTTTAAGTTCGACCGTGAGTTCTTCCCATGAATTCTTCATTATTATCGACCGCATCAATTCGAACAAGTTTAGGACTTTATCAAGGTGCTCGCTAGCACAAGAAGGTTAACTAACACTCTAATAGCTGATCGTATAGTTCGAGATCGTATTCTACTTCAGATCTTCATGCTCGATGTAACACCCGAAAGTTTGACCTTTTTACAGGTTGTGCGACTGAGCCTCAGTCGCCTGGGATTTATGCGACTGGAGGTTCAACCGCATGCTATTCGGCCGATTGAAGCTCAACCGCACGATTGGAGTTCAACCGCCCGAATGAAAGACGAGCCGCATGGAACACATGAGACTGGGGTCCAATCGCATGGTGTTCATGCGACTGAAGGTCCAGTCGCCCCTGGACCAGACGCGACTGAGCTGTGGGTATAAAAGAGGAGCAGCTCCACTCTCCTTCCCAACACTTCAGTCGAGGAAAGGGAGCAGAGAGCGACCGAGAGCAGAGAAGAAAGAGGGAAGGTGCTGACCGAGCTCCGGATTTGTCGTGAGGCTAGCCAAATCGAAGCTCATCAACTCCTACCTGTTAAGGTGAGTTCTAGGACCCCTCGTTTACATGTTTTCTAACGATTTTGGGGCTGGAATCACATATAAACCCTATTTTTGAAATAGTGTAAGTTTGACCCATTTGAGTAAATCTTGAGTAATATGTTTATAGTAAGAATTAGGACTTGTTTATGTTTGTATGATGTCCTAGTATGAATCCCTGAGGCTTGGGAGGGTCGAATTGGGCTAAAAATGGGCTTATGATGAGTTTGGGGGCGGGAGTTCGCGACTGCAGTTTATGAAGAACTCCAGTCGCTGCCCAGTTAGGGTTATGCGACTGAAGGGCCATTCGGCCGAATGAGGAATAGTTAATGTCCAATCGCACGATTGAGTCTCAGACGCACGATTGAGCCTCAGTCGCATGATGGATTGTGCGATTGGGGATTTTCGGTCGCATAGGTCCAATCGCATAGTAGTTCAGTCGCACGGTTAAGAGTTAGTCGCATATAGCCCAGTCGTATAGTGTCTATTCGTGCGGAAGAAAGTCCAGTCGCACGATTGTATGCCTATTCGCATGACAGCCCAATCGCACGGTCCAGTCGCATGGAGGACATGCGACTGGGATAGGTTCAGTCGCCCATGAAGGGCTGATGTGAGTGATGATGCTATGTATGATTACGTATGTATGATGCTATGTATGATGATGAATGTATGATGATGAATATATGATGAGTGTGTATGTTCCTTGTAATTGTGTATGCTTATATTTCCAAAACTTTTCGAATAACGAGAATGAACGAATGAAGTATTATGTAACGTAAAGTGAAAGATAATGAAAGAGGAACATGATGTTGAATGCATGTATTAACGAATGAACGAAAGAAGAATGATGATGAATACATGCATTAATGAACGAACGAATTATGTCTTGCAAGCATTGAATAACGCGATTGGTCCTTCTCTGTGATTGACCATGGTCATGGTACCTCTACCGCTTACCTCTAGTACCGTGGCATACGTTTTGTTGTTCATATGTTGACTTCGGCCCGGTAGCTAATAACGATCGGGGTATAGCATAAGGTATTGGTACAATTCACCTTTCAATGTGCAAGTAAGTATGAACGGGATTCTTGTCATTCAACCACAGTAATCATAGCCAAGTGCTATGAAGTGGGTAAAGCCTGACAGAATCCATACGAGAAGTTAAAGATAACGATGTATAACGAATGATGAAGATAATAATGAATATTATCTCTGTGTACGTATGATGTATGAACGCATGTACGAAAGGATACTTTTAAATAAGTAAAAGTATGTTTTATTATAAAACTAGAACTCACTCAGCAACGCTGACTTTTTATGTGTTTTCCAGTTGGCAGGTAGTGTTGCTGAGGATGGCACGAGGCGACTACTCAGCCCTTTTGGGATGGCATTCACTTTTTGATTATGCTGTCATATCATGTGTTGTGGGCCCGTAATGCGCGCAACACATCATGTTGCATGCAAGTGCTAGATTTCTTGATAATCCTGATAAACAGGATTATTTATGAAATCTTCTTTATGAAGAAAATATATATTTGAATTTAATATCTTTTACTAGAGGTCGCTGTATGACCCTATGATTGCTGAGGATTCGAATAAACGAGATTATCCTCGGTTTCCTATGCATCAGCGGTAATCATAGTATAGTTAGGCAATGTAAGGAAAGCTTGTATTTTGTAATCAAGACAATGATGTAAAAGCTTTTATGATGAAATGAGAATGTATATTTTATATATTCCGCTGCGTTATTTTATGATTATATACATTATGTATGTTTTACGTGCGATGAACCACCAACCGTAAGGCGCCCGGGAGCGGGGCCTTACAAGTTGGTATCAGAGCCAAAGTTTAAGTAAAATGGGTAAATTTTCAAAATAAACCTAAAACTTAAACTGAGAAATGGGGCAGAAAGGGGATGAATGCCATCTGAGTAGCTGCGTGCCATCAGGTATTTTCTTAATGATAATCAAAGTTATGTGCGCGTGTAATGTGGTTTATGTGTGCTGTTAGATTTAGATACTGATGTAGTCAGTAAGGGTAATGCTCGGGGTGCGAAGAGTAAAGTAAGTGGCTAATCACAACTGGCCACTGTAATTAGGGACTTACTATACTTGACATAAACTGAGCTATTTCCTTGAATGACCGTGTTGGTGTTTGAATCTTTCAGTGTGATAGAAGATGGTCGGTGGTAGATCATCTAAAGCTTCCCGTGGTGGTGGACGTGGTGCTGAACCGCGTAACACGCGAGGGAGGTCTAGGACAGAGAAAGTAGTTCATGAGGAAGACGAGATTCCTCATCAGGAGGAGGCAGACAAAAGCGCGAATTTGAGGGCCTCGGTGAAAGAGGCAGTGGTCGAGGAAGTGCACCAGGTCATGCAGACGATCTTACCGTCTGTAGTGACCGAAGTGATAAAGGCAGTACGTGAAGACGATAGACGAGGGAGGAATCGGTCCTCCGGTAGACGGCAACAGGCGGAAGTAGAAACAGTATTATCTGATGATGAAGAAGGAGAGGAAGAAGAGCAGGTACAGGAGACAGCCCGGGGTTGTAACTATGGGGCATTTATGAGGTGCAAGCCCCCGACATTTGATGGTTCTGGTACTTCTACTGATGCTCACCAATGGGTGATGGAAATGGAGGTTGTCCTCGATATTAGTGATTGCCAGGAGGATAAGAAGGTGAAGTTTGCTACTCACTCTTTCACAGGGTCGGCTTTGTGCTAGTGGAACAATATAGTTCAAGCCGAGGGTAGCAGGGCTACAGGGAAAATGAAGTGGGCTGAGTTGAAAAGGCTGGTGATTGAGGAATTCAGTCCTCGTCGGGAAATAGATAGAGTTGAGAGAGAGTTCCTGCAGTTGGAGGCGGGGACGATGACCCACCAACAATACACCACCAAGTTTAACGAGTTGGCGCTGTTGGTGCCAGAGCAGGTGACGCCGGTGTCTCGAAAGATCAACCGGTATATTCAGGGGCTGCCAGCTGAAATTCGTTGGCACTTGATTTCTGCCCGACCAAGCACTTTCAGGTCGGCAATGGATTTGGCGGGAAGGTTATTCGATGAACGGGCTGCGTTGGTAAAGGCTGAGGGTAGCAAGAAGGGAAGTGGGGAGAAGAACTGGAAGAGGAAGAGATTTGGTCAGGGGTGATACTCCGACGAGTAACAAGAAGGCGAGGGTGGATGACCACCGTGTGGTCGTGACTGGAGTTGGGGTGAGGAAGTGTGGTAAGTGTGGGAAGGAGCACTCAGGGGAGTGCAAATGGGGATCCAACCTCTGCTTTAAGTGTGGGAAGACAGGGCACATATCAAAGGATTGCCGGATGGGTAAGTGTTTCAACTGTGGGGAAAGTGGTCATATGAGTAGGGACTGTAAGAAGCCGAGGGCTGAGGCTTCAGGGGTAAAGAAGACGGGAAGTGAAGGTCCGAGAGCAAGCGCCAGGGCTTTCACAATGACGCAGGAAGAGGCTAGGACGGACCCCGATGTAGTGTCCGGTACATTTCTGGTGAACCAAACTGTAGCCTCTCTATTATTTGATTCGGGTGCCAGTAGGAGTTTTATTTCTGCTGCTTTTTGTGCTAAATTGCCCGTTAGTAGGAGACGTGTGGATGTGCTGTTTGATGTAGAGACTGCCATAGGAAAAACCACCAGGATTTCTGAGGTAATTGAGGGTTGCGATGTAGAACTGGAGGGTCACAAATTCCCAGTTAAACCATTTGCGATGACGTTAGGCGGTTTCGATTTGGTGCTTGGAATGGATTGGTTGGCGGATTTTGAGGCGAACATTGTGTCGCAAGAAGATGGTCAGTTTGACAGCGCCCGACGGTAGTTCAGTGACAGTTTATGGGGATCGGGTTACTACGATTCCGAAAGTGATCTCGATGGCAGTGGCGGGGAAATGTATGAGGCGTGGATGTAGCGCCTTCTTATGTTACGTAAAAGATGTAGAAACGCCAACACCACGATTGTCTGATGTTCCGGTTGTGCGTGAATTCCCAGACGTGTTCCCGGAAGATTTATCGGGATTGCCACCTGACAGAGAGATCGAGTTCCAGATTGATCTGATACCGGGCGCTCAACCTGTTGCCAAAGCACCGTATCGATTGGCCCCGACAGAGATGAAAGAGTTGATGGAGCAATTACAAGAGCTGCTGGATAAGGGGTTTATTAGACCGAGTATCTCACCTTGGGGTTCTCCGGTCCTGTTTGTAAAGAAGGATGGTAGTATGAGGATGTGCATCGACTACCGCGAGCTGAATAAGCTGACGGTAAAGAACAGATACCCCTTGCCGAGGATCGACGACTTGTTTGATCAACTTCAGGGTGCGAGTTGGTTTTCATGAATAGATCTTCGATCAGGCTACCATCAACTGAAGGTGAAGGAGCAGGATATCCCTAAAACAGCTTTTTGTACGCGCTACGGTCACTACGAGTTCCTCGTCATGTCATTTGGGTTGACCAATGCGCCAGCTGCTTTTATGGACGTGATGAATAGGGTGTGCCGGCCAATGTTGGATTAATCGGTGATTGTATTCATTGATGACATCTTGATTTATTCGAAGAACGAGACTGAGCATGCCGGTCGTATTCGCGAAGTTCTGGAGACGTTGAGAAGGGAGAAATTGTATGCAAAATTCTCCAAGTGCACATTTTGGTTGCGTGAGGTCCAATTCTTGGGTCACGTGGTAAATCCAGATGGGATTCTGGTTGATCCGGCGAAGGTGGAGGCAATAATGCAATGGAAGTCTCCAAAGACGCCATTCGAGATCCGTAGTTTCTTGGGTTTGGCGGGTTACTACCGAAGGTTCATCCAAGACTTTTCCAAAATTGCTTCTCCACTGACAAAGTTGACCCGGAAAGATGTAAAGTTTATATGGGGTCAAGCTCAAGAAAAGGCATTTGAAGAACTGAAGACAAGATTGACCCAAGCTCCGGTTCTGTCATTACCCGAGGGAAGCGAAGATCTAGTGGTTTATTCTGATGCTTCTTATTCGGGATTGGGATGTGTATTGATGCAAATGGGAAAAGTGATAGCCTATGCATCCCGACAGCTGAAAGTTCATGAGGTTAATTACCCTACTCATGACTTGGAGCTAGCAGCTGTGGTTTTCGCGTTGAAGATTTGGCGGCACTATTTGTACGGGACGAAGTGCACCATCTTCACGGACCACAAGAGCTTGAAGTACTTCTTCGAGCAAAAAGATCTGAATATGAGGCAACGGCGATGGTTGGAGCTTATAAAGGACTATGATTGTGAGATCCATTACCATCCGGGCAAAGCCAATGTGGTGGTGGATGCCCTTAGCTGAAAGGAGAGGCCCGAGCCAATTCGGATGAAGGCGTACCAGTTAATCATGACCTCCGACGTGATGAAACAGGTCAAAGAGTTCCAAGATGAGGCTTTGAAAGACGAACATCTTAACTCTGAACGTATGAGAGGTCTGGTTGCAGAATTGGGTGAGAACGCAACGGGTGTTAGAACCCGGTTTGGGCGTATGTGCATTCCTCGTCTTGGGGATCTGCGAATGAAGATTGTGGATGAAGTTCATAAGTCTCGGTACTCCATTCATCCCGGTGCCACCAAGATGTACCAAGACATGAAGAAAGATTATTGGTGGCCTGGTATGAAACGTGATGTGGTGGAGTATGTGAGTAAATGCCTCACGTGTTTGCAAGTAAAGGCAGAGCACCAGAAGCCGTACGGAAAGATTCAACCGTTGGACATACCGGAATGGAAGTGGGAGCACATCACCATGGATTTTATCACAAAGCTGCCACGTACCCCGAAAGGGTGTGATACGATCTGGGTGATTGTGGATCGATTGACGAAGAGTGCTCACTTCTTACCGATGCGCGAGACATATTCGTCCGAAAGGTTGGCCGATCTTTTCATCAAAGAGATTGTGACTCGTCATGGTGTATCGGTGTCGATTGTGTCTGATCGCGACACCCGGTTTACATCTAAATTTTGGAAGAAATTCCACGATGCTATGAGGACGAGGTTGCATATTAGCACGGCTTATCACCCTCAAACTGATGGTCAGTCGGAAAGGACCATTCAGACTTTGGAGGACATGCTCCGGGCATGTGTTATTGACTTCGAGGGAAATTGGGATGACCACCTACAATTAGCTTAATTCTCGTACAACAACAGCTATCATGCCAGCATCGGCATGCCACCCTACGAGATGCTATACGGTAGGAGATGCAGGACACCCGTCTGTTGGGGTGAAATTGGTCAGAAGGAATTGGGAAGCGTCGAAGTGGTCGAGGCTACGACTGAAAAGCTCGAAAGAATTAAAGCTTATATGAAAGCGGCCAAAGACCGACAGAAATCGTATGCCGACAAACGACGCAGACCGATTGAGTTCCAGGTGGGAGACCGGGTTATGTTGAAGGTCTCGCCTTGGAAAGGGATCATTCGATTCTGGAAGCGGGGTAAGTTGAGCCCGCGGTATATAGGCCCTTTCCGAATAGTTGCTCGAGTAGGGGAGGTGGCCTATAGGTTGGATCTACCAGATGAGCTAAGTGGAATCCACCTGACTTTCCACGTGTCTCATCTGAGAAAATGTTTGGTCGATGAGGATCAGATCGTTCCACTGGAAGATATTGAAGTAGACGAACGGCTCAACTATGTAGAGCAACCAGTGGCGATCATCGATCGCAAAGAGAAGTGATTAAGGAATAAAGTGGTTCCCCTTGTGCGTGTACAGTGGTGGCACAGGAAGGGATCCGAGTCAACGTGGGAAACTGAAGAAGAAATGAGGCAGCATTACCCACGATTGTTCGAAGAATAACAGGTTTCGGGGACGAAACCTAAAATAAGGGGGGTGGACTTGTAACACCCGAAAGTTTGACCTTTTTACAGGTTGTGCGACTGAGCCTCAGTCGCCTGGGATTTATGCGACTGGAGGTTCAACCGCATGCTATTCGGCCGATTGAAGCTCAACCGCACGATTGGAGTTCAACCGCCCGAATGAAAGACGAGCCGCATGGAACACATGCGACTGGGGTCCAATCGCATGGTGTTCATGCGACTGAAGGTCCAGTCGCCCCTGGACTAGACGCGACTGAGCTGTGGGTATAAAAGAGGAGCAGCTCCACTCTCCTTCCCAACACTTCAGTCGGGGAAAGGGAGCAGAGAGCGACCGAGAGCAGAGAAGAAAGAGGGAAGGTGCTGACCGAGCTCCGGATTTGTCGTGAGGCTATCCAAATCGAAGCTCATCAACTCCTACCTGTTAAGGTGAGTTCTAGGACCCCTCATTTACATGTTTTCTAACGATTTTGGGGCTGGAATCACATATAAACCCTATTTTTGAAATAGTGTAAGTTTGACCCATTTGAGTAAATCTTGAGTAATATGTTTATAGTAAGAATTAGGACTTGTTTATGTTTGTATGATGTCCTAGTATGAATCCCTGAGGCTTGGGAGGGTCGAATTGGGCTGAAAATGGGTTTATGATGAGTTTGGGGGCGGGAGTTCGCGACTGCAGTTTATGAAGAACTCCAGTCGCTGCCCAGTTAGGGTTATGCGACTGAAGGGCCATTCAGCCGCATGAGGAATAGTTAATGTCCAATCGCACGATTGAGTCTCAGACGCACGATTGAGCCTCAGTCGCATGATGGATTGTGTGATTGGGGATTTTCGGTCGCATAGGTCCAATCGCATAGTAGTTCAGTCGCACGGTTAAGAGTTAGTCGCATATAGCCCAGTCGTATAGTGTCTATTCGTGCGGAAGAAAGTCCAGTCGCACGATTGTATGCCCATTCGCATGACAGCCCAATCGCACGGTCCAGTCGCATGGAGGACATGCGACTGGGATAGGTTCAGTCGCCCATAAAGGGCTGATGTGAGTGATGATGCTATGTATGATTACGTATGTATGATGCTATGTATGATGATGAATGTATGATGATGAATGTATGATGAGTGTGTATGTTCCTTGTAATTGTGTATGCTTATCTTTCCGAAACTTTACGAATAACGAGAATGAACGAATGAAGTATTATGTAACGTAAAGTGAAAGATAATGAAAGAGGAACATGATGTTGAATGCATGTATTAACGAATGAACGAAAGAAGAATGATGATGAATACATGCATTAATGAACGAACGAATTATGTCTTGCAAGTATTGAATAACGCGATTGGTCCTTCTCTGTGATTGACCATGGTCATGGTACCTCTACCGCTTACCTCTAGTACCGTGGCATACGTTTTGTTGTTCATATGTTGACTTCGGCCCGGTAGCTAATAACGATCGGGGTATAGCATAAGGTATTGGTACAATTCACCTTTCAATGTGCAAGTAAGTATGAACGGGATTCTTGTCATTCGACCACAGTAATCATAGCCAAGTGCTATGAAGTGGGTAAAGCCTGACAGAATCCATACGAGAAGTTAAAGATAACGATGTATAACGAATGATGAAGATAATAATGAATATTATCTCTGTGTACGTATGATGTATGAACGCATGTACGAAAGGATACTTTTAAATAAGTAAAAGTATGTTTTATTATAAAACTAGAACTCACTCAGCAACGCTGACTTTTTATGTGTTTTCCAGTTGGCAGGTAGTGTTGCTGAGGATGGCACGAGGCGACTACTCAGCCCTTTTGGGATGGCATTCACTTTTTGATTATGCTGCCACATCATGTGTTGTGGGCCCGTAATGCGCGCAACACATCATGTTGCATGCAAGTGCTAGATTTCTTGATAATCCTGATAAACAAGATTATTTAAGAAATCTTCTTTATGAAGAAAAATATATTTGAATTTAATATCTTTTACTAGAGGTCGCTGTATGACCCAATGATTGCTGAGGATTCGAATAAACGAGATTATCCTCGGTTTCCTATGCATCAGCGGCAATCATAGTATAGTTAGGCAATGTAAGGAAAGCTTGTATTTTGTAATCAAGACAATGATGTAAAAGCTTTTATGATGAAATGAGAATGTATATTTTATAAATTCCGCTGCGTTATTTTATGATTATATACATTATGTATGTTTTACGTGCGATGAACCACCAACCGTAAGCCGCCCGGGAGCGGGGCCTTACACGCGAATCACGAACTTATCACCCAAATAGTAGGGATCTCCGAGTAGAGATAACTTACAAGGTTTTAAATTTTTCCGCATTGGCTATCACGCGTTTCCAAAAATGAGGGTTATGCTAGAGGGCTTAAAGTGAGTAGGACTACTCATTAAGAGAATAAATCGGGAACAGAGGGTGAGTGGAAAATCGGGGATCCACTGAAGTTGTACATTCATGTTTTTGTTTTGAAATCTCGAAGGTTAGTTTTTCTCGGCAAATATCCCTGGCACTTGAGCATTTATCTTCGGAGAATCTGAATTTTTAGAACGAGGACTCATTTCCTGCGTAGCCTGATGCTCAGAAATTTACCAACAACACGGTCGGTTAAAAGCATGGTTAAGATAACTCAACTTAAGTTTCGAGTGAAGATTGTCATTAGGTGACTAACGGTTGAAGATGATGAAAGATTTCACGTGCGTAGTATTAAGAAAGGTGATTATAAATCACAATCGGAGCGGATATTAAGAATATTCCTTTGAGTTAGGTCGTTCCGTTACAATGAATAGGTAGATAGAAGTCATATTCCTCAAAGGCTTTGAGAAAATGAACAGGGGAATTCTAGAATCCGGAAGATCCTATGAAGTGTGAACTACTAAGAAAGAAAGAAGTGACAAGTCTTCTATGTCATTGACCGCAAGAGGCGTTTCTTGGAAATTTATTACTCCGGTATGTTCTCCATTGCGCAAGCCTTGTTAGAGAGTTTTCCACTATGTTGAGGGAGTTTTGATGAATTCAATGTTGGGTAGGAAGGAGATTTCAGGCATCGCTAAAAATAGTATGGCTAAATTACACGCACAACGAGGTGAAGTGCCATACTCAGCACGAGACCAGTTAAGTTTGAGAACATCATTTAATGATCTTCAGAGTCTGATGGTCTTATCATCATAATTCCAATAGGAGAGTAGAATAAAAGAAAAGAGAAGAAGAAGAAAAGGAATAGTTATTGCAACATCGTCCTTGGTAGCTCTTCAAGTGTCAAATGGTTTTCGCCCAGCATGAAAGTTTTGAACCTGAAATTATTGAATATATTCCAAATATTTGTGTTTATTCTTGTATTTATTGGTTCTTTAAGTGTTTTACATTGATATTAGTTTACATGACAGGGCCCACCAGAATTCAAGTGTACTTGTAAATTCACCATTACGTGTGCACCCGTAATCGTCAATTTACCTTACACTATCATTCTAGTCATTCCCATCATTTCTGATTTTGTGTAATTAGGTCTTTGAGTTACAATTCCCATTTGTTCATCATCTACCATTAAGCACACTTAGATTCTAGTTATGCTAACAATCTTACTAACGCAACAATTGTGTCAAAGTGCAGTTTAAACAGATCAAGCAAATAATGAGCATTCAGGTATATAATATTCTAGGGAGAAGATCAAACAAAAAGGCATCATGGTTAATATCTTATCACTAAATTTCAACATGTATCATCTTACAAATGAGGCATATAAGCAAGTATCATCGTTCCAACAAGTATCATTATAACGGTTGTCTCATGTAACGACACAAGTCGTATCAAGTGTATAGCTAACAGCAGTTGTTTCATATAGTGACAAAAGTCTACTGTGCAATTATATAAGTGTCTCTCCAGGATTTAAGTCCTAATTTGTATGCACACCTTTGGTTTCTAACATTCTTAGTACTTGACATTCAGTAGTCCTAAGAGTCAACTCCCAAAGATTCCATACTTTTCCTGATTTACTCGGGTGCACCTATCATAGGTAATACCCTAATGTATCGAGGTTTCTTATAGAGTAGGGAATTCTTAATGGGATATATGTAATCCTTAAGGTATAAAAGTTAAGATGGGAGTTCTTAAGGGAACCTATTCTTGCTGCAAACTTTGGATCACTGGATCATGGAAACAACCTACTAGGCTGGTCCTATTTATGGTTACAGCTTAGGTTTGCAAAGCAAAACCCACATTTCTACACCCTTGGTTCAGCAAAGCTCAGAAGAGTCATCTTACTAAGGGGGTCCTATGAGGTTCATATGGTTGTAGTTTAGGTCTCGCGAAGCAGACCTACTTCGCTACAACCTTTGGCTCTGATACCAATGCGTCACACCCGGGCCCAGAGAGGCGGGACGTCATGATTAGTAAACAACAACCAAAATGCAGCGGAAACTAAATGGTTTAATAAAAATACAACTTTCAACATTTACATCAGAATATTGGCTTTGTTTCAATTCACAAGGTGCCTAAATCTACAGTCTATAGGTGTCATGATCAAATTTTTGGTAAAGGTTTCTTGATGCTTCAGTAACTAAAGCTTCTAGGCTAGACTTTTGTCTTCAACACCTACCCTCACTCCTTGCCTCGGATTTAGGTATCTTCTATAGCTCAACTATTCTCCCTAGCTGTACCTGAAGACATGC
The DNA here is from genome assembly GCA_024085815.1 of Flaveria linearis. Taxonomy (NCBI): domain Eukaryota; kingdom Viridiplantae; phylum Streptophyta; class Magnoliopsida; order Asterales; family Asteraceae; genus Flaveria; species Flaveria linearis. Next base: position 36,725,932 of record CM044007.1, on the reverse strand, counting down.
TCAAAAAGATTTTGTGTCAACATAAAGTTGGTGAGTTCAAGTGGTTAAAGTTTCAGAAAACAAAAGTCTCTTTAGAATCCATTAGTAAAATTTTCAAAACATATGTTCTTTAAGTCTTAAACAAAAGGGACTCTGAAAGTCCACATTTAAAAGTTTAGAATCAAGTGTAAAAGCTTATGAAAAATCTCATTTGATTTTAAAAGCATCATTTTTAGTATCAGTCATCGTGGGGTATCACAATCAATCCTTCACTTGGTCCCCGGTTGGCCTCTTCTAAACTTGGGTTTAACCGGATATTCCCGAAGGAAAGAACCAAGCCTCAGAACAGTGAACCATTCCTGCCAGGACGGTTCACCATAGTTTCTTATTCAAAACCTGTTACATGCCACAAACGACCCCTCAGGATCTCAGTGGGGTACCTCCCTGTAGCGGGAGCCACTGTACGTGGGGGATTTCCCAAATAGATCTATCCATATAAAACAAGCGGTTCACAAAAGAATTAATGATCATAATATAAGTATCAGCAGGTATCCAAAAGTCCCACACACAAGCATCAAGAAAAGCACAATCATAGTTCATAAAACAAAAGAGCATGTTTCATCCCAAAAACAGTAAGTAAAAAAGGGATCACTAGAACTCACCTGGTATCCTTATACAAATTCAGAGCTCGATAAAGAAAAGTGAGGATCATCAACAAAGCAATCCTAACTAGAAAAAATAAGATTCACGTTTAGAATTAGCATGATGTTATTACATGCGTGCAGTTGAGCTCTTTAGTTAAATTAATGTTGGTGATTAGTATCCTTAGCTTCTTGTGTATATGTTAATTGTCATGAATTAACTCGTGTACATTAGGTTAATTTATGCATTTAATCAAGAATTGTGTCTCAGCATGAAGAATGTCGAAAAATCAATTTATATCATGGATTCCAAATCTTTATAAATAACTTGCATTAACAATGTAAGTGATATATAATGTTTCAAACGATGTTTATAATGTTCACGTTTATATCATATCGGTTAACTTGATGGATGCTCTAGAATCCAATTATTGATAACAGTTGACTATATTTTTAATAAAAAGGGGATACCAAGTAATGTTTATTTCAATAACAATGAGATGACTGCCTATTAATAATAACAAGATAGTGGAACATTATTGCATTTTAGGTCTTTTACCTTAAATAAGACATGTAGATGCCGGTTAAACTAAACATCTATTGTACATATGGATATATATACAATCGCATTTTTCAGATATGAAATCATCTCGATGCCTTTTAAGGATTATCTATATGACACGGGATTAATTAACTTTTGATATGTTTTTACATCTTTGATCATACGATAACGTTACCAAAGTTGTTCTACTTATGCAATTGGTCACATTCTTTCCAATTTACGTATTCATTCATAACCATTATAAGACTAGTAGATATTTATGTATTCTAAGCTCAACACACACGTCTTTTAGTTATAAACATGCTTATATGCACGTTATACCTATCGATTCGCTTCGCACTCTTGATCATTCGTATCGACTCGCATTGCGTTGAACGTCCGTTGACCATGTTTGACCAGCTTTGACCGACAGATGACAGAGGTTTAACCTAAACAAACGTACCAAAAATCATGTGTAAGCACTACAATGGCATAGTCCTCCACCTAAACCCAACCAAAATTACACCGCACGTTACCGAATAGTTCCATCATAACCCTTACCACCATTTGTCACCATATGCAGCCACCATTTTTACCATCCGATAACTGTCACAATCACGACTCCTTTGACAGCACCCATCCTACCACCATCAACGGCCTTTGTAATCGCTATTACCATCATAAAAGCAGCCCAACAACATCGCTTTTTCTGCTTAGATCCACATCCATAACTCAACAGCCATCATAACCGCTACCTTCGGGACCCTAGTTCTACCAGAAACACCACTCAAATCGACGACCATGGTGACAATCGCACCATCACAACAGCCACTATATCACCGCCATCGCCTTACCACGGTCATTACCAACTACAGCCACAGTTACGGTCGGCAAACCTCATCCGCCAACATCGCCACCATCATCGGGTCTTGATATCTTCGTCACCACCACCGTAGTCATCTCTATCAGCCACCACCGTGGCTCCAGCACTGCAGCACCATCTACATCGTCAATCTACATCACCACCGCTGCTACCCAATCAACACCGACGGTCACCATCGACAGCCACCAACACCACCGCAGGCACAGCCTAGTCTCTCGACCGGCAGAACCCCCAAATCACCACATATCACCGACACCCCTAGCCAGGTCGCGTGACTGCTAATGTCGCACCACCACACAACCATAGCCGTTTCCCTAGCTCGGATCGACGCCACCCTTTTCCACCTCCAAAACCCACCTGCAACCTTCACCACCGCCCTCGATTCACGCCATTTTTCTGTGTAATCGTCACCTCTATTGAACTCAGGGGGTCAAGGGGAGTCGAAGGAGAGGTGTCACTTGCCTCCACTCGCCGGAGGCTGGAAAACCGGCCTGAGTTCGAATGGGGGGGGGAGGTCGCGGCTTCCCTCTCTTTCTCTCTCTAAGATTTGGTTTTAAAACCGTAAAATGGGGAATAAGGTGCTTATATACTAGGGTTAAGGAAACGGGTTTGTAAAAGAGTTCGGTTCGAACACGTTCGATCAAGTTTTTCATGTAACGTAATAAATTTCATTTCCCGTTAGTTTCGATTTTTACCAAGTATTCTAATTATTCTGAGATTAATGATTTTATCGTGTTTAGAACATGCCGAACAGTTAAACGATACCGCGAAATCGACACGTTAACGGTTTTACGCGTTTTCCTCGAATGAGCGCTTTTATAATTATTTTGATATCTAAATGCATGCAATTAAATATAAAAATGATATTTGAGCGTTATCTTCCCATGTTGGTCACGTTAAAACCTGATCTGACGAATTCTCGGGTTTTGACCTAATCTCCAGGTCAATGCGCGTCACAGTTGTGTTTCGGAACGCATTTATTCCGGACAACGTATCAGTCACCAATTTAATATGTGGCGATAATAAACAATGATTAGGTGAATATTTACGTAGTCACGAGGCTCGGTCCCGGTATTCGCGTTTCAGTTACGAAATTCCGTTGTTTATGCATGATTGATGAAAAATCTTTTAGCAAGCATTATTTATGATATTAGTTATGGTTAAAAATGATTTAGATTGGATGACAACCCATTTTAAGGATTTCTGATGGAATTCAGACGTAGTACGCGGTAAATTGCCGGATTTTACTCGGTATGGGTTCTGAATCTGTTTTTAGCTTGGATCTTTCCATAGTTATTTCAAATCACCTAATAATTCATTGTTTCATGGTTTCTTGTTTAATTAGTTCCTAAACATGTATTTGGGCCTTAAATGGGTCTCGTTATAAGTTTGGGCCCAAAAGGCTAGTTTCGTTTTGCAAGGTTTCTTCGGTAAGTCCAAATCAATCCGGAACTTTTATTGGGTCCTATAATACATTAAGTTTACTAATTGGGCTAGATTTCAGAGGTGTTACACCGTACCTATTCAAAGAGGAACGATATTGAGTAAGAGTCAATGTCCAAGCTCAAAGGATGAGCAAGACAAAATGAAGGGGATCCCGTATGCGTCTGCTATAGGATCCATCATGCATGCAATGATATGCACTAGACCGGACGTGTCATGCGCTTTGAGCATGACAAGCCGATACCAAAAAAATCCTGGAAGCAGTCATTGGATGGCTGTTAAGAACATACTAAGTACCTAAGGAGGACTAAAGATAGGTTCATAATATATGGATCTGGTGAGGAGGAACTCGTTGTAAAGGGTTACACAGATGCGAGTTTCCAAACTGATCGGGATGATTCACGATCACAATCGGGGTACATTTTCATCTTGAATGGAGGAGCAATCTCTTGGAAGAGCTCTAAGCAAGATGTGGTGGCATTATCAAGTACAGAGTCTGAATACATCGCCGCTTCGTTAGCAGCTCAGGAAGCTGCATGGTTAAAGAAGTTCATTGCCGATCTAGGGGTAGTCCCTTCCATTCAGGACCCCGTAGAAATCTTTTGTGATAACGAGGGTGCAATTGCTCAAATCGAGGAACCCCGTGCACATCAAAAGACTATTCACATTAAACGAAGATTTAACTACATAAGAGATGAAGTTGAAAAGGGAAAATATGTATTCGTAAAGTTCACATGGATCAAAACATTACGGATCCACTCACGAAGCTTCTTGAAAAGGCAAAGCATGAAAGTCATACTTGTGTCATGGGACTTCAATATTCTAGTGACTAGATTTGATCTTTAATTTTGTAATTAGATATTGTAATCCTTTATTACTTGAATAAATTATTTGGTTATAATGATTCAACTAATATTCCTATTTTGCATGTTTAAAATCCATGAGTAAATTAATTACTCAGAATGTCCGTAGTCGTTCATGCTTGTAGGAACAAGTATGAAAGTAAGACTATTATGAACTTGGATTGGTAGATATTCATATGGATGAATATAAAGCAAAGGGTTGCGGCCAAAGTTGATAGATATTTGTGGGATACAAATATTGGATTGACCCGCGTCTCAAATTCTACTACATGGAATCTACTAGATCGATCATAAGTAAATTTGAGTAAAGACGAATATCATTTGGTATCCTCCGACTTGAGATACATATTGGGTTTTGATATTCACCAATGTGTCATACCTTAAGCTAGTTCTTCACTGCTCTGAAATAATGGATAGTACATAAGACTATGTTTAGGTGTGACACGAGGTGATTGTGAGAAACATATGTAGTCAAGATGGAATTTGTTCCTCTTATTCGTTGAGAGCAAGATGTCTAAGGTCTGATCAAGTTAAATCAAAAAGGAATGATCATTCTGTGTCCTTGGATTTAACATGACATCTGTAACCAAAGGATAAATGATTGATTCACCTAAATCATTTCAAGTTGGATACTTGAAGAGGATGATGTTATTGAATGGCTTTAAGTCATGCGTATTAAGGGTAGTCAACCGTTTTTAGGCGGTATTTACTGCTTGCATCAATCTTCTATGAATCGTGGGCAAGTGGGAGATTGTTGGATCCTTTATGCCCAAGACACATAGAACCTTGATGTGGTTAGTACGTGATGATCCAAGTCGGGTCATACCCAATAACAAGCTTAGCAAACACCAATTAATATATTTAACTGATAATATGATCATGCAATTAAATAATTATACCAATTTAGAGAATGGGTTTTCTAAATAAATAGCATATGAGATGGAACATCTTATAAGGATATTTTGTTCAAGAATATTATTTGTAATGTTATTTAAGTTAATTAGATAACATCAAATAATAAAAGGAGTGTATGAGTTATACGATTAAAAGGTTAAATGTACAACTTAATTACTGAATCATTTAAAATACATATTGGATAATTAAGTTTGGGGGGAAAACCCATTGCACCCAAAACTTTTGGCCGCCCCCCCTCTTTTATGGTTGGTTCCTTTTGTTGGCATCTTGAGAACACAATTGATTCACTAGTCACTCACTCCATCTATCTCTCTCATACATGCAAAACGAACCTAAAGAAAACTCTCTAATCATTCAAGAAAATCCTAGCAAAACAAGTGCTTGCTTGAAGCTTGAGGGTATGGAAGCTTGAGTACACCTCCCTTTGGTGTTTTGGCCATTCAAGAATGTCATTATCTCCTTCAAATCTCATGGTTTTGAGCATTCCCTGAAAGGTAGTTTCATGGATGTTATTTTGGTTGTTGTTTCATCTTGATAGCTAGTCATTCATATAAGTTTGATCCTATGTTCTTAGGTTTGTTGTTACTAAGATATATGCTCTAAAATTTCAGTTCCTAAAACATGTTATTAAGCTAAGATTCCGCTGCGTTTTCATGTTTAAATGGGTAAACAACTTTGATATAGAGTCCAACAAACCCAACATATACCTCATACGTACATACTGATAATAATTATTATTATCTTCATCATCATTCGTTCATTCATTCATTCCTTCGCTCATTACTTATCATTACTCGGATCTTGTCTCAGGCAATATCCCCGACTCATGCTCAAAATCTGATACTGTGCCGGGGCTAGTACACAAACCCCCGACTCATGTCCGAAGACTAACACAACACCGGGATATGCGACAAAGATCCCATCTCGTATGCAACTCCCCCAACTCATGTTCGAAGACTGATACTGTGCCGGGGTCTGATAAACAAACCCCCGACTCAGGTCCGAAGACTGACACAGTGCCGAGGCGAGCAACAAGACTTTATCTCTTTTGTCTCATGCAATACCCCCGACTCATGTCCGAAGACTGATACTGTGCCGGGGCCTATAAACAAACCCCGACTCATGTTCAAAGATTGACACAATACCGGGGTACGCGACATGGATCTCATCATCCGTCACTTCCATACTCATCAATTCGTTATCTTCCACTTTCGTTACATAATACTTTATGTTCATTCATACATTCATTCATTCATTCTTTTGTTTCGTACTTTTCACTATCTTTTACTTTATCTTTGTTATCTTTCACTTTATTACATTATACTTTATGTTCATTTATTCGTATATCACACCACGTAAAGTCATATCATAAATACGTAACGTATTACATAACATAATACATACATTTTGAAAACCATTTAACGAAGAAAGATAACATATCACTCACACACATACACATCATAAATTTCATCACATCACCATGCACACATCAAGCATAAGCCATCACATCATAAGAGGGCCTATCTCCCCATTCTACCTCTTAAAACCACTTAGAAACTCCTAAGTCCATAATAGGCACATGGGACTTTTCAGGCGCATGAGCATAAAAGTTCTAAGTGTAAAATAGTCTGGGCGCTTCAGCACTATTTGGGTACATGAACCCTGTTTGGGCGCTTTACCACTATGCAGGCGCATGAGGCCTATTCAGGCGCATTAACACTTAGGCGCATGAGCAACTCTGGGTGCATGGGCGCTATTTAGGCGCATGGGCACTTTTTTGGGCGCATGACTACTATTTGGACGCATGACCTTAGGCGCATGTGGACACTTAGGCGCATGAGCACACTTAGGCGCATGAGGTCATTCTAGGTGCATGGAAATATTCTAAAATATTATTTAAGCTACATACATGACCCAATTACCATTCTAATACTACCCAATCATAGATCTAGCATAATACGGCTCTTACAACATGCTAAACATCAATTCTAACCCAAGAACATCCTCTAAAACATACCACATCATGCCACCTATGAATAACATGCTAAAAACTCACGGTTACATTTTAAAAACGTTTACTTGGTATGCATAATAGCCCTAAACACTTTAAAATCAGTAAAAAGGGGTCTACAAACTCATCTGAAGCAAATCTTCAAGCTAGATACTTCCACTGGCAATTTCAACACCAAGTACTCGAAAACCAACTCTAAAACACCAAGAATTCGGTCAACGACTTGTGAATTCGGTTAAAACCGAGCATATACTCAAGAAAACTTACCTTTGAGACTTCTTCTTCCTCTTTCTCTCTTTAAAACCGAGAGCTTCTCTCTCTTCTTCTTTTAGCCGAGAATGAAGATGATGAAGAAGAAATGGGCGGTCATACCTCTTTAAAACCTTAAAATAATAGGTTTTGTACTTTGTACACTTTATCCCCCACCACTTGTGCCCATTATCTTTTCTTTCTATTTATTTTTCCTTTCTCTTCTTTTAAACAAAAATTCAGGGTGTTACAAAACTGCTATTGGAAAGTCTTCAAGAATTTCTGATGTGATAGAAGATTGCGACATAGAACTAAAAGACCATAGGTTTTCTGCTAAGCTATTTATGATGCCCCTAGGCAGATTTGATGTAGTACTAGGGATGGATTTGTTAGAAGCTTACGAGGCAAACCGTGTGTCGTAAGAAGATGATTCGGTTAATTGCGCCCGACAAAAGTTCGGTGACGGTCTACGGTGATCGCGGTACCATGGTTCCAAAGGTGATTTCGATGGCTGTGGCGGAGAAATGCATGATGCATGGATGTAATGCATACCTGGCTTACGTGAAGGATATGGACACGTCAGTACCACAATTGTCTGATGTACCAATGTTATGTGACTTTCCGGATGTTTTCCCAGAAGATTTACCTGGTGTGCCACCGAATCGCGTGATTGAGTTTCCAATTGACTTGATACCCGATGCTCAACACGTCGCCAAGGAAACATATCGATTAGCTCTGACTGAGATGAAGGAACTAATGGTTCAACTACAAGAGTTGATGGATAAAGGGTTTATCCGACCGAGCATCTCTCCTTGGGGTGCTCTGGTATTGTTTGTTAAGAAGAAAGATGGTAGTATGAGGATGTGTATAGACTACGGGGAGTTGAACAAGTTGACGATGAAGAATCAATACCCATTACCGAGGATTGACGACTTGTTTGAGCAGCTCCAGGGTGCCAGTTGGTTCTCAAGGATAGACCTCTGATCTGGCTACCATTAGTTGGAGGTGAAGGAGCAAGATATCCCTAAGACAACTTTTCGCACACGTTATAGACACTATAAGTTTCGCGTTATGTCTTTCGGTTTAACTAACGCGCCAACTGCCTTTATTGATTTGATGAATCGAGTATGTCGGCCCATGTTAGATAAATCAGTGATCATCTTTATTGATGATATCCTGATTTATTCAAGAAATGAGGAAGAACATGCCGGTCACATACGCGAGGTATTGGAGACACTTAGAAGAGAGAAGTTGTATGGTAAATTCTCTAAGTGTGCTTTTTAGTTGCATGAGGTTTAATTTTTGGGTCACGTGGTGAATTCGGAAGGAATCATGGTGGACCCAGCGAAGGTTGAGGCGGTGATGCAATGGAAGTTTCCAAAGACGCCATCCGAGATCCGTAGTTTCTTGGGTTTGGCGGGTTATTACAGGAGGTTCATCATGGACTTTTCCAAGATAGCCTCACCCTTGACTAAATTGACTCACAAGGATGTGAAGTTTATATGGGGACGAGAGCAAGAGAATGATTTTGAGAAGTTGAAGATGAGGTTGACTCAAGCTCCTGTCTTGACATTATCCAAAGGGAGTGAAGACTTAGTGGTATATTTTGGATGCTTCTTACTCAGGACTAGGTTGCGTGTTGATGCAACGTGGAAGGGTAATAGCCTATGCATCCCGATAGTTGAAAACCCACAAAGTCGACTACCCTAACCATGATTTGGAGTTAGCAGCTGTGGTCTTCGCGTTGAAGATTTGGAGGCACTACTTATATGGGACGAAGTACACAATCTTCACGAACCATAAGAGATTAAACTATTTATTTAAGCAAAAGGATCTCAACATGAGGCAGAGAGAGGTGGTTAGAGCTCATCAAGGATTATGATTATGAGATCCATTATCATCAGAGTAAGGTCAACGTTATGGCCGATGCCCTTAGCCGGAAGGAGAGACCCGAGCCAATTCGGGTGAAAGCATATCAATTGGTTATGACCGCTGATGTGATGACACAGGTGAAAGAAATTCAAAATGAGGTGTTGAATGAATATCGCCTTAACTCTGAAAGAATGAGAGGTCTAGTCACAGAGTTGGGGGAAAATACCCATGGGGTTAGAACCCGCTTCGGGCTGATGTGGATTCAACCATACGGAGATCTAAGGGGACAAATTATGAACAAAGATCATAAGACTCGATACTCTATTCATCCCGGTGCTACCAATATGTATCAAGACATGAAAAAGGACTACTAGTGGCCGGGTATGAAATGAGACGTGGCGAAGTATGTGAGTAAGTTCCTTACTTGCTTGCAAGTGAAGGTAGAGCATCAGAAACCATACGGGAAGATCCAACTATTGGATATACCCTAGTGGAAGTGGGAGCAAATCACCACAGACTTCATTACAAAGCTACCCCGTACTTTAAGGGGGTACGATACCATATGGGTGATAGTTGATTGTCTGACCAAGAGTGCTCACTTTCTACTGATCCGTGAGACGTATTCATTTGAGTGACTAGCGGATCTGTTCATCAAAGAGATTGTAACTCGTCATGGTGTGCCGGTATCTATCGTGTCAGACCGTGACACCCGATTCACAACGAAGTGTTGGAAAAGATTCCATGATGCGATGGGGACGAGGCTACATATTAGCACAGCTTACCATCCTCAGACAGATGGTAAGTCTGAGAGGATGATTCAGACGCTCGAGGATATGCTCTAAGCATACGTGATCAACTTTGGGGGATGTTGGGATGATCACTTACCGTTAGCAGAATTCTCATACAACAACAGTTATCATGCCAGCATTGGTATGGCACCACATAAGATGCTATATGGTAGGAAGTGTAGAATGCCTGTATGTTGGGGTGACATCAGGAAGAAAGAGTTTGGAAGCCTTGAGGTGATCGAGGCTACAACTGAAAAGTTAGAAAAGATCAGAGCCTTTACGAAGGCGGCAAAAGATAGGCAAAAGTCGTATGCCGACAAGAGGCGTAGACCGATTGAATTCAAGGTGGGTGATAAGGTTATTCTAAAGGTTTCATCTTGGAAGGGGATTATTTGGTTCAGAAAGCAAGGTAAACTGAGCCCGAGGTGTATAGGACCTTTCCAAATCATTGTGCGGGTAGGAGAGGTGGCCTATCGGTTAGAATTGCCTGATGAGTTAAGTGGAATTCATCTGACATTCCATGTATCTCATCTAAGAAAGTGCTTAACTGACGAAGGCACGATTGTACCCTAGAGGAAATCAAGGTGCATGAAGGGCTCAATTATGTAGAGCAACCAGTGGCAATCATTGACCAGAAGGAGAAAAGATTGATGAATAAAGTGGTTCCACTCGTGCGAGTACAGTGGAAGCACAAAAAGGGTTCAGAGTCTATGTGGGAGGCTGAAGAAGAGATGAGACAACATTACACACAGTTATTCGAAGAATGACAAGTTTCAGGGACGAAACCTCTTTAAGAGGGGTAGACTTGTAACACCCAGACTTTCATCAAAATTAAAAGAAAAGAAAGGTAATAAGAAAAGAATGAAAAGTATATTGGAAGAAAGGAAAAGAAGCACAAGTGGAGGGGGCCAAAGTGTAAATAAGTACAAAAGTCAAATATTATATTAATATTTGAAGTATGGCCGCCCATATATACCATCCCATCTGCTTTTGTCGACTAAAAAAGGAGAAGAAGAAAGGAGCAGAGTTCTCTCTCGGTTTCAAGAAGAAGAAGAACTTGCTTTTGGGTCTAGGTAAGTGTTTTATGCTTAATTGACTCGATTTTCTTGGGTTTCGACCATGAAACCGAGAGTACATGTTCTTATGTGTTTATATGTGTTCAGGTTTGTGTGTTCTTGGTGTCTAGGTGTTAGAAACATCAAGATTTCTCGACTTTGAGGGAGTTGTGCTTGAAAGCACTCAAGGTGAGTTTCTAGACCCTGGTTTTTACTTGTTTTATCACTTCTTTAGGGCTGAAAATGCATGTAACATGCTTTAAAAAATGTTGTGTATGTAACCATATGTAATTATGTATGTATGTTAATATTTAAGGGTTGTTTATGTGATGTTGACGCTTAGAATGGAAAGTATAAGTCAAGAACATGTTAGAATCAAGTTTGGGACTGGATATAACTTAGAAATATGTTAGATAGGTGGTCATGTGCCCAAATAGGGCTCATGCGCCTGGAAAATTGACTTAGAAAGTCAAAGTAAGGTCGATGCACCCAAACAATACCCTCATACGTCCAAACAGTAGCTCATGCGCCTAAAATATTTCCTTAGAATGGTTAAGTATATCTCATGCGCCTGAACCGTGGTTCATACGCCTAGGAAATTTGGCCAGATGCCTAAGTGTTGGGGTCAGGCGAAGTGCTCATGCGTCCAACTTTTTACTCAGGCACCTAAGTGTAGGCCCATACTCCTGAACAGTTCATGCACCTAAAAATAGGCTGAAAATACCTAAGTGTAGAATTCATGCGCCCAAATAGTGCTGATGCGCCTAAGCACGGCTCATGCGCCTGCATAATGCCCATGCGCCTGGACAGTTAGAAAATTTTTCTAAAATTTTGGAAAAAATCATAGTTTTTGGGTTTTGACCCTAGCTGGACTTAAGGCTTATATGTGCTCATTTTATGCATGGTTATGCTCTGTTCTTATGTTCCTTATATATATTGATGTGTGACTTTACATGATGTGTTATGATCATAAACATAAAGTATTATCATTAAAGAAAGAGATAAGATTAATGATAATGAAAGTGGAACATAAAGAACAAATGAAAGAAAAGGCTTGCAAGCAGAATGAAAGGAGGATCACAACTCATTGAGAGTTGTTAGCTCAATTGTGTGTAAAATAGCGTGTGATTTTGGCTAACCCATGAGGGTTCACACACAGGGGGATCAGTCTTGGTGACTGATCCATAGTACGAAACGGAATCCTTGTCACTTTACCCCGGAAATGATTTGGCTTTGTGCCAGGAAATGAAGTGGCTTTGTGCCCGGAATGGTGGCTGCAAGCCACGATGGGGGTAAAGTTTTGATAGAATCTAGAATTAGTGAAAGATAACGATAAAGTACGAAACGAAGGAATACGTGCGATAATGAATGATGAATAAGGTTATACCTTGATGTATGTACGATGAATGCTCACATACGAAAGTAAAGAACGTATTTTATTGAAAAAGAGTATTTTTATATATAAACTGTATAAAGTATTTCAACACTTTAAAAGTAGAACTCACTCAGCAATGCTGACTTTAATACTGAGTATGAGATTTAATACTCAAAGGTATACTTGTTCACTAAATACAATAAGTTGATTGAAAAATCAAACCAAAGGTCAAAGAGACTAAAAGACAATCTTGAAGTTAAAGATGATGAAATACAAAAACTTAAGTCTGATAAAAAAGCTCAGAAGCCGTTTGTTCAATTCCTTGAACAACAACTTGATCAAATAACAAAAGAAGTTAACAATGCAAATCTTGATGTAGCTTACTGGACCAACCAAAATGAAAGCAAAAGATGATGAAATTGATGTACTAAAAAGAATCATATCTGAACAAGCAGAAGAAATTAAGAGGTTGAATAAAGAATTAGATGTTGTTGAACAACAAAGATTGGATGAAGAAGATGATGACCAATCTGAGGGTCATAGAGAAGAATTGAAAGATATGAGCATAAAACAGACTCCTGATCCTTTACAAACAAAACATATGAATACAAGATCTCATGAACAACAAACAGAACAGTCAATTATTATCCCTAAAGAATGATACACACTGGATCAAGTATCCAGTAATGTTAATCTGTTTGAGAGCATGCATTATTCACCAATTTTGAGACAACATTTCTATGCAGAGGAGCCTCAACAACAACCAAAGAAAGACACTATTTTTATAGATCCTCTAATAAAAGGACAAAAATAGCTCATAAGAAAGTTTGCTGAATCTTTAAGATCTTAAACTGAACAAGGAACACAACGAGAACCATCATCATCAGGCCAAGCTTCAAAACGTATGAATGGAAAGAAAGAGGAAATACCTGGAAGCATCAACAAAATGCAAAGAAAAGGTGATTGATCAAGATGAGCCTGAATCACCTCCTATGAAAATGCTAAAGGTAAAGGCTGGGCCAATTGATAAATATGAATTCAAAAGGAAACAATTAGAGTTTGTAGATCTGGAAGATGGAGAAATAGATCAAACTCAAGAGCAAACACAAGAGGAAGAAGAAAACAGACAGAGAAGACAAACTTCACATTGAAAGAATGAAAAGAGAACAAAAACAATCAGGCAAACAGCAGATCCAACATGAAGGAAAAGATGAGAGCCTAGATACTAAATTGCTTAACAAAGTTGGATATCCATTGAGGTAAACATATCTAAAGCTGATCATGAAAAAGATAGAAGGCAATTAGTATAAATACACAATCACCAGACGGTGCTATAACAAGCCATCCTCGATCCCAAGGTGAGCGAGGACTCATGATAAATAAGTGTAGGCGTTTGTCTAAGTCATGCGCCTGGACTGCTCATGCGCCCCAACAGTGCCCATGCACCAAAGCCTTGGGCGTTCCAGCAGTGTTCATGCGCACTAACAGTTTTCATGCGCCTAAGTCTCGGACGTCCCAGCAGTGGTCATACGCTCCAACAATGTCATGCGCCTAAGATTTTACACATGTATACGTACATTGTTAATCTCATAGAGGATTTCTTTGTCCGGCATTAGTATGGAATCGTTTAGCAACTCCGAAATGTAAAATTTTATGCAGATCTTACAACTTTAAATGAATACAAATTAATTATGTGTGTATGTATATATATACATAATCACGATTTAAATACATACGTATATATAACACATTTAAAAACTTATAAAACTTGAAACTACCATCTACAAGAAAATAATACTACACAAAATTATACTACATAATTGTCACACCCCGGGCCCAAGGAGGGTGGTGGAACGTCACAGACTTGTAACAAACATGGCAGCGGAAACTAACCAACACAAGAGCACACAAGAAGAGAAATCACATGGCATTACATTTCATTAAACAAATTCAGGCTATAAAGCTGAGCCCGGTTAACAACAGAAAAAAATATCCAGTACAGTTTAGATCCGTAAGTTTAATAATATCAAATTAAATTGTCCAAAAGTGAAATTAAACTAAACAATGCCATGTGGTGGTCACAAAACTAGGTGATCCATAAGAGGTCTTCTAATCAGACCGAGCTTCCATCAAAGATCACCTGAAACATGCTAAAATTATTTGTGTCAACTAAAATGTTGGTGAACCAAGTGCTTAAAGCTTAAAAACAAAAGGACTCTTTAGAATCCATAAGTTGATTTTAAAAACATAAGTATCACTGTTATGGGGTTACAATCAATCCTGCACTCAGTCCCGGCTAGCCTCTTCTAAATTTTGTTATGCCGGTTAATCCCGTAGGAAGAACTGAGCCTCAAGCAGTTTGCACCATACTTGCTAGATGGTTCACCTTAGTATCTTATAAAAACCTGTTACATGACACAAATGACCCCGCAGGATCTCAATATGGTACCTTCCTATTATTTCATGGGGTCATGACGGAAGGCACTGTGTGTGGGGGATTCCCTAAGTAGATCTTCCCATATAGAACAAGCGGTTCACATAAGAATTAATGATTGTGATACAAGTAAAAGCAGGTTCTAACATTATCCACAACATACAGGCATCATACAATAGCACAATAATAATTTCGGTTTAAATAAAGCATGTTTCATCCTAAATCAATAGTAAAAAGGGAACACTAGAACTCAACTTAGGTTTTAAGCAACAGATCTTCATGTATAGAAAATGATTCAATACTAGCACCCTAGCATCAAGATTTAAGTAATAATATATGTGCTCTAAGGTCATGACGGGTGTAACTAGGTGTGTTATGAGGTTAAAAGTTCAACTAGCTCAGATTTGTTAACGTTCGCTTCAAAAAGTTTCCTTTTTAGTAAAGTTAGGGTTTCTTAATTTAAATGACATACTTTAATAACTTTAATCAGTTTATTATAGTGATAATAAGTTTATCATGTATTTTTCGTCAAAGGGGTCGGAATTTTAAGGATTTGGCAGAATTTACAGTTTAGTCCCTCAAGCTTCAAAATTTACAGTTATTACCCTAAAGTTTGCTTTCTTTTATTTCATGACTTTTATGCCCCCTTATTATTTTCTAGAAGTTTAATAGTATGTTATTAACTAATTAAATTTCAATTTTTCCAGAATTTAGATTGGGGTATTTAAAACTTATATTTTTAGTTACCGGTTACGGTAAAACCAAAAATTTTAACAACTACTTTTAACCCTTTTATATTTTAACCCTTAGTATTTAAATAGTATTTTGTGGACTTATAATAATCTTTATAATCCGTTTAGATTATGTTTTTGAGCTCTTATGATTAAAAACTTCGTTTTTAAGATTAACCTGTTAAAACTCGTTTTTACCCGGAACCGAGCGACCAAATACGTTTTATCCAATTTTCACCAATTTCTTAACTTAAGATTCCTAAATTACTGAAATATTGTGATTTTATGTATTACAGGTCTCTCCTTCTATTTTTTAAGATTTTACCCAAAAATTACCCGGTTAAGGCCCGTTTTTAACGAATAATTCCATTTAAATCATAATTTTAACCCAATAATCAAAAAATCCGACCATTATGACCATAATATTCATTTTAGAGCCTGGAATTATTTTTAAGATTGTAACATTCTATGTTTTTCTATTTTTGAGAAATTTTACCATTTTTGGGTCCCCAAACAAGCTCATTATGCCTATTAGTCCGTTCTTTTTACATTTTCAGTCATTATCGCCAACTTATAAACATTTAAAATCACAAAATGTACTGAAAATGAGTATTAGTACATGGATTGAACATGTAATGCATAGATGTTGCTCTTAATGGGTGATTTACACTATTTACACATGTGTAAACATCATAAATCGTACATAAACATCTCCAAATCATCTTGTATCTTTCAAATCAGGTTATTATAGTGTTTATAAACAGTTTTTAAGCAATTTTCAAGCTTTTGTTGGGAGGGTTTTCAAAACAAGTGAATAGATGGTGCTAAATCACATAAAAAGAGGGTTTTCAAGGTGAAATCTTGTGCACCAACCAAAGATTCACCAATCTATCATAAGATATACCTTGAGTGAAGTTATGAACCTTACGAGAACAAGATTATAGCAGCAAGTTTCTATTAGAACAAGTAAACTAAGATTTTTGATAGATTATAAAGGAAAATCATAAGAAATAGCTTGGTTTGGGTGTGTTGAAGCTTACTCTTTCGATTGTTCATGATTTTGAGAGATTAGGAGGGCTAGATGAGCTGATGATTCTCGAACAAGGGCTGGAGTAGCTTGTTCTTGCAAGAACCGTGCACAAAAGTCCACCAAAATCACTTTTTAGCTCGTTTAGCACTCGGTTGATGTTGGGATGATGCTAATCTTCGACTCTTGAGGCTGAATGTGACAACCGGTCCCAAGGTTACTATTCTAAACCCTAATTTAATTGCATCATATCCCATCTTATGAGTCTAATAATAGAAACAATTTAATTATATCAATAATGTTAGAATCACCATTTGTCATTTTATCCATTTTATGATTCTATGTGATTTTTATGAATTTAGTTATTTTTAAGTCTTGTGTTTTTAGAAAATTAGTGCCTGGGAATATTAATTAGTCACCATAGCTAGAATTTAGAACCCAAATTGAAACAATTAGCATGTGTGCTCATACACACATTTAATTTCCGGATTTAAGCATGCATTATCATGCAAGACACTTAATCAACTAACTAAATAATACCATCTTTTATTCTACACAATACTACACTACACAACAAATTAACACTACCTAGTATTATTTATCTACAATAAAAATTAAAAAGAAAATCCCCATAACAAGACAAAATCGGCCCCCCTTAACCCCCAATGAGTGCCCTTGCTCACCACTACACTCTACCACCATCCCTTAACCATTCTCCTTTCATGCATCCCCTTTTTGCAAGACACACACACTCCCTTCTACTCCTCTCCTCTCTCTCTCGAATTCTCAGCTGAGAACACACCCAACTCTCGGTTCTAAGTCTCATTCCAGCATCAAAATCGCAAACTACAAGCTTTCATCCATTGGCCAAGCTTCAACCGCAAGTAGGGTGTCCATTTGGTGAAGTTTTGAAGCTTGAAACTTGCAAGACCTGTGGTTCCTGCTTTTGTTAGAGATTCTCCAGCATTTTCCAAGGAGATTCTAGCCATTCACGACCATCAACACCTTCCAAACTGTGAGTTACATCAAGTGTAAGCTCCATGTGCTCGGTTTTGGACATTTCTAATGTTTTCTTCATTTTTCACCTAAAAACCTTACCTTTTCTTGTTGTAGCAGAAACTTCTCACCATCACTTTGTTCTTGAGCAGTTCCCAATGTTCTTGAAGGTATATCACATGATAAAATAGTCATTCCAAGTGGTAGAACCCGATTTACACCTTGAAAACCCTATTTTTGGTGTTTTTGCACCATCCAACTTGTGTACCTTGTAACCTTTGAGAAATAACCTTGTAACCTGCTTTCTAATGGCTCATTAAACTTCTAATAATCTGTTTTGAATGTTACAAATGGGTGTACACCATGAATGGAAGGTATTAGCACAAGAACACCGTGAAAAACCCCTCTTTCTACAAGTAGCAACCTCTTTTAGACACTTGTTGAAAACCCTCTCAAAAAAGGTTCATGACCTGATCAAAAATGACTTTTAAACACCCCAATAATCTGATTTTTAAGTTAGACCAAATTGTGGTAATGGTTAAACTCAAGTTACAATGATTTACACAAGTGTAATAGTCGGTTATGACATTTTCTATATATTTGAAGTCTATGGATGTGTAGAACAACTAGGCCACTATTTGAGACTTTTATTTCTGTAGGTTTTGATGAATATTAAGAGTGTTAATATTTTTTAATCTCGGGAACAAAGGACATGTTGTGTTTAGACCCATTTTGGTCACTTTCGGGACCCGAAAACATGTTAAAAATTACTTAAAACCAAGAAAAATTGGGCTATAAAATTTTTAAATATAATTACAGGTTCATTAAGGATTAATAAAGTGTTCTGGAGTCAATGGGAATTTTAGTGGTCAAAAGGTAATTTAAATGGATTTTTACGTGAAAACGGGTGCTAACCGAGAGACGTTTATGAGGAAAATCTAAGAAAAATGGGTATAAGGTTAGAAATTATAAAAAATAATGTTATTACAGTAGGTTAAATGATAAAATAACTTCAAAAGTAGAATGGTTGGTCAAACAAGCTTTTAAAATGGTCAAACCCGGTTACAAACGCGTTTTAACGATTTAAACGTAAAAACGAGCCTTTCCACTAATAGAGGCAAATTTTGTAATTTAGAAGGTTGGAAACTTATAAAAATGACTTTAAAAAGTTAGCTACTGGTCCTAGACTCAAAAACATGGAAACTCATAGGTAACCATCTTAAACCCTTCGGTTTTACCGTAACCGGCAACGTTAAACGCGTAATTTATAAACCGAGTCTATAAACTGAAAATTTGGGTATATGTCCTTAAAATTAAGTTAGATTAAGGTCTTGAACCTGATTTTTGGTTATAAAGGTCATCTAATACAAGAAACCAAACTTAAGGGTAGAAACTGTCAATTTTGAAACTTTAGGGGCTAAACTGTCAAATTTTGTTAAACTTCATAATCGACTCCAATAAGCACTTTAGTCACTTGAATAGCATATTTACCATATATTCTTGACTTAGTAATGTAGAAACCCTTGATTGTATGAGAAACCTTGACTTTCCATAAAAGGAAACTTTTATACAAACCCTAATCGAATCAAAGCCGAATCCGACCAACTAAGACTTAGACACTCTTGTTGCACCTTAAATAGGTTTAGAGAAATAGCTAATCACTTAATATATTCATGTTAGGGTGCTAGACATGAGATATTCCCGGCACACGAAGGATTTCTTTGCTTAATATCTAAGGTGAGTTCTAGTGATCCATTTTTACTTACTGTTTTTGGGACGAAACATGCTCTTTTGTTTTATGAACTATGATTGTACTTTACTTGATGCTTGTATGTGGGACTTTTGGATACCTGCTGACACTTATATCATGATCATTAATTCTTTTGTGATCCGCTTGCTTTATATGGATAGATTTATTTGGGGAATCCCCCACACACAGTGGCTCCCGCTACAGGGAGGTACCCCACTGAGATCCTGAGTGATCGTATGTGGCATGTAACAAGTTTTGATTATGAAACTATGGTGAACCATGCTAGCAGGTATGGTTCACTTATTTGAGGCTTGGTTCCTTCCTTCGGGAATATCCGGTTAAACATAAGTTTAGAAATGGCCAACCGGGGACCAAGTGCAGGGTTGATTGTGATACCCCATGATGACTGATACTAAAAATGATGCTTTTATAATCAAATGAGATTTTTCATAAGCTTTCACACTTGATTCTAAAACCTTTACTGTGGATTTTAAGAGTTCCTTTTATTGTTTTTGAAACTTTAAGCACTTGAATTCACCAACTTTTTAGTTGACACTATTTTCTTTTGAGCATGTTTCATGTAACCCGTGAAGACTCTTAGCTGTCAATGGAAGACCTAGACTCAACCCCGAGACCATGGCATTGTTTGTGTGACCAATTTGTGACTTGAACAATTTGATACAATGACTATTTAATTTATGTTGAAGCATGTAAACATTTGGGGCTGGATCTATTTCCAGCCCGGTGTCTTTTAAAAACTTGAAATGCCATGTGATGTTCTCTCCCTTTGAGCTCTTATATTGGTTTGTTTCCGCTGCCATGTATGTTGTTGCTAATCTGTGACGTCCAACCCTACCTGGGACTGGGGGTGTGACACTGAAATAGAGAGGAAATGAAGAAAACTTGAAGGATTGGGGCACTTAAAGGATTGGGGCTGATTTCGTGAAATAGGGAGAGAGAGGGAGTTGGGAGTGAAGATTGCATGTATGGGGAGGAGGAGAAGGTGGAGTGTAGTTGTAGTTTTGTGGGATTTCATAGGGAAGAGCTGTTTGGTGGATGGAGCGGCCGAATTTGGTGGTAGTGGGGGTTTATTTCCTTTTTTTTGTAAATTAGTATATGCAGTGTAATTTTGTTGTATAGTGTGGTATTTTAGATGGTAGTTCTAGTTAGGTGTTTTTAAGTATTATGTGTATATGTATGAATTTGACCCGTGAATTGGGTATGTACACACATAATTAATTTGATTTCAGTTAAGTTCTAGAATTTTAATGTGTCAAATTATTTCCAGAAACGTTTAATAATTCTACACTAGGGCTAGACATAAAGGAATCATCTAAAGAAAATAGAACATGCAATAATAATAATCATGGTATAAACAAGATAATAGTACTAATAATAATAATAGTAATAATAATGCATGAGATCAAAGTTTAGATTTATGACCTACGGGTCGGTTGTTATAATAATAATATTAATTACGACCTAGGGGTAGGTTGTTACAATAATAATATTCATAACAAAAAAATTCAGTCAAACATCCACTAAACAACAAAAGAATCGGCAGTCCCTTTTACCCACTCACCACCTTTCCTTGATTCCACCAAACTCCCTTAAACACTCTACCTCTCCCTTATTCTCGTACATGCAAAACACTTCATTTCAAATCACCCATATCTCCCTCTTTTTCTCTCGGACATCTCTTAACCGAGAAAACACAAACACTTCCATTTCTTCCTCATTCTAGAAAAATCTCAAAAAACAACACCATCCAACTTCATCCAAGCTGAAACCAGCAAGAAGGTGAGATTTAGTGAACTTTTTGTGCATGGTTCTTGCAAGAACAAGAAGCTCCAGTCCTATTTTATGAATCATCAGATCATTCTAGCCTTTTAACCTTCTCCGAAATCACGGACCACCTAAAACAAAACTTGCTACTATAACCTCGTTTTTATGGGACTCATAACTTCACTCAAGGTACATTCTAAGAAAAACCCGTGAATCTAGGGTTGGTCAAGGTTCCACCTTGAAAACCCTCTTTTTATGTGTTTACGCAATATCTATAAACTTGTATAGAAAACTCTCCCAACTAAAGTAAAAAATCTACTTAAAAACAGTTTATTAACTCCATAGCAATCTGCTCTGAAAGTTATATATGTTTGGATACGTTTAGGTACAATTTATGTTGATTACACATGTGCAAATAGTATAAAACACCCATTTAAAGCAACATCTATGCCATATATGTATAACCTGTAAACGAAGACTTATTTCCAGTAAGTTAGTAATGTTAAACGTGATGATCTAGATAGGTTGGACTCACCGGCATGTCGGTGTTATTATCTTTGTATTTTGATGTTTTTCTTTGTAGCGAACCTAAGGGCGAACCTATAGGTTCGCACAGTAAACTAGACTTGTTTTGATTATGATTGTGTTTGTATGTTACCGGGCGAACCTGTTTTGGTCGCCTGGCAAAGTAAGTCAGTTTTGGCTAAACAGATTCGCTATCAATGAATCTGTTGGACCAAAAGAACCAATGAGCCAGATCAGAAAAACCTTTATGTCCCACAGACATCACAACAACTGCTGAAGACTTCATCAGCTGATGATGACAACAACTGAAGACTTCATCAGCTGAAGTACAAAGACTGAAGACATCAGCTGATGTACAACAACTGATGACATCAGTTGATGTACAAAGACTGAAGACATCAGCTGAAGTACAAATACTGAAGACAACAACTAAAGACATCAGCTGAAGATATCAGCTGATGACAACAGCTGAAGACATCAGCTGATGACAACAGCTGAAGTTCAAGTCTGAAGTTCAAGTACTGAAGACTTCAGAGGTTGTCACAACAGCTGAAGAAGTATTCTTCAGTTGTTGTGATGGTTTTCCTTTTCAGTTGTTTCATTTCAGTAGTTTGTTATCAGTAGTTTTCTTTTATGTTTCAGTACTTTGTAAAACGTCTGAAGAGCATGTTCTTCAGACGTTGTAGTTTCAGTAGTTTCTTTTCAGTAGTTGAAATAGTTTACACTTGTCTTTTTTAACAAGATGTCAGCTGTTAGACATCTTCAGTAGTTTAGTCTCTTTCAGTAGTTTGTTATAATAACGGTTAGATGTCACTGTCAAGTGACATCAGCTGACGTCATCTTTCCTATAAAAGGAAGATGACCTAATTGTAACTGTGTTGAAGTGTGTGTTGAATGAAAATATACCTTTTGGTAGAAATTCTCTCTCTCTCTCTCTATAATCATACTGTTTCATTGATACATCTTGTGTGTTCTTACTATAATTTGTTCTAATTCGTGTACAATTCCGCTGCAAATCCAATCTAATTGATCAAACTAGATGCTGAGATCCTTTCAAATGGTATTAGAGCTGGTTAATCATTGATTGATTTAACAATTGATCATTGAAACTGCTCTTTAAACATCTACGTTTGATCGAATTAGCAAATTTGCAAGAATCGATTATATAGATTGAGTTTCTGCTGCTTCTCATTCAATTTGAGGTTCTCCGTGGTTTTGAGCTAGATTTACTGAAATTACTTTGAATTTGCTTGAATTTGTTCAATGGCGACACCAACAAATGATCCTCACAATACTGGCTCCTCAACAAAGCCTCCGATGCTTGTTAGGAGTGAGTATAACATATGGCAACGACGTATGCTCCATCACTTGTGCATCAACAACGCAGGTTGTTGGAAATCTGTGGTGCATGGACCATACAAGCCTATGGTGAGCACTCCGGAAACAAATGAGAGGGTTCCAAAGAAACCTGATCAATATTCGGATGAAGATCTTAAGATGTTTGAGATTGATGCTAAAGCCCATGGAATTCTGGCCATGGCACTGCCTAATAAAATCTATTCAGGGCTTATGCATCATGAAACTACTCATGACCTCTGGGTTGCTCTGAAGGAACAATTTGGAGGAACTGATGAGGTCTTAGCAAACACTAGGGAAATCCTTGCGCAACAATATGAGACATTCTCTCATAGGAAGGGAGAGACTCTGACTCAACAGTTTGAGCGATTCTCATGTTTGATTTCTGAGCTGAAAATGGTTAAACAAGAGTATTCAAATAACCAGATGAACAACCGATTTCTCAGATCCCTGCCTGAGAGATGGGACACATACACTATTGTCCTACGCTCTAGTGCAAATCTGAGCACTCTATCTCTCACCCAACTTCATAGGAAACTGCTTACATTTGAAAGAGAGATAGAACAGAAAAGGAAGTTGTCCTCATCTGGAAAGCTCACTGATGACTTTGTATCAGGCAATAATGCACTGATAGGTCAAGAGTCAGAGTATGCTGCATCAGAAAGTGCCTATGATGAGCATATTAATTTCTCTACTAATGTAGAACATGCTTTTGTTGGTGTGGATGGTAGTTTAGGTGGTAGCAGTGATAACTGGTGCTTTTTGATGGAAGATTTGAAGGGCATTCCAGATGATGATCTGGAAGAGATGGATATTTTGAGCCAAATGGCAATGATCAATATCAGATCTCAAAAGTCCTACAAAAGAACTGGTAGGAAATTTCCTGGTATCTCTGGCAAAACCAAAGTTGGTTTTGACAAGAGCAAGTTGAGGTGTCACAGGTGCCATAGGCTTGGACACTTTGCTAGAGAGTGTAGATCATCTGGATCTAACTCATCTGCACCCTTTGTGACCTTCCCAAGCAATAGCTCACAAAACAAAGGGCAACATTCCACCAGTTCTGGTCATCCATCACAAGCTCAGTCATCACCTGCATATTTTGTCCCTCAAGGTCATATGCCATATCCTTACCCCTGCTATTACATGCCTCAGCCAAATCAAGCTCAAGCACCTATTGCTCAACAACCACATGCCCTTCCTGAGCCTCAATCATCACAATCTCATCAACAATCTCAACCTCAACAACACAGCTTTTTCACCCCAGGAGTTGTTGACTGGAGTAGTTTACCAAATGATATGTCTGGTCATGAACAACTGTTTCCTGGTGCTGGTCAACATGGTGGTGAGAATCCCTTTGGAAACCTTGCTCTCATGGCCCTGGAGTCTGCTGATGGTTCATCTTCAAATGCTTCATCACAGGTATCAAAGGTATCTTCAGAGGCCAACGCCAAGTTATGTTCTAAATCATGCATAGCCACAATTGCATCTATTAGAGAAGCAAATGTAGCTTTAATTAATAAAAATCTTGAGCTAGAGCAAGCACTTTCCAAAATAAAAGCTGAGTTTGAGTTTGTTTTGCATGATAAAAATGATGAGATTTATAAACTAAAATGCCAAATCACAGATGATAAGGCTAGGGAAGAGGTACTCCTAGAGAAATACAAGGACCTCAAAGAAACACTTGCAACTACCCAAGTAGAGTGTGAACGCTGAGTAACCTCTTGCAAGGGTTTTGAAATGCTTCTCAGCAAGCAATCAGCTTCCACTGTGAAGTTCGGAATTGGTTATAATCACACTGCTCCTCCTACAGATTTTACTCCCAGGCTAGAAGTAGAATCTGATGGAGAAAGCAATAACCAATCCACCCCATCATATGATTCATCTTCTCATAAAGCACCAAAGTCAGAGGATGAAGTCAGCATTAATTCCTCACAAAACCAATCAGCTAATGCTGAAATAGCTGATGGTTCAAATGCTGACAGTCACATGATCAAATAGTTGATCACTTCAGGTGTTGTCTCACAAAGTACTGAAAGTACTGAAGCATAAGTTACAACACCTGAAGAACAAACCCAAACTACTGCAAGTATTAAAGGGAAGAAAACTGCAGGTAGAAAGGGTTTGAAAACTACTGAAGCAGATATCAGGAAAGCAAGTACTGAAAGGAAGAAAACTACAAGTACTGATAGTAAACGGCAAAAGATCAAATCTTCAATAGATTCATCTTCTTCAGTAGATGATCAACTAAAGATGAAGAAGAAGCCATGTGAAATATGTGGCTTATTCAATCATCTTACTGATGATTGCTGGTATAGAAAGGGTTCCAAACTCAATCAAAATCAGAACATTAAAAAGAAGATTAATAAAATGAAAGATGAGTTTGAAACTAAGTTTGTACCAGCAACATCTCAACCTGAAACCCCAAAGTCTTTAAAGAAATCCAAAAAGAAGGAAGGGGTTCATCAGGCTACAGCTGAGGTTTCTCAATGGAAGATGGTGCAACACAGAAACCCATCATGGCCAAAAGCTGATGTGTCTGATGAGCTGAAAGCTTTAGCAAACAATCACACAACTTGTCATGATGGTTCAACATCTATTGGGGAGAGTCAACCAATTAGATGCTCCTGTGTTGAAACCAAAGAAAAGGAAAACCAAGCCAAAGGAATCCTTTTCTACACCATCTCCACCACCTCAGACTGTCAATCATAACAAACAAGTTAGTCTTCAATCTATTGATGAGAACAGACCCAAAACCAAAAAGGTTTGGGTCTCAAAAACTAACTAATTTGTTGTGCTGAATGCAGGGTTCTTCAGCATACCGAAGAAGCATCTGATATGTAGACAGTGGAGGATCCATGCATATGACAGGGAGTAGCTCTCTTCTTAATGACTACTCTCAAGGAAAGAAGGGGTTTGTCTCTTTTGACAATCATGCAAAAGGTTACATCATCGGCAAAGGCTTTGTTTCCAATGGTGAAATAATATTTGATGATGATACCCATGTAGAGAATCTCAAGTACAACCTCTTGAGTGTCAGTCAAATATGTGATAAACGCCATGTTGCACTTTTCACCAGCCAGAACTGTAGGATTCTGTCATCCGAAGTTCTGAGTTTGATTGACAAGGTGTTGGATGAATATACTCTCCTGAATACCAACAGGACAGGAAGAGTATATGCCTTAGATCTTTCAAAGAAAATTGATCTAAAAGGCCATCCTTGCCTATTCTCCAAGGCTTCTCCTCGGGAATCTGAATTATGGCATAGAAGGCTTGGTCATGTGAATCTTAAAAACATGAACCAACTTATTCACCATGGTTTAGTAAGAGGGTTGCTTATGAAGGAGTTCAAGTGTTATGACAACTGCACTGCCTGCTTAAAAGGGAAGCAACACAAAGTATCATTCCCTCCAATAGAAGAGCCAAAGTCCACTGCCTACTTGCAATTATTGCATATGGATCTTTTTGGTCCTATCAAAGTGATGAGCATGGCGAAGAAGAAATACTGTCTGGTAATTATGGATGATTACTCCAGATTTGTATGGACTTTCTTCTTGCACTCCAAAGATGAAGCTGCACAATCTATTATGAACTTTGTGTTGTATGTTGAGAAATAATATTCCCTTCCAGTCTAGTGTGTGAGGAGTGACAATGGCACAGAATTTAGAAATCACACACTTGATGAATTATACTTGTCAAAGGGAATCAAGCGGCAGTTCAGCATTCCAAGAACTCCTGAGCAAAATGGAGTAGTGGAGAGAAAGAACAGGATACTGGTTGAAGCTGCTAGGTCAATGTTGGCTAATTGAGGCTTGCCATTGACATTTTGGGCTAAAGCTATCAACACAGCTCGCTATGTGCCATAGAGTATTAGTTAATCAGAGGTTGATGAAGACTCCTTATGAAGTGCTACATCAATTGGCCCCTTTGATTTCATTCTTTAGAGCATTTAGGTGTCCTTGTTACATTCTTAACACAAAGAATCCACTCCAAAAGTTTGAATCAAAGGTGGATGCAGAGTATTTTGTTGGTTATTCATCTACTTGCTAGGCATACAGAGTTTTCAACTGCAAAACAAAGATGGTTGAAGAGGCTTTGCATGTGAAGTTTAATGAATCTCCAAAGGACAAGATTCCACAAAACCCTGTGGAGTTATTTGATTTGAACATACTGCAATATGTTCCTTATCAGTCTCCAGCTGTTGTTCCTGTCAATAGTTCTCCACCTAGTGGTACTAATGATGATGTAGTCAGTACTCATCTTTTCAGGTTTAGTGACCAACTGCCTGAGTCATCTAAACCAGATGCTCCTGTAGCTTCAGCAGCTCCATCCATAACAAATGCTGATGAGATTTCTGAATCCTCTACTTCATTTGAGTTGACATCACCAACATGGTTTCAAGAATCTTCATAAACATATGTTGCTGCTGAAGGTCCTACAAACACTTGCACAGGCCTCATTGTATATCAAGAGCTGAAGGATCATCCAATGTCTCAAATCATTGGTGATATCAATGCTGGAGTCTCAACCAGAAGTCAATTGTCCAATTTCTGCTTCTATGCTCTCTTCATCAGTCAGCAAGAGCCAAAGAACTATCATGCTGCATTAAGAGACAATGGATGGGTTAAAGTAATGCAGCTTGAGCTTCTTCAGTTCAAAAAGCAACAAGCGTGGGAGCTTCTTCCTTTACCCCAAGGTAAGTGTGCAATAGGCACTAAATTGGTGTTTAGGAATAAAACAGATGAAAAGGGCCAAATTGTTAAGAACAAGGCCAGACTGGTTGTACAGGGGTTTGCACAAGAAGAAGGTATTGATTATGATGAAACCTTTGCCCCTGTAGCCAGACTGGAGGCGATTAGGTTGTTCTTAGCTTATGCTGCTTTTCATAATCTTAAAGCTTTTCAAATGGATGTCAAAAGTGCATTT
Organism: Flaveria linearis; assembly: GCA_024085815.1. NCBI lineage: Eukaryota > Viridiplantae > Streptophyta > Magnoliopsida > Asterales > Asteraceae > Flaveria > Flaveria linearis. Next base: position 36,697,790 of record CM044007.1, on the reverse strand, counting down.
TTATATGGTAAAATAAAAGAAGAAGTTTATGTGTGTCAACACCAGGTTTTGAGGATAATAAACATCTAGATTGGGTGTATAAGCTTGATAAGGCTCTCTATAGGTTGAAACAAGCTCCTAGGCCTGGTATGAAACAATGTCTAACTTTCTTCTTCAAAATAATTTCACTAGAGGATCCATAGATAAAACTTTATTTATTAAGAAAGTAGGGCAGCATAAGCTACTTGTTCAAATTTATGTTGATGATATTATTTTTGCATCCTCTGATCCACAGTTGTGTGATGAATTTACAAATTTAATGCAAAAGAAGTTTGAAATGAGTGCAATGGGAGAATTACAGTTCTTTATGGGTTTGCAAATCAAACAAAGGACTGATGGCACCTTTATTCATCAGTCCAAATATACAAACGATCTTTTGAATAAGTTTGATTTACAAAACTGTAAGCCCTGTTCTACTCCCATAAGCAGCACCACACAACTGGATGTTGATCAAAAAGGTAAAGCGGTTGATGAAACCCTTTACAGATTTATGATTGGGTCCTTGATGTACCTCATAGCTTCTAGACTAGATATTATGTTTGCAACAAATGTCTGTGCTAGATTTCAAGCTGCACCTAAAGAATCCCATTTGATGGCAGTCAAAAGGATCTTTAGATACTTGTAAGGTACTCAATCTCTAGGACTTTGGTATTCTACTGTGCATTCTTGCAAATTAGTTCCTTTCTCAGAGAGTGACTATGCAAGGTGCAAAGTCACCAGAAAATCAACTTCTGGTGGATGCCAATTTCTAGGCAATTGTTTAGTTTCTTGACAGAGTAAGAAACAAACTTCAATTCCTACATCAGCTGCTGAAGCAGAGTACATTGTTGCTGCAAGTTGTACATCCCAGCTACTCTGGCTTCAGAATCAATTATTGGACTATGGCATTATAGAGACTAAGACACCATTACTCATGGATAGTGCTTCAGCTCTTTGTATTGTTAAGAATCCAGTCCAGCATTCTAGGACCAAACATACTGAGATCAGACATCATTTTATTATAGATTGTTATGAAAATGGTCTGATTGATCCAAAGTTTATTCCTAGTGCTGATAAGCTTGCAGATATCTTTACTAAGCCTTTAGACAGTGCCACTTTTCAAAATCTTGTACTAAGGCTTGGTATGCTGCAGCTAGAATAATTGACTAATACTGATGCTCTCAGGTCATAAGTACTGATGAGCATTAGTATACAAAAGTCAAAAATAAGTACTGATGAGTTATTTTGTCTTTAGTATTTTTCATATCTACTGATGTGTTATAACTACTGAAGGCTAAAATACTTTAAAGTGCTGAAGTACATTATTTGTTGAAAAGAACTGATGAAGTTACAACTACTGATGTGGTTATAACTACTGATGTCTATTTCTACCAAATAAGTACTGAAGCACAAATTTTCTCCACAAGTACTGATGTGTAATCTTAAATATAAGTACTGAAGACAATGTTTGTTCACAAGCTCTAAAGAATAAATATTCACAAGAGCTGATGACCAATGAAACGTCTGAAAAATCAGACAAAGTCTGATGAGTAAGTGTTGAGGTCAGAATGAAACAACTGAATTGACGACAACAGCTGATAAGTAACTTTACTCTTCAGCTGATTCAAACAACTGATGTTTTATTTCAAAACAAGTAAAGGACAAAACCATGCCTTCAGTAGTTTACAACTACTTATGACTAACACCAAGTCCTCAGTTGTTTACAACAACTGAAGCCAAAACCATGTCTTCAGTAGTTTATAACTACTGATGACTAATAGCAAGTCTTCAGTTGTTTATAACCTCTGAAGGTTAAAACCATGTCATCAGTCATTTAAAATAACTGATGACTAACACCAAAACCTTCAGTCGTTTTCTTTCAGCCGATTCATACCCATACCCTATAAATACCTAACCCTAACTTCAGAGTTTTTCTTTCTCTCACAAACCTAACGTTCAAAAACACTGAAACCTCTCTCCTCACATTAATGGCGACCATGCAGCTCAAACCTAGACATAACTGTGTTACCTACCTTACCAAATCACCCTTTTAGACTAAGTTTGATAATGCCATTGATCTCATGGTCCAGTCTCCATACAAAACGGCCTTTCTTCTCAATCCGACCATCTATGCCAAATCCCTAAACCAATTCTGGACGAACGTCACCCTTACCACTGGGGAGAATGACACGAGGTCTCTCTCCAGTCTTTGTCAACAACCAAAAGGTGGTCATAACTTCTGCAATCATTCGTCAAGCCCTAAATTTGGATGATGCCACCTTCATCACTGAGTATCCAAAGGGCACCACTGATCTTTCTTTTGCTCACCATGGATACCAGGGTGACCTTAGTGCTTCTACCATCCTCAAGAAGCACTTCCATGATGCTAAATGATTGATCTTTCACATGGTCAATGTCTGTCTTGCCCCTAAAACTTCTTCATGGGATCAAATGTCATCCAGGTGGCAACAAGTATTATATTCCATCTTAGAGCAACAAAGTTTAAATTTTTCTGAAATAATATTTTTAGCACTTAAAGATATGGCTGTGAAACCTTTGGCTAACCGATGGATACTATATCCAAGGTTTGTCATGGCCATCATTGAAAACCAGCTTCAAGCTGAGGGACTTGTTGGCCTTGGAGTCCCTGCTCTAGCAGTATTGCCTGAAGTATACTCTAGGCACAACTCAGACCAAACTCTCAAACAGGCTACCAAGCTGCTAAAACCCAAGCAGCGGGAACCCACAGCCTCCACCTCAAAATCCAAAGTCCCCACCAAACCCAAACACAAAAAGCCTAAAAAGGCTACTCAGGGAGTTGAGTCCCCTGAGGATGCCCCTGTACAACAAAGGCAGGAAGTATCTACTGGTATTAATCCCCCAGTGGATACAAGGACTCCACCAGCCTCAACCGCTCAGGCATCCTCTCAACAGGATCCTGTAGTAACCACTTCCAGGGCAGCCACATCTCTGGAACCTATCTCACTTGAGAAGGTTACCATTGAAGAGCACCACTCTCCCCAGGTGCACACAGATTCACCCCAATATCCTATTGCAACTGCCCCTCAAAGTCCAACTATAATTATTGCAAAAGTGCTGACTCTGCTCAACACTCCACCCTCTCCCCAGGCACCTATAACAACTGGGCAAACCCTAACCAAAAGAGGGAGGAACCAAGTGCTGTTGAGAACCCCCAGCACAGGGATTACCATGTTCGATCTCCTAGTGTGGAAGAGGAGATCAGAACATCTGGTGAGGCTGCCACTTCTCCTGATTCAACACATAAACAGGATGAAGCTGGTAACATCTCTAAGTCCTCACCAGAGGCAACTGCTGATGAAGGATTTAATCCTGAGGCAGGAAGTCCCCAGTACCAAGACAAAGGGGTACATGTGATTACTGAGCCACACTCAGCACATGTACATCCTGATCCAATCAGGAGGTCAGGTGATTCAGCTACAACTGAGGATGAACCTGAGCTTCTTCTATGATGTTTTAGCTCATAATACCATTAACCCAGAGATGGCACCTTCTCTTGAAGGTCTCACAAACACAGAGCCACTCCCAAAATCTCATCCACCAGTCCCTGCTTCTAGCACTATTTCTCAGGGACAGAACCCCCCTGAGCAAATGGTTGCTATCTTTCAAAAATCCCTTCCTCTCATCACACCCATCATCACTGATATAGTGAATAAAACCCTAGATGAGAGGCTTACCTCTAACATACAAACCCTGGTGGATGATGTTGTGGCTAAAAAGCTTTTTGACAGTCAAACCCCTGCAACCAATGCAACCAAAAAGGGGAGACTCAGTCAGTGAAAGTAATCAAGAGGAAGAGAATGGAGAAAGAGAAAGAGAAAGAAGTAGAGGAGGTAGAAAGTGAGAGGGAGATGGTAGTGGAGACTGAGAAAGAGGAGGAGGGTGAGAGGGGAAAAGAAAGAGAAAAAGTGACTGAAAGTGACAAAGACTTTCATGTCACATATAAAAAGAAGAAGGGTGGAGAAAAGGAGAAGGAAAAGGAGCTAGCGGTGCTTGTCAAGGAAGCTGATGCCCAACACAGCAGGTCAATGGATAAAATCATTGACCAGCTATTTAGCCAAGGCTTTGAAACTACTGAGCTAGATACTGAGATAAGGAATTTGGAAGTACAAGAGATTGAAAGCCGATGGTCTGGTCATAGTGAACAAGAAAAGGAGAGATTAGAAGCTATGGCCAGATTCATTTTAAAGTATCAGGGGAGATCAATCCTGGAAATCAAGTCATGGTCCAGGGACAGCATCTTGGCAATAACCACCAAGATCTGTTTTTCTGAGGCATTCACCAAAGGGCTGATCATAGAAGCCCTAAGTGAAGCTGGTGCTGGGAGCAGTACTGAACTAGCCAAGCAAACCAAAACTTCACTTACATCCAAATTGCTAGAACAGCCTGCCCAATCTCCCACACCAAAACAATCCACATCACAACCCATAAAACCAACTCCCTTACCCACAAAACCAATAGACAATGATGCACCCCAGAAGAGGAAGAGAAGGGTGTTGAGCCTTGAAGAAAAAGAAGAAGATGATGATGATGAAGATGACAGGCTGCCAATTTCATCTGTCATTCCATTGCTGAAGGACAAAAGTCACCCTCCAACAATTACTCCTGAGATCCAAAGGCAAACAGTTAAAGTGAAGCTAGAAGAAGAAGAGCTTCACAAACTGCATGATGAGGAATTGTTGAAGAGGGTTGACAAAGCTTATGCTGCCACTTCATCAATAATAAATATGAAGAAACATGCTCAGAGATTATACACTCTCAGACAAACATACCAATATCAAAAAGAGAGAGTGATGATTTGGCCTGATCCCAGGGTGTCTCACAGGATTCATAAGAAAGATATTCCACAGAGATACAATGGCCAAGTAAAGAAGATCGTAGATGAAGTGATCACACTGGCCATTGTAATATCACCCTGGGAGATCCTTGATGACTTCAAGAAAGCCTATAAAGCTAATCAGCACCCACAAAAGATGCTGGAGAATAGAGTGGTCAAAAAGGGGTTAGTGTATAAGAGGCTTGAGGAAGTTAGAAGGAATGAGCTCCAGTTGTTCCTAGAGGGTAATCACCCTGATGAATTTGTATACAGACAATAAATGTGGAGCTCAAAAATGGGAAACAGGTCAAATACCTCTCTGAGTATTATGGGCCTGAGTCACTGTTTGAGGGAGAAGCAGAAGAGCTCACCATGGAGGAACAAATAGTCTTCCTTGAGGCCTACACAAGAGAGTCTTACAGACTCATAGTTGGGAAGTAGGCTTCATGGATGGGGTAACAGCTCTGTGTCCAGTTCCCCAAGATAGAGTTCCCATCCATCCTTTGATATTCATACTTTTAGAAGCCTCTTCCCAGGCCTGTGCTGATTTGGGTCATTTCTAAGCTGATCCAGAAGAAAAAGACCAATCTTTCTACCTAATAAGTGGGACAACAAATAAGCTTAAAGGTTTTGGCTGCATTGGTTCAGGGGGAGTTTGTTGGACCAAAAGAACCAATGAGCCAGATCAGAAAAACCTTTAAGTCCTACAGACATGACAACAACTATTGAAGACTTCATCAGCTGATAATGACAACAACTGAAGACTTCATCAGCTGAAGTACAAAGACTGAAGACATCAGCTGATGTACAACAACTGAAGACATCAGCTGATGTACAAAGATTGAAGACATCAGCTGAAGTACAAAGACTGAAGACAACAACTGAAGACATCAGCTGAAGACATCAGCTGATGACAACAGCTGAAGTTCAAGTCTGAAGTTCAAGTACTGAATACTTCAGAGGTTGTCACAACAGCTGAAGAAGTATTCTTCAGTTGTTGTGATGGTTTTCCTTTTCAGTTGTTTCCTTTCAGTAGTTTATTATTAGTAGTTTTCTTTTATGTTTCAGTACTTTGTAAAACGTCTGAAGAGCATGTTCTTCAGACGTTGTAGTTTCAGTAGTTTCTTTTCAGTAGTTGTAATAGTTTACACTTGTCTTTTGTAAGAAGATGTCAGCTGTTAGACATCTTCAGTAGTTTAGTCTCTTTCAGTAGTTTGTTATAATAACGGTTAGATGTCACTGTCAAGTGACATCAGCTGACGTCATCTTTCCTATAAAAGGAAGATGACCTAATTGTAACTGTGTCGAAGCGTGTGTTGAATGAAAATATACCTTTTGGCAGAAATTCTCTCTCTCTATAATCATACTGTTTCATTGATACATCTTGTGTGTTCTTGCTATAATTTGTTCTAATTCGTGTATAATTCCGTTGCAAATCCAATCTAATTGATCAAACTCGATGCTGAGATCCTTTAAAAATCTATCAGCGAACCTAGGTCTGGTACTATATATTGTATGTTTGATCATTGTTAATGCAACTTTTGCACATTTTATTGAAAACCTATCTTTGTGTGATGGTTGGAGGTGCTAGGAGCTGATTTGTTCATTATTGTAGCTTTATATCCACTATTGATCTTTGTTTGATCTTCACTTTGATTGTTAAGAAAGATTCTCTCATGGTTCAATGAATATCAGTGGGATTTGTGTGTGTTTGTGATCATTTGCACTGTTGAATCGATCATTATGGACCAACAATATGGTATCAGAGCCTTAGTGTTCTTGATAGTTTGATTTTTGGGTTGTTTTTGGGGTTTTTGAGGCAAAACTCTTTTTGATTCATTTCGCACTTGTTCATCGTGTTTCTGATATGGAAATTGCTTGGGGATTGTAGTTTTTGGTATTAGGAAGCTATAGAAACAAACCGTTCATCAATTGGTTATGTTTTGAGCTAGTTTTGGTTGATTTCTTGCTGGCTAAGTTTGTCCCGTAACCCAGCGAATCTAGCTTATTCATCCAGCGAACCTATCTGATTCATCCAGCGAACCTAAGGAAATTTGAGTTTTGGTATTTGCTGATTTTTGGTCAGGGAATCTAGCCCTTTTAAACGAAAGTTCACTGCTCTTGGTCGGCAAGCAAGCGAATTTGTTGTTGAACTTATTTTTGGACGAAAGTTCTTGTTCTGCCGAGCGAACTTGCTCAGCGAACCTGTTCTCTTGTGCACACTTCCGAGCGAAGTTGCTGCTGGTCTGTCAAGCGAATCTATAGATTCACCCAGCGAATCTATCAGCTAATCTACATCATTTTCAGCAAATCCAATTTCTGATTTTATCATGTCTACTTCAATCGTGAATGTGACTGATATGGAGTGTGTTCAACCAAACAGGCCACCGAGGCTTGTCAACGGTGAGAATTTTGTGGATTGGAAACGTTGCTTGAAGGCTTTCTTCTTCTACATAGATCATGGTCAGTGGGAATCTATTATAAAGGGACCTCACATACCAACCACAATTGTCGGATCTGTTTCACTGATAGCACTTATTGACATTAAGTTGCTTGATCGGGACAAGAAAGCTCTTGGAGCTTTGATTCTGTGTCTGCATCAGGATATTTATAACAGGTTTGCTGAACACACTACCGCTAAGGCATTGTATGATGCGTTATGCGAGTTTTATGATGGGAACGAAGATCTGAAGAAAGAAAAGAAAGCTCAAGCTTAGAGGGAGTTTAACTCATTCGTGGGATATAAGCATGAGACACTTACTGATATAACAAACCGCTTTCTGTCCGTTTCAAGCAACCTGAAGAAGTATGATGAACAGCTTGGCAATCATGAGCAAGTGAGTAAACTGTTAGACTCTCTTCCTGCTCAGTGGAGTCTGCAAATCAAACTGCTTAGGCAAGAAAGGAACTTTGCTGATTAAAAGTTGATGGATGTTATCAACAAGTTAAAATCATTTGATCTTGATGTGAAGAGAAGAGAGTATAATCAGACCATGATGTCTCCCAATGTCCCTCCTCAAAATACTGCATTGATCTCATCCGCTACAAACTCTTATTATTATGGTGCAGCTTGTGGGAGTTCATCTGGTAATGGTGGCTTTGCTAACTCTGGGTATGGTAACAATGTCAACTCTGGTAGTGGTTCTAAGGATGCTGGGTCAAGTTCAAATGCCTTAGTTTCTACTAAAATTCCACATGATACAATGGCACTGTTTGGGTTATTTGTGCACAGTTATGAGGCTTTGATTGCTGGAGAATTGAAGGGACGTGGTATGACAACGGAAGACATGTATCAGGTTGATCCTGATGATCTTGAAGAAACCGACATTCAGTGGCAAATGGCCATGCTCACTCTTCGTGCTAGGAGGTTTATGGAGAGAACCGGCAGAAGAAATTTTGGAAACCAGACTCAGAACAATGCTCTAGAATATGATAAATCTAAGCTCAGGTGTTTCAATTGTAAGTAGCATGGTCATTTCAAAAGAGAGTGTCCTTCTCCCATTGTCACCGAACCTGTTAATTCTAGAAACTCAAGAACCGTTCCAGTCATGGACAAAGTTGAAGAAGTTTAGCCCAAGAAAGAAACTGCTCTATTGACCAACTTTGATTGGAGTGCAGAAATTAAAGAATCAAAGGAGGAAATCAACCATGCCTTGATCGCTGAGATAGTGGAGGAACATGCTCTTGATGATGGGTACATTGACTGTTTTGATCCTTTTAAGGAGTTCTATGGTGAAGCTGATATTGATGTTGATGGCAATGGTGAATCTGTTGGGTCTGAGGTAATTCAAGATCAAAAAGTTAAGGAATGTGCTGGTGTGGTTCAGAAAGCTGTGGTTCAAGAAGATATGGTTCACACTGGTTTGGTGTGTGAAGCTGGTGGAAAAGAGGAGCTAAACATGGAATCAATGATTGAAGAAGCCAAGAAAGCAGCTGTGGAGGAGTACAAAAGGAACACTCCTTATTGCCAATGTGATCATGCTCTCACGGCAGAAAAACTGGTAATGGGTCTTCCTTATGAAATTGTTGAAGACATGTGTTCCTCCGCATGCAAAATCCGTTTAGTCGGTATATATAAAGCTAACAGGTTACTTATAATGAATGAAAATGAATTAAAGAAAACCAACAAAGAGCTTAAACAAAATGAGTCAAAGTATTTTGTCAAATTAAGAGAAGCTTTGAAAGAAAATGAACACTCAAAAAGGACACTTTTGAAAAAGAACTGTGAAGTTAACTATTTAACTGAACAAGTCACACTTGCCAAATATGAAGTCAAAAAACTTAAAAATAAATTAGAATAGTGGTCACTTTCAAGCATGAAAAGGGAGGAATTATGCAAAAAACAAAGGGGGGCAAGGATCAAGACCGGTTTGGGCAATGAAAATGATGCATCGGTATATCCTCCACCTAGTACTTTCTGTTATTCTCCTATGCCCACTCCTCATCCTTCAAATGAGTTGATACGAGAGATTATACAGAATGATACTAACAGCTCTATTGCAGGTTTAGAAGGAGATAATTCTAAGGAGTTGCGAGAAGGATATGATTATGGTGGCAGTAGTGGTCTTGGCAGCTCTAGTAGTCATAATTTTAATTCCAATAAGTCCTTTGTAGATATTAGCTTAAGTAATCATTTCGTGTCTGGTGGAACTATTTTGGGTTCAGACTATGGGGCATGTAATAGTAACTTAGGATGTTCTGTTTCAAACACTTGTAATGACTTGAATGTTTTAAATTCTGCGTTTAATGCTAATGTGTGTATGAATGATGAAGCTCAACTTTCAGGTCATGTCTCTGAAAGTCAAACAAAAACAAACTGTTTTCAAAAATTCTTCTCTCATCCAATCCCATCTTTTACACCAATCAGGATTTCTAAGCCTATGGATAAAGAATCACCATCTTCTTCAAATGAAATTAACATTGTTAACACTGAATCTAAATCAGTTAAAGTGGAAGTCATCACAGGGAAGTCAAAAGAGCCATATGACTCGTACAGTGATTCAGATTCGAAATTGTCTGAATGTGATGAAGAAATATCTATTGACAGAATTCCTTCATCAAATTGTTCCAAAACAAGGTTGAGATCTCATTGTTTTAGATGTGAAAAGGATGATCACTTAATAAAGCAATATCCTGAATCAGGTGGTAGTAGTATGCAGACTAAACTCTTTGGAACTAGATTGATAGATTTTGTGAATGGTTTCTTTTGCAGAAGATCTGTTACTCCAAGACCTAAGTACACTAAGACTTGGGTCCTAATTTCCAAAGTCTAACCAATTTTTTTTAAATGTCAGGAATCATCCAGAGCCACTGTAAATAGTTTTTGGCATGTAGATAGTGGACGTTCCAGACATATGACTGGGTTGAAGGACCTGCTGACAAATTTTAGAATAATTGATGGTGGCTACGTTGCTTTTGCTGGAGACAAGAAGGGTGGAAAAATGATTTGCCAAGGAGATGTCTCGAATGGATCCCTTACTTTGGAAAAAGTCAACTATGTTCCAGAATTGGCGTTCAATCTTCTCAGTGTATCACAAATCTGTGATAAAAATATTCCCGTGATGTTCCTTGCCAATGAATGTTTGTTCTTGAAACCAGAGTTCTCTATCCCTAAAGAGATGGTGATCATGTGAGCTCCAAGGAGAAATAATACCTATTTGTTAAATATGGGATCAAAAGAATCATCTTCCACCGTGACCTGTCTTTTATCAAAAGCATCTTCTCATGAATCTTTTCAGTGGCAAAGAAGATTAGGGCATATCAATTTTAAATTGATAAATAAGTTAGTTAAGAACAATTTGGTTAGGGGACTACCATTGAAAGATTATTCTGTAGTAGAAAAATGTATGGCCTGTGCAAAAGGAAAACAACACAAAAAGCCACATAAGCTTAAACTTCAAAACTCGATTTCACATGCCCTCGAATTGTTACATACTGACTTATTTGGCCCTATCAGTGTTAAATCAATTGCTAAGAAATCTTATTATCTTGTTGTGATAGATGATTACTCAAGGTACTCTTGGGTAAGATTTCTGACTAACAAAAGTGAGACTGCTGAGAAGTTGATAAAGCTGATTCCGCTGGTTGAGGTTCTTGGGAAAAGGAAGATTCAAGCCATCAGGAGCGACAATGGAACAGAATTTAGAAACCACATCTTCAATTCATTCTGTGAGCAAAGGGATATTCTTAGACAGTTCAGTGCTGGCAGAACACCTCAACAAAATGGTGTTGCTGAACGTAAGAACAGAACACTAATTGAAGCAGCTAGAACGATGTTGATCGAGTCAAAGCTTCTGATTATCTTTTAGGCCGAAGCAGTTAATTGTGCAGCTTACGTTCTGAACCGGGTATTGATCGTCAAGAGCAAGATGAAGACATCATATAAATTGTTCCGAGGAATTAAGCCTCTCATTGATTTTTTGAGCCCTTTTGGTTTCTCTTGTACTCTGTTGAATACTCAAGACCAGAATACGAAGTTTGGTGCCGTCTCTGATGAGTGTTTCTTTGTTGGGTACTCAGAAACACAAAAGGCGTATCGTGTGTATAACAAACGGACTCGGATTGTGCAAGAGTCCTACTATGTTGACTGGCAAGAATCTAACTCAACAAGCATTGGAAGTGAGCCTGCATGGTTTTATGATTCTACCACTGTCTTTAAATTATTCAATTTGCCAATTCCCGATGATGATGACGTCATTTCTCACTCACCTGTGAATCTTATTCCACCATAACCGCAACCATCTGCCACATCATTACCACCCACTTCATTTGATATCCCATCTCCACCACCTCCACCATCTCAACCATCTTCATCTAATCCTACAATCTCATCTACCATTGCATCCACATCTTCATCCATTCCAAATCACCCTATTGATCCAATCCCCACAAATTCATCTCTTCCTTCACAACCATCCACTTCCGCATCCACATCTCAACAAAACCCTTTATTGCTTAACACTAATTTTAAAACTTTGAAAGATCACCCTCATGACTACATCATTGGATCTATCACAGACGGAGTAAGGACTCGAAGTCAGAGTGGGTTGATAAATGAGTGCCTTTGTGCAGCTTTTCTATCCCAGATTGTTCCAAAGAACTACAAACAGGCACCTGAAGACCCAAGTTGGCTGGACTCTATGCAGTTTGAGTTGCAGCAGTTCAGGAAGTTGAAAGTTTGCGAGTTAGTTGACCTTCCTCCATACAAATGCCCCATCGGTACCAAGTGGGTATTCCGGAATAAGCCAGATGATCGTGGTGTTGTTGTCAGAAACAAAGCCAGATTGGTTGTTCAAGGATTTGCTCAGGAGGAGGGGATAGACTACACTAAAGTGTTTGCTCTAGTTGCTCGGATCAAAGCCATCAGAATTTTTTTGCACATGCAGCTAACAAGAATTTTAAAGTTTTTCAAATGGATGTAAAGTGTGCATTTCTATATGGAGACATTGATGAGGAGATATATGTATGTCAGCCACCAGGTTTCGAGGATCCAGATTTTCCAGATAAAGTATACAAGCAAGACAAATCTTTGTATGGGTTGCATCAAGCTCCCCACATCTGGTGTGAGACCTTGACACAGTATCTGCTCAGCAAGGGTTTCTCTCATGGGACTATAGATATGACACTATTCAAGAAGGAGGTTGATGGTGAGATGCTGATTGTTCAAGTGTATGTAGATGATATTATCTTTGGATCAACAAATGAAAAGCTGTGTAAAGAATTTGAAGAAGTGATGAAGGATCGCTTTGAAATGAGCATGATGGGGGAGATGTGCTTCTTCTTAGGGTTGCAGGTGGAACAGAAACCTTAAGGTATTCTTATTCACCAAGAGAAGTACATCAAGGAAATCATCACAAAGTTCGGCATGGATGATTAAAAGCCAGAACTTACTCCCTTCACTGCTCAGACATGTTTGTCTCCTGATAATAATGGGAAGTCCGTGGATGCTTATCGATATCGCTCGATGATCGGATCTCTCATGCATCTAACTGCAAGCCGTCCAGATATCACATTTGTCGTGTGCTACTGTGCTCGTTATCAAGCCAATCCCAAAGAATCACATGAATTAGCTGTTAAACGCATTTTTTGTTACCTTAAGGGTTCCTCTTGTTTGGGGCTTTGGTACCCAAAAGGTGGGAACTTTGATTTACATGCTTTTTCTGATAATGATCATGGTGGTTGCAGGATTAACAGAAAGTCGGTCACCGGTGGATGTCAATATCTGGGTGACTGTCTTGTTTCATGGCAAAGCAAAAAGAAAACAACAGTATCCTTGTCCACAGGAGAAGCTGAATATATTGTTGCATCTAGCTGTTGTTGCCAAGTACTTTGGATTCAACATCATATGATGGATTACGACATCAATTTCCTTCATACACCACTATTCTGTGACAATGAAGCTGCTGTTGGCATTGCCAAGAATCCTATTCATCACACTCGGACAAAGCACATTGAAACAAGAATTCATGCTATTCGTGATGCTCAGGAAAAGGGGTTTATAGATATTATTCCCATTGAAACTCGGAAGCAAAAAGCCGATCTTTTCACTAAAACTTTTGATAAACCTCGTTTTATGAATTGATCAATATGATGGGTTTAATATCTTTCTAAAAACTAAATCCCTTTTTCTGAACAAGAAGTTTTGTTTAATCTGTCTTTTATGTAAATATTCTTTCTTTTTACCTCGAGAATTCTTTTATGTCCCACATTTCTTTAAGCAAAATTCTTTTAAAAACAAAAAAAATAATAAAAAATAATAATAAAAAATAATAAAAAATAAAATAAAAAATTTCTATTAGATAGCTATCAAATAAAAATTTTGGGGAAGAGTTAAAAATAAAATCCAAATTCTGATTTGAGATGACTGAGAAATGATAGAATTTTCTCTTGATATGCTTTATTTACATGACATGCCATATGTGAGAAATGATAGTAACTGATAAAGATGATTGTTTTGCAATAGAAATTTTATAATAAATTTGAAAGTTTCATTATATGACATGCTCGGTAGGCTCAGCAATTCAACCAAGTAAACGGTAACCTCGTGACAAACTAAGCTATCTGCATAAAAATCTGGATAATCCATCTTATCGTTGGTCTGCACGAAACTGAGTCCCATCAAAAAGGGGTTGAGAGCCTGGCTTATTTGTCTTACCATTGTATATTACCATCTTTCATCTCCGTTGTAAATTATATCTTGTGTTAAAACTCCTCTGCTATGCGAAAGCGTTGACCTGGAGGAATGGACTTCTCTGCTATACGAAAGTATTGACCTGAATCTCCGTTCACATGATTACAAATGATTATCTCCTCTGCTACACGAAAGTGTTGACCTGGAGCTCTGATTGTTCTATAAACCATGTAAATTATTATCCCTGACCATCATCCATTAATTCGTCATCAGACAAATGCAAATAAGCCAGATATGCTCAACAAACCATGAGGATGGGTAGGTTTTACCAAATGAGTGTGGGATCCTAATTTTGAATGCATAATCGTACCAAAACATGATAAAGAATCATGAGTTACGTGTTGAAAGAATGATTGTTTGAGTTTAAGTGGATAAACATACCGACAGTCATTTATGAACTATCTTAAACTTGAAAAAAATTAAAGTTGTGAAACTGTCTTTAAATCAGTATGATCTCACTGCTTTCGATGTTTAATTACATCCCTATGTTAAGCATTTCTTGAGAATGTGATCTCATGATCGAATCTGTTCTTGATTTTGAAAATAGACGTATCCCTCTTTTGAATGAGTTTGTTTTTGTGTTAGTTTCTTGGTTCAAAAGGCTTTTTATTTCTGTCTAGCGAATCTGTCAGAGAATCTATAGTTTCGCCCAGCTTAGTTCTATATATGTTGATCATGTTGCCGAGCGAATCTGTAAATTCGCTGCCAGCGAACTTAGGGTATATATATATACCAGTCACAGTGCACGCGAACATCACATTTGCTAACACTGTGACTGGCGTCTTTCTTTATTCGGCTGAGACTCTTTCTTCAATTGCTTCTTTCTTGTCTTGAATTCATGTGTGAATCATCTTCAAGTAAGTTTTCTGATTCTTCTTATTGCTTTACCCTTGTTTACAACATCTTTTTGACCTAGATTTTGATCGATTAAACCCTAGAACTCCCTATATGTTCAAATAGAATTTTTAAGCATAGGTTTCTGTGTTCTTTGTGTTTTTGTCGATGTCGCTTAATGGTTTTGAATCTGTTGAAATGTGCTTTAAGCTTATGTGTTCGTATCTGGATTTTTTTGAATCTCAACGGTTCTAGCGAACCTAAAGTTCTGTCAGCGAATCTGAACAAAAGTTCAAAACATTGAGCGAATCTATGGCGTTATGTTGTCTGTACGCAAACCATAGGTTCGCCCAAGGGTTTCAGAGAACCTATAAGTTCGCCCGGCAACACTTCTTGTGCCTGCCAGTCAGCGAACTTGTAGATTCCACTTACATTTAGATTCTCTGACCAGCGAATTTATAATTTTTTTTAGCAAACCTATCCTTCTTCTTTGAATTTCAAATTCTCTTCAATTTACATTGTTATATCTCTCATCTAATCAACTTCCGGTTATGTTTCAGTCATTATGTCGACTCTCATCTTTCGGGAAAAGCACAACATGTGTGCTCTATTGAATGAAAACCATGAGAAGGCCGTAGGCTACAAAGATGCAATCAAGTGGCTGAAATCTTCACATGTTCACTATGCTATATCTTGCTGTCCAGAGATATACGATTTGCACATTCGTGACTTTTGGAGGCATGCTGTGTTTGATGTGAGTGAAGAGACCTCTAAGACTTTTTCAAAAGTCCAAGATCAGGATATCTCCTTTACTGAAGACGATATGGCTAGAATTCTGAGATTAGAAGGAGATGTTTGCAAAGAAATCAAGATGTCAGCCAAGGATGTTTACAAAGCCTTGCAGACTGCAGGCTATGAAGGACCAATGCCATGAGAGAAAAAGACGGAATTCATCAAGTCTTATATGATCCGAGAATGGAGATATATTGCTCATGTGTTCATAATGTGCTTGGATCATAGAAAAGGGGGAACAGATGGCTTAATTTAGAGTGGGCAAGAGCTATGGTACTTTTCTGTCAAGATCAAAAGGCTAACATAGCCAAGCTCATCTACAATTACATGATTGAGAACATCCATGCAGCTAGAAAGAAGAAATGGTTGCTTTACCCTCGTTTCATACAGATGATTATTAATGACTTGAAGCCTAATCTACAAATAGTTGGTGACACATTCAAATCTGGCCAATGAACATTAGAACTTTTGGGGACTGTAAATCGGTCAGACACGACTGTGTGGGGAAAATCACATACTTGTGGGAGAATATGTACCCTGCTGACAGATGGCTACACATTTTGAAATTGAAAGAGTTAGAGAACAAGAGGGTTGCTGAAAGTATTAAAGAAGCTGAGAAAGAAATAAAGAAGAGGAAAAGGTATGTAAGAGATAAAGAGTATAATCTTGAAGAAGAGGTAGATGAGGTTCAGGCTGAGTTAGAAATACAAAGAGAGAAAAGAACAAAGAAAAGAGCAGAAGTAGGTTCAAGCTCTCAGTATGAAGCATAGAAGAGAACAAAACTAAGACATGAAGCTGCACCCAAAACAACAAAAGAACCTGAATCTATTGCTAATACTGAGTTGGAAACATTGAAAGTCAAATATGCTGAGCTTGAGAAACGAGATAAAGAAAAAGGTGACGTGATCAAAGGGATGGCAATGATGGTAAAGACCAATAGTATCTGTTGTTGAGAATCTTCAAAGTGTTGGGTTTTAACAAGATTATCAAAGTCCATATAAGCTAATTTATAGGAAAACGCAATGGATTATTAGTTTAAAATCTTGTTAATATGTTGATTATTGAACCCATTTAGTAAGCAAAACCCAAACCATGGATCCATATACGAAATGCATACAATAAAAGCAACCATAGGATGTTTAGAAAACATCCTTCTAGTTGTTAGAAACTGATTTTATGGAGGTGTAGATGATGAGCTTTGTGGCTGAATCTTCAAGCAAAAAAACCTCAAGAGAGTTATACCCTAAGCTACCAACAAAAGCCCCTTTGATGCTAGGATTTCACAACACCAATTTCCAGCTTTTAAACACTTTAAAACTGAAAATTCCAGCCTCTTCTTTCCCTGATTGCTGCCGAGGACAAGAGGAAGAGAGAAGAGAGGATAATGCCAATAATACTTCAGAGATTGAAGTGTATTTGCATGGAGATAACTTGTAGGTGTAAAAGACATCTTTAAATCAATTGGTTGGTCCCCTTTTCAGCCCTCTTGGGCCGAGACATTGGCTGCCACCAATGGGTGGTGTAGATTTTGTATTTCCATCAAATTTATTTGACTAAAAGCCCAAAATAAAATTTATAACACTTACATTTTATTTTGTACACTCAACTAACTCTAACATGACATTAATTAAAACCCAATTTAATTAATTTGTAACACCTTACATGCCATGTTATCATTTTATTTTATAAATGTTAATTAACCATTAAATAACAATTATAAAGTAATCTCTCAAAATAAATAAACCCAAGTTATTTATTAATTTCTTAAGTGCATCTAATTTAGAAAACCATTTTTCTAAATGTTCTTGGTGTTGTTATTTATTTAACTGATCAAATCAATAAATAAATATTGCAGGTGTTTGTCTAGCCTGTTATTGGGTATGACCCGACTTGGATCATATCACACTAGCCACATCAATTTAATATGTATCTTTGGCAGATCGAATCCTACAATCTCCCACTTGCACAAGATTCATAGAAGATTGATGCAAGCAGCAAATGACTCCTAGCAACGGTTTGCTACCCCTAATGTATATGACTAAGTGCCATTCAATAACATCATCCCTTTCAAGTACCTTAATTGAATATGATTTAGGTGAATCAATCATCTATCCTTTTGTTGCAGATGTCATGTTAAATCCCAGAGACACAGAATTGTCATTCTCCGATGATTTAACTTTAATAGCCTTAGACATCTAACTCTCAATGAATAAGAGGAGCAAATTCCATCTTGACTACATACGTCTCTCACAATCACCTTATATCACACCTGAACTTAGCCTTATGTGTCACACCCCCGGGCCCAGGAAGGGTGGGACGTCACAGATTAGCAACAACGTACATGGCAGCGGAAACAAACCAATATAAGAGCTCAAAGGAAGAGAACATCACATGGCATTTCAAGTTTTCAAAAGACACCGGGCTGGAAACAGATCCAGCCCCCAAATGTTTACATGTTCAATATAAATTAAATAGTCATTGTATCAAATTGTTAAAGTGACAAATTTGGTCACACACAACAATGCCATGGTCTCGGGATTGAGTCTAAGTAGTCCATAAGCTAAGAGTCTTCACGGGTTACCTGAAACATGCTCAAAAGAAAAGAGTGTCAACTAAAAAGTTGGTGAATTCAAGTGTGAAAGTTTATAAAAATCTCATTTGTTTTAAACTTAAAACATCATTTTTAGTTTCAGTCATCGTGGGGTATCACAATCAACCCTTGCACTTGGTCCCCGGTTGGCCTCTTCTAAACTTGTGCTTAATCGGATATTCCCGTAGGAAAGAACCAAGCTTTAAAATAGTGAACCATTCCTGCTTGGATGGTTCACCATAGTATCTTATTCAAAACCTGTTACATGCCACAAACGACCCCTCAGGATCTCAGTGGGGCACCTCCCTGTGGCGGGAGCCATTGTGCGTGGGGGATTCCCCAAATAGATCTATTCACGTAAAGCAAGCGGTTCACAAAAGAATTAATGATCATGACAAAAGTATCAGCAGGTATCCAAAAAGTCCCACATACAAGCATCAAATGAAGCATAATATGAAAGTTTCAATTTAAAAGAGCATGCATCATCCCCAAAACCAAAGTAAAAAGGGGAACACGAGAACTCACCTTAGATAATCAAGCAAAAAGAAATTCTTCGCGTGCCGGGAATATCTCAAATCTAGCACCCTAAAATGAAAATATTAAGTGATTAGCTACTGCTCTAAACCTATTTAAGGAGCAACAATAGTGCCTAAGACTTAAATGGACGGTTTCGGTTTTGATTCGATTAGGTTTGCGTAAAAAGTTTCCTTTTAAGGAAAGTCAAGGTTTTTCGTGAAAGAAAAGGTTTCTACATTACTAAACCAAGAATATATAGTATTTATGTCATTTAAGGGGGCAAATGAACTTATGGGAATCGGTTATGAAGTTTTGCAAAATTTACAGTTTTGCCCCTGAAGTTTCAAAATTGGCAATTTCTACCCTTAAGTTTGATTTCTTGCATTAAGTGACCTCTATTCTTAAAAATCAGGTTCAAGACCTTAATTCTGATTATTCTTAAGAATTTATAACCAAAATTTCAGTTCATGGACTCGGTTTGTAAAATACGCGTTTAACGTTGCCGGTTACGGTAAAACCGAACGGTTTAAAAATGGTTATCTATGAGTTTTCACCTTTTTGGAGTATAAGTCCAGTAGCTACTTCTTAAAATCATTTTAATGAGTTTCAAACCTTTTATATTATAAAATTTGTCTCTAAAAGTGGAATGGCTTGTTTTTACGTTTAAACCGTTAAAACGCGTTTTAGTCGGGTTTGACCATTTTAAAGGCTTGTTTGACCAACCATTTTACTTTTAAGGTTATTTTATCTATTAACCTACTGGAAAGTCATGATTTTTATAATTTGTAACATTTAACCCATTTATCTTAGATTTTTCCTTAAAAACGTCTTTCGGTTTACACCTGGTTTCACTAAAAATCCATTTAAATTATCTTTTGACCACTAAAACTTTTCATTGACTCCAGAACACTTTATTTATCCATTTAGAACCTGGAATTCTCTTTAAAACGTTTATGGTCCATGTTTTCCTATTTTTAAGTCATTTTAACACGTTTTCGGGTCCCGAAAGTGACCAAACTAGGCCTAAACACATTATGTCCTTTGTTCCAGAGGTCAAGCCATGTTACTAAACTTAATATGCACCAAAAATTACTGAAATAACAGTCCCAATCGTTGCCTAGTTGTTCTATACCTCCATGGACTTTAAAACATGTAGAAAGTGTCATAAATGACCATTACACTTGTGTAAATCATTGTAACTTGAGTTTAACCATTACTAAAACTTTATCTAACTTAAAAATCAGATTATTGGGGTGTATTAAAAGTCATTTTAAGCAGATTACAACCCTTGTCTATGAGAGTTTTCAAGAAATGACTAAAAGAGGTTGTTACTAGTAGAAAGAGTGTTTGTTCAAGTTGTAATGCATGTTTGTACCACATGTAGGTGGTGTACACACTTTGAGACTTCAAAAACAGGTTGTTAGTAGTCTTAAAACTCATTAATATGCAGGTTAAACGTTTTGTTTTGAAGGGTTACCGGGTACACAAGTAAATGGTGACAAAAACACCAAAAAGAGGGTTTTTCAAGGGGTAAAGCGGGTTCTACCCCTTAGGATGAGCATTATATCATGTGATATACCTTCAAGAATGTGGGGAACTCCTCAAGAACAAAGTGAGGGTGAGATGTTTCTGCTACAACAAGAAAAAGATAGGTTTAGGTGAAAAATGAAGACTAGCTTAAGAAATGACCAAAACCGATACATAGAGCTTACACTTGATGTAACTCACGATTTGGAAGGTGTGGATGGTCGTGAATGGCTGGAATCTTCTTGGATGAGGCTGGAGAAGTCAAAAACAAGCTGGAAACCTCATGTCTTGCACGTTCAAGGCTTCAAAATATCACCAAAAGTTCACCTTTGCTGCGGTTTTGCTGCTGGCCGATTATTGTAAGCTTGTTGTTGCGATTTTTGGGGCTGAAAGATGGAGAGAATTTTGAGAGGGAGAGGTGTGTTTATGCAGACAATTGAGAGAGAGAGAGAGAGAGAGAGAGAGAGAAGGAGGAGTATGGATTGTGTCTTGCAAGAAAAGAGAAATGCATGAGGAGTGTATGGATGGAAGAAAAGGTGGAGTGTGGAAGAAAGCATGAATGCTCATTGGAGGACTAGGGGCGGCCGAAAATGGCTTGTCTTCTAGTGCCATTTTAAATTTTTAAATCTAATTAATTAATTGTGGGGTAGATTTTATAAAAGGGTAGTATTTTTGGTGGTATAAGTTGTTAATTTATTGGTTTAGTCTTGCACAAGGTACATTGCTAGATCCGAAATTTCTAATGCACACACACTTAATTGATTCATTTGATATTCTTTATTCTAGCTAGGGTGACTAATTAATATTCCCGGGCACAAATTTTCTAAAAACGCAAGACTTAAAATGACTAAATTCACATAAATCACTTAGAATCATGAAAATGGATCCAATAAAAATTAGTGATTCTAACATTCTTGATATAATTGAATTGTTTCCATTATTAGTACTCATAAGACGGGATATGATGCAAATAAATTAGGGTTTAGAATAGTGAGCTTGGGACCGGTTGTCACATTCTCCCACCGTTTAGGAAATTTCATCCCGAAATTTTAACTTCGCTTAGTATTGGTACGGGTGGGTTTAAAGAGTTGCGGGTAGTTCTTCCTCATCTCGTCTTCACGTTCCCATGTGAATTCCGGCCCTCGTCTCGGTTCCATCTAACCTTAACCTTGGGTATGCGGCTTCGTCTGAGTTGCTTAACCAAGCGGTCCGTGATCTCTATAGGCTCTTCCACGAAGTTCAGCTTATCATTGATTCTTGTCTCCTTCAGCGGTAATTCCAAGGTTTTGTCTACCCGGTACTTCTTCAAGTTTGACATGTGGAAGGTGTCGTGTATATAACTCAATTTCTGAGGTAGTTTCAACTTGTAAGCCACAGGGCCAATCCTTGCAAGTATTTCAAATGGTCCAATGTATCTTGGGCTTAACTTTCCTCTTTTTCCGAATCCCACGGTTCCTTTCCATGGTGCTACCTTCAGCATTAGCCTATCACCTATTTGAAACTCAACGGTTTCCGTCTTCTGTCAGCATACTTCTTTTGACGGTCCCTTGCTGCCCGTAGACGTTCCTTGATCTTGAAAATCTTCTCAGTGGTCTCCAATATGACGTCGGGTCCCAACACTTGACTATCACCAATTTCATTCCAACTCAAGGGTGACCGACATTTCCTACCATAGAGAGCCTCATACGGAGCAACATTGATACTTGCATGGTAACTGTTATTATAGGAGAACTCCACCAATGGAAGATGGTTATCCCAGTTCCCACCAAAATCAATTACGCATGCCCTCAGCATATCTTCTAGGGTTTGAATAGTCCTTTCGCTTTGACCGTCAGTTTGCGGGTGGTACGCCGTACTTAAGTCCAGCCGGGTTCCTAAAGCTCGTTGAAGTGATTTCCAGAAACACGAAGTAAAACGACTATCACGATCGGAGATTATTGATAGTGGCACACCATGCCTAGCCACGATTTCGTTGATATACAGTCGAGCCAGTCTTGACATGCTATAGTCTTCCCGAATTGGTAAGAAGTGAGTTGATTTGGTTAATCTATCCACTATTACCCAAATGGCATCATGACCCCTAGACATTCTGGGTAGCTTGGTAACAAAATCCATCGTGACATTATCCTATTTCCATTCTGGGATTTCGGGCTGCTGTAACGTCCCTGATGGTTTTTGATTCTCAGCTTTTACCATGGCACAAGTTAGACATTTTCCAACATAAACAGCGATTGATTTCTTGATTCCCGGCCACCAGAAAAGTGCCTTCAAATCCTGGTACATTTTATCGCTTCCAGGGTGAACTGAATACCTAGATTTGTGAGTTGCATCGAGAATTACCTCCCGAATTCCCCCATGCTTTGGCACCCAAGTTATCCCTTCGCACTTATATGTACCATCATTTCCTGTTTCAAAATCGCTTTTCCATTCCCGTTAATCCTTCTCCTGCTAAATTTTCCTCCTTTAACGCTTCACTTTGAGCTTCTTTCAGCCTTACAATTAGGTCAGTGTACACACTTATCCTTAAAGCTCGTACACGAAGAGGTTTTTCTCTCTCCTTTCTGCTCAAAGCATCTGCCACCACGTTTGCTTTACCGGGATGATAACGGATTTCACACTCATAGTCGTTTAACAGCTCAACCCTTCTTCTTTGACGCATGTTTAGCATCTTCTGGTCGAGAATGTGTTGCAAACTTCGATGGTCAGTGTAAATGATGCACTTCGTGCCATAGAGGTAGTGCCTCCACATTTTGAGAGCAAACACTACGGCACCTAATTCCAGATCGTGCGTAGTGTAGTACTTCTCGTGATCATTTAGCAGTCTAGATGCATAGGCAACGACCTTGTTGCGTTGCATTAGCACGCATCCTAACCCTTGACGCGAGGCGTCACAATAGACTATGAAGTCTTCGACTCCTTCTGGAAGGGCTAGAACAGGTGCACTGCATAACTTTTCCTTGAGTGTCTCAAAGGCTTCATCTTGCTCTTGTTCCCATACAAAGGCTTTGTCCTTCTTAGTCGGCGCGGTTAATGGTTGCATAATGCGCGAGAAGTCCTTTATGAATCGTCGGTAGTATCCGGTCAATCCTAGGAATTGCCTAATCTTAGTGGGAGTCTCAGGAATCTTCCAATTCTTTATAGCCTCAATCTTGGAAGGGTTAACTTGAATTCCATTCTCATTCACTACATGCCCTAAGAATTGGATCTCTCGCATCCAAAATTCACATTTTGAAAATTTGGCATATAGTTGCTCATTCTTCAGTAATTCAAGAATTAGTCTGAGATGTTTCTCGTGCTTTTCCTTATTACTGGAGTAAATCAGAATGTCGTCGATGAACACAATCACAAACTTGTCAAGATATGGGCGGCATACACGGTTCATGAGATCCATGAATGCTGCTGGTGTATTGGTCAGCCCGAAGGGCATGACTAAGTACTCATAGTGCCCATACCTAATTCGGAAAGCTGTCTTGGGTATGTCTTCTTCTCTTATCTTCAGTTGGTGGTAACCGGATCTTAAGTCTATCTTGGAAAAGTATCTTGCTCCTTGAAGTTGATCGAATAGGTCATCTATCCTCGGGAGTAGGTAACGGTTCTTTATGGTCAAGTTATTTAACTCCCGGTAGTCAATGCACATGCGTAAGGTGCCATCCTTCTTCTTGACAAATAACACCGGGGCACCCCATGGAGAGACACTCGGACGTATAAATCCTTTGTCCAATAGTTATTGAATTTGCGTCATCAGTTCCTTCATTTCAGGAGGGGTGAGTCGATACGGCGCTTTGGCTACCGGTGCAGCGCCAGGCCGCAAATCTATTTGGAACTCAACTTGTCGGTTCGGGGGAAGTCCCGGTAGGTCTTCTGGAAACACTTCATGGTATTCAGAAACTACTGGGATGTCCGAAATCTTCTTCTCCTCTTTGGTCTTCATCACGTAGATGATGAAAGCTGAGCATCCCTTCCTTAAGCTCTTGGTAGCTTTAAAATGGGATATCATGGGGCATAAGGTGTTACTCCTTCCTCCATGCACCACTAACTCTTCCTTATCGTTCAATGGTATCTTGAGCAGGCATTCATCACAAATGATTTCGACTCTGTTCTTAGCTAACCAGTCCATGCCAACAACCACATCAAATCCTCCTAACTTAATGGGCATCAGATCTATCTTCAACGTTTTTCCATTTAGATTTATTGAACAATCCTTGATGATTTCGTTAGTTTCTAAAATGTTACCATCAGCTAATTCGACGGTGAATGTATAAGCTAAGGTACACGTAGCTAAGTCAATCAAGGATCTAAAAGCACTAGAGATAAAACTAGCAGTCGCTCCAGTATCAAACAAAACGGTAGCAGGATGATCGTTTACAAGAAACGTACCATTAACCACATCAGGTTCCTTCGGGCTCCAGCTGGGTCCATCACAAAAGCTCTTCCCTTGGGTTTGTTAGGTCGGGTGTCCTTGTTTCTTCCTAGTTTAGGGCATTTGTTCCTCATATGCCCTGGATCCCCGCACTCATAGCATTGCTTTCCAGGCTCGTAGGTACAGTCTTTAATCAGGTGACCAGGTTTCTTGCATTGATAACAAGGCATGGGATTGCACTCCCCTTGGTGATGAAGCTTGCATTTATCACAAAAGGGGCTTGTGCCTAGATACAACCTCCTTGCCTTTCCACCATGGTCACTTCGTCTCGCTTCTTCTCTAGGTCTCTTGCTTGAACCGCTACTGCTGCCGACCATCTTCCTAGTATCAAACCACTTCCTCTTTTCTTCCACAGCCATCCTCCTCTCCTCAATTTTCTCATGTTCAGTCCACCCAGCTCTAACTAGGTCGTCGGTCAGACTACTGGTAAGGTCGACCGCAACCTGTATAGTTGTAGGCCTGGATGACCGAACCATGCCCTTCACCCTTGGGTGTAACCCCTAGATGAAGGGGGCCACGCCCTTGGATTCTGGCATCACCAAGTGTGGTACCAGTCGGGACAATGCAAGGAACTGATTGATGTATTTGGTGTAGTTCGGGCCCCTCATTTCCACATTCAGAAATCTAGCCTCCAGTTTTTCTAGCTGGTTGATCGGGCAGTACTTGGTGGTGATTAGTTCCCTGAACTCAGACCAGTTCATCCTACCAACGGCGTCCCGGCCACGAGGCTGAATGATGGTCTTACACCATTCCAGTGCTGGTCCCTTGAGGGATTGAGAAGCAAACCTCACCATGTGTTCCAACTTGCATTCACTGATGTCTAACATAGCTTCGATTTCGTCCAGCCACCTATATGTTTCAATTGCACCCTCAGTTCCATGGAAGTCCTTTGGTTTGCAAGCCATGAATGTTTTGTAGGAGCACCCCTTCCGATAGCTTCAGATTCCTCGTTGTTTGCAGTCCCACCATCACCTCCGGCGTCATTCCGGTCAGATTTGAGAAATGATGGTTGGTATGGCGTTCGCAATTTGTTGTGCCACAAGATTTGCCATCCTCTCGTCATTTCCTGAGTTAGCATTCTCCCCGATGGGAGTCCTTGGAGGAGTAGGTGGTTGGTTTCTGGTTCGCCTTGCCCCTTCGTGACGACCTCGGTCTGCTCCCTGCCTTCCGATGGGTGTTCCTCTTCTGGTAGGCATTCTGGTAGTACTACAGATAAAGTCGTTTTGCATCTCATAATTTGTTTCAATCAGTCTATGCATCAATTCCCTACAAGTCTCCCTCTATATGAGGAGAGAATACAGTGTGTAATTGCACACAACTTACCCAGTTTCACAGATTATCAATTTAAGCATTTTAAGCAGTCATAAAGAATAGCATGGCCCAACACCATGAATAAACAACACATGACAGACAATCATAAATGTTTTAACAACATTGCATCATACGAATCAGTTCAAAATAAGACAAGGTTCATAGTTTCAGAGTCTAGCTCTTACAAAGTGGAAGGTCACCCCCATGAATAATAATAATAATAATGTCAGATAATAATAAGTTTGTTTCTTTCAACTGTTCAAAGACAGATAGTTTCTTCCCTCTTCCACATGTCACCTTCACATCCATTTCTTTTTCAGCCGTCCCATCCATCCAGAGCTCTTCTTCTTTTGTTCCTGCTCCAATCTATGCACCCCGTACGACGCCATCATAGCTTGGAATTCAGCAGACTGGGAGGTCCGGGTAGCGTGCTGAAGAGTCAGCTCGTGGCGACAGACTGTCTTCAGGAGCTCCTCTAGTGCTGCATCAGTAGGTCCTACGTCACTAGCCCGTCGGCTGGATTGTGAATACCTATTCCCTGCCAGTATGCTCGGGCCGTCGTACATGCTGTGCCTCGGAGGCATCCATGATTCCTCCAGTGGGTGGCATCGGTGTGGCTCAAACGGCGGTGGTGCGGGTATGGGAGTCCAAATCGGTGGTGGAGGAGGAGGAGGCATCCTAAATGAGACCTAAGTTCCAGGTCTAACGCTCTTTTGTGGACGAGTGACGGTGCGTGCTCCCCTATTCCCAATAGGATGGATAGGTGAGAGGGATGGAGCGGCAACACGCGGCGAGTGGGAGCGCGTCCGGCTCCTGGAAGGTGTCGTCGATGAAGAGTCCTCAGAAGCTTCAGTGTCATCTGACGTGACGGAGATCCAACCCGGGTGACCACACCACCTAAGGTATTCCTCATACTCCGTGCGCGGTTTTGCCTCCTTGGTGTCCCCTGTCGGTGCACTGCTCTCAGTAGGGTAGGCCGGTGCTTTTCCCTTGTCAGCCATAGTTGTTTCCTGTAAAAAGACATCATGAGTAATTTGGTTTCTCATAGCTCATGATAGTCTTAATAATAATAATATACTCATACTACTAGTGATGGCATTAGTATCAGGGATCTCCATGTATCCCTCACCAATAATGTTAGAATCAATTGTTTCTCATAATAGTGTCAGGCAAAACAGTTCATCTTAAAAAATCAATTTCAAATCCCCAGTCAAAATAAATTTCAATGTTAATCAGCATCAAACAGAAAGGTCCAAACATAACTTAGAGGTCCGTGATGGAAATTACGCGTCCGGTAAATTCATCATTACGTTGATCAAGTGTAATCATCAATTTACCCAACCCGATCATTCCAACACTTTCCCACAAGGACAGTCCTAGGGTATCAGGGTTGTAGCCTAGGGTCTACTATGGTATTCCCGACTTCTCTACAACCTTTGGCTCTGATACCAATCTGTCACACCCCCGGGCCCAGGTAGGGTGGGACGTCACAGATTAGCAACAACTTACATGGTAGCGGAAACAAACCAATATAAGAGCTCAAAGGAAGAGAACATCACATGGCATTTCAAGTTTTCAAAAGACACCGGGCTGGAAACAGATCCATCCCCCAAATGTTTACATGTTCAACATAAATTAAATAGTCATTGTATCAAATTGTTAAAGTCACAAATTTGGTCACACACAACAATGCCATGGTCTCGGGATTGAGTCTAAGTCATCCATAAGCTAAGAGTCTTCACGGGTTACCTGAAACATGCTCAAAAGAAAAGAGTGTCAACTAAAAAGTTGGTGAATTCAAGTGTGAAAGTTTATAAAAATCTCATTTGTTTTAAACTTAAAACATCATTTTTAGTTTCAGTCATCGTGGGATATCACAATCAACCCTTGCACTTGGTCCCTGTAACACCCGAAAGTTTGACTTTTGGTAGGTTGTGCGACTGAGCCTCAGTCGCCTGGGATTTATGCGACTGGAGGTTCAACCGCATGCTATTCGGCCGATTGAAGCTCAACCGTACGATTGGAGTTCAACCGCCCGAATGAAGGACGAACTGCATGGAACACATGCGACTGGGGTCCAATCGCATGGTGTTCATGCGACTGAAGGTCCAGTCGGCCCTGGACCAGATGCGACTGAGCTGTGGGTATAAAAAAGGAACAGCTCCCTTCTTCTTCCCAACACTTGCATATTTCAGTCGGGAAAGAGAGCAGAGAGCGAACGAGAGCAGAGAAGAAAGAGGGAAATTGCTGACCGAACTCCGGATTTTGTCAAGAAGCTAGCCAAATCGAAGCTCATCAACTCCTACCTGTTATTGTGAGTTCTAGAACCCCTCATTTACATGTTTTCTAATGATTTTGGGGCTGGAATCACATAGAAACCCTATTTTAGAAATAGTGTAAGTTTGACCCATTTGGGTGAATCTTGAGTAATGTGTTTATAGTAAGAATTAGGACTTGTATATGCTTGTATGATGTCCTAGTATGAATCCCTGAGGCTTGGGAGGGTCGACTTGGGCTGAAAATGGGTTTTTGATGAGTTTGAGTGCGTTGGTTCGCGACTGCTGTTCATGAAGAACTCCAGTCCCTGCCCAGTTAGGGTTATGCGACTGAAGGGCCATTCGGCCGAATGAGGATTAGTTGATGTCCAATCGCACGATTGAGGCTCAGACGCACGATTAAGCCTCTGTCGCACGATAGGCTATGCGATTGAGGGTTTCGGTCGCATAGGTCCAATCGCAGGGTAGTTCAGTCGTGCGATTAAGAGCTAGTCGCATATAGCCCAGTCGTATAGTGTCTAATCGTGCGGAAGGAAGTCCAGTCGCACGATTGTATGCCCATACGCATGACAGCCCAATCGCACGGTCCAGTCGCATGGAGGACATGCGACTGGGATAGGTTCAGTCGCCCGAATAGGGCTGATGTGAATGTATAGAGAAGTGTATGTATGATGTATGTATGTCAAGTATTATGTGGCCATGATAGATGGTGAATACTGATGATTTGTGAATACTTATGTTCCTTATGTAAATGTGTGTTATCTTTTAATAACTTTACGTGAATGAATGAAAGAATGAAAAGAATGTATTAAGAACGTAAAGTGAAAGATAATTAAAGAAGGAACATGATGAACGAATGCATGCATTAACGAATGAATGAATGAATGTAAGTAAGGCTTGCAAGCAAATGAAAGGAGGTGCACACCCCTGGCAGGTGTTAGCTCAACGGTGTGCGGGTTAGCTACCCCGAAGGATGCACATCGGGGTCAGTCTTTGTGATTGACCAGAAGTATGAATGGGATCCTTGCCGCTTACCCTAGGTGACTGGATCAGCATTAGTGCACCACGTTCGTGATTGATCATCACAGGTCCAGCACCCGCATTTGTGCACAACGTTCGGGGTATAGCATATGGCATTGATCCAGAAGTAAAGTGAAAAGATAAGTGGTGCATGTACCTACCCCAGGTGATTGGATCAGCATTTGTGCACAACGTTCGTGGTTGATTACCACAGGTCCAGCACCAGCAGTATGTATGATGTAAGGGGGTATTGTACATGTCACCGAATGTAAAGAATGTTCGAACAAACGTAATGAATGTATGAATGAATGAAATAAACGTTCGAACGGAAGTAATGAAGGAATGTAAAGTATGTATGTATGAAAGTTAATGAGAATGATGACTAGTACACGATTGAACGATTAATGAACGAACGATGAAGATAATAATAATATTATCTACGTGTACGTATGGTGTGTGAGCACATGTATGTAAGAACAGTTATAAAGAATGAAAGTATGTTCTATTATAAAACTAGAACTCACTCAGCAACGCTGACTTTTTATGTGTTTTCCAGTTTGCAGGTAGTGTTGCTGAGGATGGCACGAGGCGGCTACTCAGTTCGTGGGGGACGACATTCTCCTTTTGATTATGCTTCCACATCATGTGTTGTGGGCCCGTAATGCACGCAACACATCATGTTGCATGCAAGTGTGAGATTTCTTAAGAATCCTGATAAACGGGATTACTTAAGGAATCTCCTTTATAATGAAAAAGATATTTTTGAACTTAATATCTTCTATTAGAGGTCACTGTATGACCCTATGATTGCTGAGCTTCAGCAGCAATCATAGTAAAGCTAGGCAATGTAAGGAAAGCTTGTATTTTGTAATCAAGACAATGATGTAAAAGCTTTTATGATGAAATGAGAATGACTTCCGCTGCATTATTCCATTATGTTGATATTAAATGTATGTTTTATGTGTGATGACGACCAACTGTGAGGTGCCCGGGACCAGGGCCTTACAAGTTGGTATCAGAGCAAAAGTTTAAGTAAAACGGGTAAATTTTCAAAATAAACCTAAAATTAAACTGAGAATGGACAGGGAGAATGAGAATGCCATCTGAGTAGTTGCGTGCCATCAGGTATTTTTCTTAAAGATTAACTGGTATTATGTGCGCATGTTATGTGAATTATGTGTACTGTTAGACTTAGATACTAATGTAGTCAGGACAGGTAATGCTCGGAGTACGAAGAGTAGAGTAAGTGGCTAATCACAACTGGCCACTGTAATTAGGAAGTTACTATACTTGACATAAACCGAGCTATTTCCTTGAATGACCGTGTTGGTGTTTGAATCTTTCAGTGTGATAGAAGATGGTCGGTGGTAGATCATCTAAAGCTTCCCGTGGTGGTGGACGTGGTGCTGAACCACATAACACGCGAGGAAGACCTAGGACAGAGAAAGTAGTTCATGAGGAAAACGAGATTCCTCATCAGCAGGAGGCAGACGAAAGCGCAAATTTGAGGGCCTCGGTAAAAGAGGCAGTGGTCGAGGAGGTACATCAGGTCATGCAGACGATCCTACCGTCTGTAGTGACCGAAGTGATAAAGGCAGTACGTGAAGACGAGAGGCGAGGGAGGAATCGGTCCTCAGGTAGACAGCAACAGACAGAAGCAGAAACAGTATTATCCGATGATGAAGAGGAAGAGGAAGAAGAGCATGTACGGGAGACAGCCCGGGGTTGTAACTACGGGGCATTTATGAGGTGCAAGCCCCCGACTTTTGACGGTACTGGTACGGCTGCGGATGCTCACCAATGGGTGAGAGAAATGGAGGCGGTCCTCGATATCAGTGACTGCCAGGAGGATAAAAAGGTGAAGTTTGCTACCCACTCGTTTACGGGGGCGGCATTGTGCTGGTGGGACAATATTGTCCAGGGCGAGGGTAGCAGGGCCATTGGAAAGATGAAGTGGTCTGAGTTGAAGAGAATGGTGATCGAGGAGTTTAGTCCTCGTCGGAAGATGGACAGAGTTGAGAGAGAGTTCCTGCAGTTGGAGGCGGGGACGATGACCCACCAACAATACACAACCAAGTTTAACGACATGGCACGGTTGGTGCCAGAGCAAGTGACGCCGGTGTCTCGCAAGATTAACCGGTATATTCAGGGGTTGCCAGCCGAAATTCGTTGGCATTTGATTTCCGCTCGACCTAGTACTTTCAGGTCGGCGGTGGATTTAGCTGGGAGGTTGTATGATGAACGAGCTGCACTGGTGAAAGCTGAGGGTAGTAAGAAGGGAAGTGATGAAAGGAAGTGGCAGGGAAAGAGGTTGGGTCGAGGTGATACTTCGACAAGAAGCAAGAAGGCACGGGTTGATGATCGCCGTGTGGTCACGTCAAGTACAGGGTCGAGAAAGTGTGGGAAATGTGGGAGAGAGCACGGTGGCGAGTGCAGATGGGGGCTGAATGTCTGTTTCAAGTGTGGAAAGCCCGGTCATATGGCGAAAGAATGTAAGGGCATGAAGTGTTTTAACTGTGGGGAAAGTGGTCATATGAGTAAAGATTGCAAGAAGCCGAGGTCCGAGGGTTCCGGCATGAAGAAGACAGGGGCAAAGGGTCGAAAGCAAGCGCCAGGGCATTCACGATGACGCAGGAAGAGGCTAGGACGGACCCCGATGTAGTGTCCGGTACGTTTCTGGTGAACCAAACTTTAGCCTCTGTATTATTTGATTCGGGTGCCAGTAGGAGTTTTATTTCCGCTGCTTTTTGTGCCAAATTGCCCGTTAGTAGGAGACGTGTGGATGTGCCGTTTGATGTAGAGACTGCTATAGGAAAACCACCAGGATTTCCGAGGTGATTGAGGGTTGCGATATAGAACTGGAGGGTCACAAATTCCCAGTTAAACCATTTGCGATGACGTTAGGCGGTTTCGATTTGGTGCTTGGGATGGATTGGTTGGTAGATGTCGAGGCGAACATTGTGTGTCGCAAGAAGATGATCAGTTTGACAGCGCCCGACGGTAGTCCAGTGACAGTTTATCGCGATCGGGTTACTATGATTCCGAAGGTGATCTCAATGGCAGTGGCGGGGAAATGTATGAGGCGTGGATGTAACACCTTTTTATGTTATGTAAAGGATGTAGAAAAGCCAACACCACAATTATCTGATGTTCCGGTTGTGTGTGAGTTCCCAGACATGTTCCCGGAAGACTTATCGGGATTGCCACCAGACAGAGAGATCGAGTTCCAGATTGATCTGATACCAGGCGCCCAACCTGTTGCCAAAGCACCATACCGATTGGCCCCGACAGAGATGAAAGAGTTAATGGAACAGTTACAAGAGCTGCTGGATAAGGGTTTATTCGACCGAGTATCTCACCTTGGGGGTGCTCCGGTCCTGTTTGTAAAGAAGAAAGACGGTAGTATGAGGATGTGCATCGACTACCGCGAGCTGAATAAGTTGACGGTGAAGAACAGATACCCGTTGCCGAGGATCGACGACTTGTTTGATCAGCTTCAGGGTGCTAGTTGGTTTTCACGAATAGATCTTCGATCAGGCTACCATCAACTGAAGGTGAAGGAGAAGGATATCCCTAAAACAGCCTTTCGTACGCGCCACGGTCACTATGAGTTCCTTGTCATGTCGTTTGGGTTAACCAATGCGCCAGCTGCTTTTATGGACCTGATGAACAGGGTGTGCCGGCCGATGTTGGATAAATCAGTGATTGTATTCATTAATGACATCTTGATTTATTCGAAGAGCGAGACTGAGCATGCCGGTCACATTCGCGAAGTTCTGGAGACGTTGAGAAGGGAGAAGTTGTATGCTAAATTGTCCAAGTGCGCATTCTGGTTGCGTGAAGTTCAATTCTTGGGTCACGTGGTAAATCCGGACTGGATTATGGTCGATCCGGCGAAAGTGGAAGCAGTGATGCAATGGAAGTCTCCAAAGACGCCATCCGAGATCTGCAGTTTCTTGGGTTTGGCGGGCTACTACCGAAGGTTTATCCAAGACTTTTCCAAGATTTCTTCTCCACTGACCAAGTTGACCCGAAAGGATGTGAAGTTTGTATGGGGTCAAGCTCAAGAGAAGGCGTTTGAACAACTGAAGACGAGATTGACCCAAGCTCCAGTATTTGCGTTACCCAAGGGGAGTGAAGATTTGGTGGTTTATTCTGATGCTTCCTACTCGAGATTGGGATGTGTATTGATGCAAAGGGGAAAGGTGATAGCCTATGCATCCCAACAGCTGAAAGTTCATGAGGTTAATTACCCTACTCATGACTTGGAGCTAGAAGCTGTGGTTTTCGCGTTGAAGATATGGAGGCACTATTTGTACGGGACGAAGTGCACCATCTTCACGGACCACAAGAGCTTGAAGTACTTCTTCGAGCAGAAGGATCTAAATATGAGGCAGAGACGATGGTTGGAGCTAATAAAAGACTACGATTGTGAAATCCATTACCACCCGGGCAAAGCCAACGTGGTGGCTGATGCCCTTAGCCGAAAGGAGAGGCCCGAGCCAATTCGGGTGAAGGCGTACCAGCTAATCATGACCTCCGACGTGATGAAACAAGTCAGAGAGTTCCAGGATGAAGCACTGAAAGAGGATCATTTAAACTCTGAACGAATGAGAGGTCTGGTCGCAGAACTGGGTGAAAACACGTGTGGTGCCAAGACTCGATTTGGGCGAGTGTGGATTCCTCGATTCGGGGATCTACGTATGAAGATCATGGATGAAGCCCACAAGACTCGATACTCCATTCATCCCGATGCTACCAAGATGTACCAAGATATGAAGAAAGATTATTGGTGGCCGGGTATGAAACGTGATGTGGTGGAGTATGTGAGTAAATGCCTCACGTGTTTGCAAGTGAAGGCAGAGCACCAGAAGCCGTATGGAAAGATTCAACCGTTGGACATACCGGAATGGAAGTGGGAGCACATCACCATGGATTTTATCACAAAGCTGCCACGTACCCCGAAAGGGTATGATACGATCTGGGTGATTGTGGATCGATTGACGAAGAGTGCTCACTTCTTACCAATGCGCGAGACATATTCGTCCGAAAGGTTGGCCGATCTTTTCATCAAAGAGATTGTGACTCGTCATGGTGTACCGGTGTTGATTGGGTCTGATCGCGACAACCGGTTTACATCCAAATTTTGGAAGAAATTCCACGATGCTATGGGGACGAGGTTGCATATTAGCACGGCATATCACCCTCAAACTGATGGTCAGTCGGAAAGGACCATTCAGACTTTGGAGGACATGCTCCGAGCATGTGTTATTGACTTCGGGGGAAGCTGGGATGACCACCTACCGTTAGCTGAATTCTCGTACAACAACAGTTATCATGCCAGTATCGGCATGCCACCCTATGAGATGCTATATGGTAGGAGATGCAGGACACCCGTCTGTTAGGGTGAAATTGGTCAGAAGGAATTGGGAAGCGTCGAAGTGGTCGAGGCTACGACTGAAAAGCTTGAAAGAATTAAAGCTTATATGAAGGCGGCCAAAGACCGACAGAAATCGTACGCCGACAAACGACGCAGGCCGATTGAGTTCCAGGTGGGAGACCGGGTTATGTTGAAGGTCTCACCTTGGAAGGGGATCATCCGATTCCGAAAGCGAGGTAAGTTGAGTCCGCGGTATATAGGCCCTTTCCGAATCATTGCTCGGGTAGGGGAGGTAGCCTATAGGTTGGATCTACCAGATGAGCTAAGTGGAATCCACCCGACTTTCCACGTGTCTCATCTGAGGAAATGTTTGGCGGATGAGGACATGGTCGTTCCACTGGGGGAAATCGAGGTAGACGAACGGCTCAACTATGTAGAGCAACCGGTGGCGATCATCGATCGCAAAGAGAAGAGGTTAAGGAATAAAGTGGTTCCCCTTGTGCGTGTACAGTGGCGGCACAGGAAGGGATTCGAGTCAACGTAGGAAACTAAAGAAGAAATGAGGCAGTATTACCCACGATTGTTCGAAGAATAACAGGTTTCGGGGACGAAACCTAAAATAAGGGGGGTGGACTTGTAACACCTGAAAGTTTGACTTTTGGTAGGTTGTGCGACTGAGCTTCAGTCGCCTGGGATTTATGCGACTGGAGGTTCAACCGCATGCTATTCGGCCGATTGAAGCTCAACCGTACGATTGGAGTTCAACCGCCCGAATGAAGGACGAACCGCATGGAACACATGCGACTGGGGTCCAATCGCATGGTGTTCATGCGACTAAAGGTCCAGTCGCCCCTGGACCAGATGCGACTGAGCTGTGGGTATAAAAAAGGAGCAGCTCCCTTCTTCTTCCCAACACTTGCATATTTCAGTCGGGAAAGAGAGCAGAGAGCGAACGAGAGCAGAGAAGAAAGAGGGAAATTGCTGACCGAGCTCCGGATTTTATCGAGAAGCTAGCCAAATCGAAGCTCATCAACTCCTACCTGTTATTGTGAGTTCTAGAACCCCTCATTTACATATTTTCTAACGATTTTGGGGCTGGAATCACATAGAAACCCTATTTTTGAAATAGTGTAAGTTTGACCCATTTGGGTGAATCTTGAGTAATGTGTTTATAGTAAGAATTAGGACTTGTATATGCTTGTATGATGTCCTAGTATGAATCCCTGAGGCTTGGGAGGGTCAACTTGGGCTGAAAATGGGTTTTTGATGAGTTTGAGTGCGTTGGTTCGCGACCGCTGTTCATGAAGAACTCCAGTCGCTGCCCAGTTAGGGTTATGCGACTGAAGGGCCATTCGGCCAAATGAGGATTAGTTGATGTCCAATCGCACGATTGAGGCTCAGACGCACGATTGAGCCTCAGTCGCACGATAGGCTATGCGATTGAGGGTTTCGGTCGCATAGGTCCAATCGCAGGGTAGTTCAGTCGTACGATTAAGAGCTAGTCGCATATAGCCCAGTCGTATAGTGTCTAATCGTGCGGAAGGAAGTCCAGTCGCACGATTGTATGCCCATACGCATGACAGCCCAATCGCACGGTCCAGTCGCATGGAGGACATGCGACTGGGATAGGTTCAGTCGCCCAAATAGGGCTGATGTGAATGTATAGAGAAGTGTATGTATGATGTATGTATGTCAAGTATGATGTGGTCATGATAGATGGTGAATACTGATGATTTGTGAATACTTATGTTCCTTATGTAAATGTATGTTATCTTTTAATAACTTTACGTGAATGAATGAAAGAATGAAAAGAATGTATTAAGAACGTAAGGTGAAAGATAATTAAAGAAGGAACATGATGAACGAAAGCATGCATTAACGAATGAATGAATGAATGTAAGTAAGGCTTGCAAGCAAATGAAAGGAGGTGCACACCCCTGGCAGGTGTTAGCTCAACGGTGTGCGGGTTAGCTACCCCGAAGGATGCACATCGGGGTCAGTCTTTGTGATTGACCAGAAGTATGAATGGGATCCTTGCCGCTTACCCTAGGTGACTGGATCAGCATTAGTGCACAACGTTCGTGATTGATCATCATAGGTCCAGCACCCGCATTTGTGCATAACGTTCGGGGTATAGCATATGGCATTGATCTAGAAGTAAAGTGAAAAGATAAGTGGTGCATGTACCTACCCCAGGTGATTGGATCAGCATTTGTGCACAACGTTCGTGGTTGATTACCACAGGTCCAGCACCAGCAGTATGTATGATGTAAGGGGGTATTGTACATGTCACCGAATGTAAAGAATGTTCGAACAAACGTAATGAATGTATGAATGAATGAAATAAACGTTCGAATGGAAGTAATGAAAGAATGTAAAGTATGTATGTATGAAAGTGAACGAGAATGATGACTAGTACACGATTGAACGATTAATGAACGAACGATGAAGATAATAATAATATTATCTACGTGTACGTATGGTGTGTGAGCACATGTATGTAAGAACAGTTATAAAGAATGAAAGTATGTTTTATTATAAAACTAGAACTCACTCAGCAACGCTGACTTTTATGTGTTTTCCAGCTCGCAGGTAGTGTTGCTGAGGATGGCACGAGGCGGCTACTCAGTTCGTGGGGGACGGCATTCTCCTTTTGATTATGCTGCCACATCATGTGTTCTGGGCCCGTAATGCACGCAACACATCATGTTGCATGCAAGTGTGAGATTTCTTAAGAATCCTGATAAACGGGATTACTTAAGGAATCTCCTTTATAATGAAAAAGATATTTTTGAACTTAATATCTTCTATTAGAGGTCACTGTATACCCTATGATTGCTGAGCTTCAGCAGCAATCATAGTAAAGCTAGGCAATGTAAGGAAAGCTTGTATTTTGTAATCAAGACAATGATGTAAAAGCTTTTATGATGAAATGAGAATGACTTCCGCTGCGTTATTCCATTATGTTGATATTAAATGTATGTTTTATGTGTGATGACGACCAACTGTGAGGTGCCCGGGACCGGGGCCTTATAGTCCCCGGTTGGCCTCTTCTAAACTTGTGCTTAACCGGATATTCCCGTAGGAAAGAACCAAGCTTTAGAATAATGAACCATTCCTGCTAGGATGGTTCACCATAGTATCTTATTCAAAACCTATTACATGCCATAAACGACCCCTCAGGATCTCAGTGGGGCACCTCCCTGTGGCGGGAGCCACTATATGTGGTGGATTCCCCAAATAGATCTATTCACGTAAAGCAAGCGGTTCACAAAAGAATTAATGATCATGACAAAAGTATCAGCAGGTATCCAAAAATTCCAACATACAAGCATCAAATGAAGCATAATATGAAAGTTTCAATTTAAAAGAGCATGCATCATCCCCAAAACCAAGGTACACAAGTAAATGGTGATAAAAACACCAAAAGAGGGTTTTTCAAGGGGTAAATCAGGTTCTACCCCTTAGGATGAGCATTATATCATGTGATATACCTTCAAGAACTGGGGGAACTCCTCAAGAACAAAGTGAGGGTGAGATGTTTCTGCTACAAGAAGAAAAGATAGGTTTTTAGGTGAAAAATGAAGACTAGCTTAAGAAATGACCAAAACCGACACATAGAGCTTACACTTGATGTAACTCACGATTTGGAAGGTGTGGATGGTCGTGAATGGCTGGAATATTCTTGGATGAGGCTGGAGAAGTCGAAAACAAGCTGGAAACCTCAAGTCTTGCACGTTCAAGGCTTCAAAACATCACCAAAAGTTCACCTTTGCTGCGGTTTTGCTGCTGGCCGATTATTGTTAGCTTGTTGTTGCGATTTTTGGGGCTGAAAGATGGAGAGAAATTTGAGAGGGAGAGGTGTGTTTCTGCAGAGAATTTCGAGTGAGAGAGAGAGAGAAGGAGGAGTATGGATTGTGTCTTGCAAGAAAAGAGAAATGCATGAGGAGTGTATGGATGGAAGAAAAGGTGGAGTGTGGAAGAAAGCATGAATGCTCATTGGAGGACTAGGGGGCGGCCGAAAATGGCTTGTCTTCTAGTGCCATTTTAAATTTTTAAATCAAATTAATTAATTGTGGGGTAGATTTTATAAAAGGGTAGTATTTTTGGTGGTATATGTTGTTAATTTATTGGTTTAGTCTTGCACAAGGTACATTGCTAGATCCGAAATTTCTAATGCACACACACTTAATTGATTCATTTGATATTCTTAATTCTAGCTAGGGTGACTAATTAATATTCCCGGGCACAAATTTTCTAAAAAGGCAAGACTTAAAATGACTAAATTTAAATAAATCACTTAGAATCATGAAAATGAATCCAATAAAAATTAGTGATTCTAACATTCTTGATATAATTGAATTTTTCCATTATTAGTACTCATAAGACGGGATATGATGCAAATAAATTAGGGTTTAGAATAGTGACCTTGGGACCGGTTGTCACATTATGTACTGCCCATCTTTCAGAACAGCGAAGCACTAAGTCAAAGTACGACACTTGGTGAATATCAAGACCTAATATGTATCTCAGGTCTGAGGATGTAATGATATTCGCCTTTACTCAATATCTCTTATGACTAATCACAAAGATTCCATGCAGAAATAATTGAGAGCGGGTCAGTCCTATATCTATATCCCATAGATATCAATGAACCTTGGTAGCAACCTCTTGCTCTATATTCATACTTTATGAATATCAACCAATCCAAGTTCATTATAGTCTTACATTCATAGTTGTTCCCACAAGTATGATCGACTACGGACGTTTAGAATAACTTGCTTATTCACGGATTTAAACATGCTAAAATAGATGAACAAATGAAAATTATAACCATATAATTCAGTCAAATAACATAAGTTCCAATATCCAAATACAAAATTTGATCAAGTCCAATCAGTAGAATATCAAAGTCCTAAGGCACAAGTATGACTTTCATGCTTTGACCTATCTAGGAGCTTCATGAATGGATCCGTAATGTTTTGATTGGTGTGAACTTTGCGAATACATATCTTTCCTTTTTCAACTTCATCCCTTACGTAGTTGAATCTCCGTTCAATCTGCCGAGTGCTTTGACGAGCACGAGGTTCCTTGATTTGAGCAATCGCACCCTCATTGTCACAAAAGATCTCTAGGGGGTCTTGAATGGTAGCAACGACCCCTAGATCAGCAATGAACTTACTAAGCCCATCAGCTTCTTGAGCTGCCAATGAAGCGGCGATGTATTCTGATTCTGTTGTAGATAGTGCCACCACATC
Source organism: Flaveria linearis (assembly GCA_024085815.1). NCBI lineage: Eukaryota > Viridiplantae > Streptophyta > Magnoliopsida > Asterales > Asteraceae > Flaveria > Flaveria linearis. The sequence continues at coordinate 36,657,803 of CM044007.1, read as the reverse complement.
TCACTTTGAGCTCTTCCAAGAGACCGCTCCTCCATTCATAATGAAGACATATCCCGACTGTGATCGAGAATCATATGACTGGGTTGAAGGACCTGCTGACAAATTTTAGAATAATTGATGGTGGCTACGTTGCTTTTGCTGGAGACAAGAAGGGTGGAAAAATGATTGGCCAAGGAGATGTCTCGAATGGATCCCTTACTTTGGAAAAAGTCAACTATGTTCCAGAATTGGCGTTCAATCTTCTCAGTGTATCATAAATCTGTGATAAAAATATTCCCGTGATGTTCCTTGCCAATGAATGTTTGTTCTTGAAACCAGAGTTCTCTATCCCAAAAGAGATGGTGATCATGTGAGCTCCAAGGAGAAATGATACCTATTTGTTAAATATGGGATCAAAAGAATCATCTTCCACCGTGACCTGTCTTTTATCAAAAGCATCTTCTCATGAATCTTTCCAGTGGCAAAGAAGATTAGGGCATATCAATTTTAAATTGATAAATAAGTTAGTTAAGAACAATTTGGTTAGGGGACTACCATTGAAAGATTATTCTGTAGTAGAAAAATGTATGGCCTATGCAAAAGGAAAACAACACAAAAAGCCACATAAACTTAAACTTCAAAACTCGATTTCACATCCCCTCGAATTGTTACATACTGACTTATTTGGCCCTATCAGTGTTAAATCAATTGCTAAGAAATCTTATTATCTTGTTGTGATAGATGATTACTCAAGGTACTCTTGGGTAAGATTTCTGACTAACAAAAGTGAGACTGCTGAGAAGTTGATGAAGTTGATTCCGCTAGTTGAGGTTCTTGGGAAAAGGAAGATTCAAGCCATCAGGAGTGACAATGGAACAGAATTTAGAAACCACATCTTCAATTCATTCTGTGAGCAAAGGGATATTCTTAGACATTTCAGTGCTGGCAGAACACCTCAACAAAATGTTGTTGCTGAACGTAAAAACAGAACACTAATTGAAGCATCTAGAACGATGTTGATCGAGTCAAAGCTTCTGATTATCTTTTGGGCCGAAGCAGTTAATTGTGCAGCTTACGTTCTAAACCGGGTATTGATCGTCAAGAGCAAGATGAAGACATCATATAAGTTGTTCCGAGGAATTAAGCCTCTCATTGATTTTTTGCGCCCTTTTGGTTTCTCTTGTACTCTGTTGAATACTCAAGACCAGAATACGAAGTTTGGTGCCGTCTCTGATGAGTGTTTCTTTGTTGGGTACTCAGAAACACAAAAGGCGTATCGTGTGTATAACAAACGGACTCGGATTGTGCAAGAGTCCTACTATGTCGACTGGCAAGAATCTAACTCAACAAGCATTGGAAGTGAGCCTGCATGGTTTTATGATTCTACCACTGTCTTCAAATTATTCAATTTGCCAATTCCCGATGATGATGACGTCATTTCTCACTCACCTGTGAATCTTATTCCACCACAACCGCAACCATCTGCCACATCATTACCACCCACTTCATTTGATATCCCATCTCCACCACCTCCACCATCTCAACCATCTTCATCTAATCCTACAATCTCATCTACCATTGCATCCACATCTTCATCCATTCCAAATCCCCCTATTGATCCAATCCCCACAAATTCATCTCTTCCTTCACAACCATCCACTTCCGCATCCACATCTCAACAAAACCCTTTATTGCTTAACACTAATTTTAAAACCTTGAAAGATCACCCTCATGACTACATCATTGGATCTATCACAGACGGAGTAAGGACTCGAAGTCAAAGTGGGTTGATAAATGAGTGCCTTTGTGCAGCTTTTCTATCCCAGATTGTTCCATAGAACTACAAACAGGCACCTGAAGACCCAAGTTGGGTGGACTCTATGCAGTTTGAGTTGCAGCAGTTCAGGAAGTTGAAAGTTTGGGAGTTAGTTGATCTTCCTCCATACAAATGCCCCATCGGTACCAAGTGGGTATTCCAAAATAAGCCAGATGATCGTGGTGTTGTTGTCAGAAACAAAGCCAGATTGGTTGTTCAAGGATTTGCTCAGGAGAAGGGGATAGACTACACTAAAGTGTTTGCTCTAGTTACTCGGATCAAAGCCATCAGAATTTTTCTTGCACATGCAGCTAACAAGAATTTTAAAGTTTTTCAAATAGATGTAAAGTGTGCATTTCTATATGGAGACATTGATGAGGAGATATATGTATGTCAGCCACCAGGTTTCGAGGATCCAGATTTTCCAGATAAAGTATACAAGCTAGACAAATCTTTGTATGGGTTGCATCAAGCTCCCCACATCTGGTGTGAGACCTTGACACAGTATCTGCTCAGCAAGGGTTTCTCTCATGGGACTATAGATATGACACTATTCAAGAAGGAGGTTGAAGGTGAGATGCTGATTGTTCAAGTGTATGTAGATGATATTATCTTTGGATCAACAAATGAAAAGCTGTGTAAAGAATTTGAAGAAGTGATGAAGGATCGCTTTGAAATGAGCATGATGGGGGAGATGTGCTTCTTCTTAGGGTTGCAGGTGGAACAGAAACCTTAAGGTATTCTTATTCACCAAGAGAAGTACATCAAGGAAATCATCACAAAGTTCGGCATGGATGATTAAAAGCCAGAACTTACTCCCTTCACTGCTCAGACATGTTTGTCTCCTGATAATAATGGGAAGTCCGTGGATGCTTATCGATATCGCTCGATGATCGGATCTCTCATGTATCTAACTACAAGCCGTCCAGATATCACATTTGCCGTGTGCTACTGTGCTCGTTATCAAGCCAATCCCAAAGAATCACATGAATTAGCTGTTAAACGCATTTTTTGTTACCTTAAGGGTTCCTCTTGTTTGGGGCTTTGGTACCCAAAAGGTGGGAACTTTGATTTACATGCTTTTTCTGATAATGATCATGGTGGTTGCAGGATTAACAGAAAGTCGGTCACCGGTGGATGTCAATATCTGGGTGACTGTCGTGTTTCATGGCAAAGCAAAAAAAAACAACAGTATCCTTGTCCACAGGAGAAGCTGAATATATTGTTGCATCTAGCTGTTGTTGCCAAGTACTTTGGATTCAACATCATATGATGGATTACGGCATCAATTTCCTTCATACACCACTATTCTGTGACAATGAAGCTGCTGTTGGCATTGCCAAGAATCCTATTCATCACACTCGGACAAAGCACATTGAAACAAGAATTCATGCTATTCGTGATGCTCAGGAAAAGGGGTTTATAGATATTATTCCCATTGAAACTCGGAAGCAAAAAGCCGATCTTTTCACTAAAACTTTTGATAAACCTCGTTTTTATGAATTGATCAATATGATGGGTTTAATATCTTTCTAAAAACTAAATCCCTTTTTCTGAACAAAAAGTTTTGTTTAATCTGTCTTTTATGTAAATATTCTTTCTTTTTACCTCGAGAATTCTTTTATGTCCCACATTTCTTTAAGCAAAATTCTTTTAAAAACAAAAAAAATAAAAAAAATAATAATAAAAAATAATAAAAATAAAAATAAAAAATTTCTATTAGATAGCTATCAAATAAAAATTTTGGGGAAGAGTTAAAAAATAAAAATCCAAATTCTGATTTGAGATGACTGAGAAATGATAGAATTTTCTCTTGATATGCTTTATTTACATGACATGCCATATGTGAGAAATGATAGTAACTGATAAAGATGATTGTTTTGCAATAGAAATTTTATAATAAATTTGAAAGTTTCATTATATGACATGCTCGGTAGGCTCAGCAATTCAACCAAGTAAACGGTAACCTCGTGACAAACTAAGCTATCTGCATAAAAAATCTGGATAATCCATCTTATCGTTGGTCTGCACGAAACTGAGTCCCATCAAAAAGGGGTTGAGAGCCTGGCTTATTTGTCTTAGCATTGTATATTACCATCTTTCATCTCCGTTGTAAATTATATCTTGTGTTAAAACTCCTCTGCTATGCGAAAGCGTTGACCTGGAGGAATGGACTTCTCTGCTATACGAAAGTATTGACCTGAAGCTCCGTTCACACGATTACAAATGATTATCTCCTCTGCTACACGAAAGTGTTGACCTGGAGCTCTGATTGTTCTATAAACCATGTAAATTATTATCCCTGACCATCATCCATTAATTCATCATCAGACAAATTCAAATAAGCCAGATATGCTCAACAAACCATGAGGATGGGCAGGTTTTACCAAATGAGTGTGGGATCCTAATTTTGAATGCATAATCGTACCAAAACATGATAATGAATCATGAGTTACGTGTTGAAAGAATGATTGTTTGAGTTTAAGTGGATAAACATACCGACAGTCGTTTATGAACTATCTTAAACTTGAAAAAAATTAAAGTTGTGAAACTGTCTTTAAATCAGTATGATCTCACTGCTGTCGATGTTTAATTACATCCCTATGTTAAGCATTTCTTGAGAATGTGATCTCATGATCGAATCTGTTCTTGATTTTGAAAATAGACGTATCCCTCTTTTGAATGAGTTTGTTTTTGTGTTAGTTTCTTCGTTCAAAAGGCTTTTTATTTCAATCTAGCGAATCTGTCAGAGAATCTATAGTTTCGCCCAGCTTAGTTCTATATATGTTGATCATGTTGCTGAGCGAATCTGTAAATTTGCTGCCAGCGAACTTAGGGTATATATATATACTAGTCACAGTGCACGCGAACATCACATTTGCTAACACTGTGACTGGCGTCTTTTTTTATTCGGCTGAGACTCTTTCTTCAATTGCTTCTTTCTTGTGTTGAATTCGTGTGTGAATCATCTTCAAGTAAGTTTTCTGATTCTTCTTATTGCTTTACCCTTGTTTACAACATCTTTTTGACCTAGATTTTGATCGATTAAACCCTAGAACTCCCTATATGTTCAAATAGAATGTTTAAGCATAGGTTTCTGTGTTCTTTGTGTTTTTGTCGATGTCGCTTAATTGTTTTGAATCTGTTGAAATGTGCTTTAAGCTTATGTGTTCGTATCTGGATTTTTTTGAATCTCAACGGTTCTAGCGAACCTAAAGTTCTGTCAGCGAATCTGAACAAAAGTTCAAAACATTGAGCGAATCTATGGCGTTATGTTGTCTGTACGCAAACCATAGGTTCGCCCAAGGGTTTCAGAGAACCTATAAGTTCGCCCGGCAACACTTCTTGTGCCTGCCAGTCAGCGAACTTGTAGATTCCACTTACATTTAGATTCTCTGACCAGCGAATTTATAATTTTTTTTTAGCAAACCTATCCTTCTTCTTTGAATTTCAAATTCTCTTAAATTTACATTGTTATATCTCTCATCTAATCAACTTCCGGTTATGTTTTAGTCATTATGTTGACTCTCATCTTTCGGGAAAAGCACAACATGTGTGCTCTATTGAATGAAAACCATGAGAAGGTCGTAGGCTACAAAGATGCAATCAAGTGGCTGAAATCTTCACATATTCACTATGCTATATCTTGTTGTCCAGAGATATACGATTTGCACATTCGTGACTTTTGGAGGCATGCTGTGTTTGATGTGAGTGAAGAGACCTCTAAGACTTTTTCAAAAGTCCAAGATCAGGATATCTCCTTTACTGAAGATGATATGGCTAGAATTCTGAGATTAGAAGGAGATGTTTGCAAAGAAATCAAGATGTCAGCCAAGGATGTTTACAAAGCCTTGCAGACTGCAGGCTATGAAGGACCAATGCCATGAGAGAAAAAGACGGAATTCATCAAGTCTTATATGATCCGAGAATGGAGATATATTGCTCATGTGTTCATAATGTGCTTGGATCATAGAAAAGGGGGAACAGATGGCTTAAATTTAGAGTGGGCAAGAGCTATGGTACTTTTCTGTCAAGATCAAAAGGCTAACATAGCCAAGCTCATCTACAATTACATGATTGAGAACATCCATGCAGCTAGAAAGAAGAAATGGTTGCATTAACCTCGTTTTATACAGATGATTATTAATGACTTGAAGCCTAATCTACAAATAGTTGGTGACACATTCAAAATCTGGCCAATGAACATTAGAATTTTTAGGGACTGTAAATCTGTCAGACACGACTGTGTGGGGAAAATCACATACTTGTGGGAGAATATGTACCCTACTGACAGATGGCTACACATTTTGAAATTGAAAGAGTTAGAGAACAAGAAGGTTGCTGAAAGTATTAAAGAAGCTGAGAAAGAAATAAAGAAGAGGAAAAGGTATGTAAGAGATAAAGAGTATAATCTTGAAGAAAAAGGTGACGTGATCAAAGGGATGGCAAGGATGGTAAAAGACCAATAGTATCTGTTGTTGAGAATCTTCAAAGTGTTGGGTTTTAACAAAATTATCAAAGTCCATATAAGCTAATTTATAGGAAAACGCAATGGATTATTAATTTAAAATCTTGTTAATATGTTGATTATTGAACCCATTTAGTAAGCAAAACCCAAACCATGGATCCATATACGAAATGCATACAATAAAAGCAACCATAGGATGTTTAGAAAACATCCTTCTAGTTGTTAGAAACTGAGTTTATGGAGGTGTAGATGATGAGCTTTGTGGCTGAATCTTCAAGCAAAAAAACCTCAAGAGAGTTATACCCTAAGCTACCAACAAAAGCCCCTTTGATGCTAGGATTTCACAACACCAATTTCCAGCTTTTAAACACTTTAAAACTGAAAATTCCAGCCTCTTCTTTCCCTGATTGCTGCCAAGGACAAGAGGAAGAGAGAAGAGAGGATAATGCCAATAATACTTGAGAGATTGAAGTGTATTTGCATGGAGATAACTTGTAGGTGTAAAAGGCATCTTTAAATCAATTGGTTGGTCCCCTTTTCAGCCCTCTTGGGCCGAGACATTGGCTGCCACCAATGGGTGGTGTAGATTTTGTATTTCCATCAAATTTATTTGACTAAAAGCCCAAAATAAAATTTATAACACTTACATTTTATTTTGTACACTCAACTAACTCTAACATGACATTAATTAAAACCCAATTTAATTAATTTGTAACACCTTACATGCCATGTTATCATTTATTTTATAAATGTTAATTAACCATTAAATATAAATTATAAAGTAATCTCTCAAAATAAATAAACCCAAGTTATTTATTAATTTCTTAAGTGCATCTAATTTAGAAAACCATTTTTCTAAATGTTCTTGGTGTTGTTATTTATTTAACTGATCAAATCAATAAATAAATATTGCAGGTGTTTGTCTAGCCTGTTATTGGGTATGACCCGACTTGGATCATATCACACTAGCCACATCAATTTAATATGTATCTTTGGCAGATCGAATCCTACAATCTCCCACTTGCACAAGATTCATAGAAGATTGATGCAAGCAACAAATGACTCCTAGCAACGGTTTGCTACCCCTAATGTATATGACTAAGTGCCATTCAATAACATCATCCCTTTCAAGTACCTTACTTGAATATGATTTAGGTGAATCAATCATCTATCCGTTTGTTGCAGATGTCATGTTAAATCCCAGAGACACAGAATTGTCATTCTCCGATGATTTAACTTTCATAGCCTTAGACATCTAACTCTCAATGAATAAGAGGAACAAATTCCATCTTGACTACATACGTCTCTCATAATCACCTTATATCACACCTGAACTTAGCCTTATGTGTCACACCCCCGGGCCCAGGTAGGGTGGGACGTCACAGATTAGCAACAACTTACATGGCAGCGGAAACAAACCAATATAAGAGCTCAAAGGAAGAGAACATCACATGGCATTTCAAGTTTTCAAAAGACACCGGGCTGGAAACAGATCCAGCCCCCAAATGTTTACATGTTCAATATAATTAAATAGTCATTGTATCAAATTGTTAAAGTGACAAATTTGGTCACACACAACAATGCCATGGTCTCGGGATTGAGTCTAAGTCGTCCATAAGCTAAGAGTCTTCACGGGTTACATGAAACATGCTCAAAAGAAAAGAGTGTCAACTAAAAAGTTGGTGAATTCAAGTGTGAAAGTTTATAAAAATCTCATTTGTTTTAAACTTAAAACATCATTTTTAGTTTCAGTCATCGTGGGGTATCACAATCAACCCTTGCACTTGGTCCCCGGTTGGCCTCTTCTAAACTTGTGCTTAACCGGATATTCCCGTAGGAAAGAACCAAGCTTTAGAATAGTGAACCATTCCTGCTTGGATGGTTCACCATAGTATCTTATTCAAAACCTGTTACATGCCACAAACGACCCCTCAGGATCTCAGTGGGGCACCTCCCGGTGGCGGGAGCCACTGTGCGTGGGGGATTCCCCAAATAGATCTATTCACGTAAAGCAAGCGGTTCACAAAAGAATTAATGATCATGACAAAAGTATCAGCAGGTATCCAAAAAGTCCCACATACAAGCATCAAATGAAGCATAATATGAAAGTTTCAATTTAAAAGAGCATGCATCATCCCTAAAACCAAAGTAAAAAGGGGAACACGAGAACTCACCTTAGATAATCAAGCAAAAAGAAATTCTTCGGGTGCCGGGAATATCTCAAATCTAGCACCCTAAGATGAAAATATTAAGTGATTAGCTACTGCTCTAAACCTATTTAAGGAGCAACAATAGTGCCTAAGACTTAAATGGACGGTTTCGGTTTTGATTCGACTAGGTTTGCGTAAAAAGTTTCCTTTTAAGGAAAGTCAAGGTTTTTTGTGAAAGCAAAGGTTTCTACATTACTAAACCAAGAATATATAGTAGTTATGCCATTTAAGGGGGCAAATGAACTTATGGGAGTCGGTTATGAAGTTTTGCAAAATTTACAGTTTTGCCCCTGAAGTTTCAAAATTGACAATTTCTACCCTTAAGTTTGGTTTCTTGCATTAAGTGACCTCTATTATTAAAAATCAGGTTCAAGACCTTAATTCTGATTATTCTTAAGAATTTATAACCAAAATTTCAGTTCATGGACTCGGTTTATAAAATACGCGTTTAACGTTGCCGGTTACGGTAAAACCGAACGGTTTAAAAATGGTTATCTATGAGTTTTCACCTTTTTGGAGTCTAAGTCCAGTAGCTACTTCTTAAAATAATTTTTATGAGTTTCAAACCTTTTATATTATAAAATTTTGTCTCTAAAAGTGGAATGGCTTGTTTTTACGTTTAAACCGTTAAAACGCGTTTTAGTCGGGTTTGACCATTTTAAAGGCTTGTTTGACCAACCATTTTACTTTTAAGGTTATTTTATCTATTAACCTACTGGAAAGTCATGATTTTTATAATTTTTAACATTTAACCCATTTATCTTAGATTTTTCCTTAAAAACGTCTTTCGGTTTACACCTGGTTTCACTAAAAATTCATTTAAATTATCTTTTGACCACTAAAACTTTTCATTGACCCCAGAACACTTTATTTACCCATTTAGAACCTGGAATTCTCTTTAAAACGTTTATGGTCCATGTTTTCCTATTTTTAAGTCATTATAACACGTTTTTCGGGTCCCGAAAGTGACCAAACTAGGCCTAAACACATTATGTCCTTTGTTCCAGAGGTAAAGCCATGTTATTAAACTTAATATGCACCAAAACTTACTGAAATAACAGTCCCAATCGTTGCCTAGTTGTTCTATACCTCCATGGACTTTAAAACATGCAGAAAGTGTCATAAATGACCATTACACTTGTGTAAATCATTGTAACTTGAGTTTAACCATTACTAAAACTTTATCTAACTTAAAAATAAGATTATTGGGGTGTCTTAAAAGTCATTTTGAGAAGATTACAACCCTTGTCTATGAGAGTTTTCAAGAAATGACTAAAAGAGGTTGTTACTAGTAGAAAGAGTGTTTGTTCAAGTTGTAATGCATGTTTGTACCACATGTAGGTGGTGTACACACTTTGAGACTTCAAAAACAGGTTGTTAGTAGTCTTAAAACCCATTAATATGCAGGTTAAACGTTTTGTTTTGAAGGGTTACAGGGTACACAAGTAAATGGTGACAAAAACACCAAAAATAGGGTTTTTCAAGGGGTAAAGCGGGTTCTACCCCTTAGGATGAGCATTATATCATGTGATATACCTTCAAGAATGTGGGGAACTCCTCAAGAACAAAGTGAGGGTGAGATGTTTCTGCTACAACAAGAAAAAGATAGGTTTTTAGGTGAAAAATGAAGACTAGCTTAAGAAATGACCAAAACCGACACATAGAGCTTACACTTGATGTAACTCACGATTTGGAAGGTGTGGATGGTCATGAATGGCTGGAATCTTCTTGGATGAGGCTGGAGAAGTCAAAAACAAGCTGGAAACCTCAAGTATTGCACGTTCAAGGCTTCAAAATATCACCAAAAGTTCACCTTTGCTGCGGTTTTGCTGTTGGCCGATTATTGTAAGCTTGTTGTTGTGATTTTTGGGGCTGAAAGATGGAGAGAATTTTGAGAGGGAGAGGTGTGTTTATGCAGAGAATTGAGAGAGAGAAAGATAGAAGGAGGAGTATGGATTGTGTCTTGCAAGAAAAGAGAAATGCATGAGGAGTGTATGGATGGAAGAAAAGGTGGAGTGTGGAAGAAAGCATGAATGCTCATTGGAGGACTAGGGGCGGCCGAAAATGGCTTGTCTTCTAGTGCCATTTTAAATTTTTAAATCTAATTAATTAATTGTAGGGTAGATTTTATAAAAGGGTAGTATTTTTGGTGGTATAAGTTGTTAATTTATTGGTTTAGTCTTGCACAAGGTACATTGCTAGATCCAAAATTTCTAATGCACACACACTTAATTGATTCATTTGATATTCTTTATTCTAGCTAGGGTGACTAATTAATATTCCCGGGCACAAATTTTCTAAAAAGGCAAGACTTAAATTGACTAAATTCACATAAATCACTTAGAATCATGAAAATGGATCCAATAAAAAATAGTGATTCTAACATTCTTGATATAATTGAATTCTTTCCATTATTAGTACTCATAAGACGGGATATGATGCAAATAAATTAGGGTTTAGAATAGTGAGCTTGGGACCGGTTGTCACATTCTCCCACCGTTTAGGAAATTTCATCCTGAAATTTTAACTTCGCTTAGTATTGGTACGGGTGGGTTTAAAGAGTTGCGGGTAGTTCTTCCTCATCTCGTCTTCATGTTCCCATGTGAATTCCGGCCCTCGTCTCGGTTCCATCTAACCTTAACCTTGGGTATGCGGCTTCGTCTGAGTTGCTTAACCAAGCGGTCCGTGATCTCTATAGGCTCTTCCACGAAGTTCAACTTATCATTGATTCTTGTCTCCTTCAGCGGTAGTTCCAAGGTTTTGTCTACCAGGCACTTCTTCAAGTTTGACACGTGGAAGGTGTCGTGTATATAACTCAATTTCTAAGGTAGTTTCAACTTGTAAGCCACAGGGCCAATCCTTGCAAGTATTTCAAATGGTCCAATGTATCTTGGGCTTAACTTTCCTCTTTTTCTGAATCTCACGGTTCCTTTCCATGGTGCTACCTTCAGCATTACCCTATCACCTATCTGAAACTCTAACGGTTTCCGTCTTCTGTCAGCATACTTCTTTTGACGGTCCCTTGCTGCCCGTAGACGTTCCTTGATCTTGAAAATCTTCTCAGTGGTCTCCAATATGACGTCGGGTCCCAACACTTGACTATCACCAATTTCATTCCAACTCAAGGGTGACCGACATTTCCTACCATAGAGAGCCTCATACGGAGCAACATTGATACTTGCATGGTAACTGTTATTATAGGAGAACTCCACCAATGGAAGATGGTTATCCCAGTTCCCACCAAAATCAATTACGCATGCCCTCAGCATATCTTCTAGGGTTTGAATAGTCCTTTCGCTTTGACCGTCAGTTTGCGGGTGGTACGCCGTACTTAAGTCCAGCCGGGTTCCTAAAGCTCGTTGAAGTGATTTCCAGAAACACGAAGTAAAACGACTATCACGATCGGAGATTATTGATAGTGGCACACCATGCCTAGCCACGATTTCGTTGATATACAGTCGAGCCAGTCTTGACATGTCATAGTCTTCCCGAATTGGTAAGAAGTGAGCTGATTTGGTTAATCTATCCACTATTACCCAAATGGCATCATGACCCCTAGACGTTCTAGGTAACTTGGTAACAAAATCCATCGTGACAATATCCCATTTCCATTCTGGGATTCCGGGCTGCTGTAACGTCCCTGATGGTTTTTGATTCTCAGCTTTTACCATGGCACAAGTTAGACATTTTCCAACATAAACAGCGATTGATTTCTTGATTCCCGGCCACCAGAAAAGTGCCTTCAAATCCTGGTACATTTTATCGCTTCCAGGGTGAACTGAATACCTAGATTTGTGAGTTGCATCGAGAATTACCTCCCGAATTCCCCCATGCTTTGGAACCCAAGTTCTCCTTTCACACTTATATGTACCATCATTTCCTGTTTCAAAATCGCTTTTCCATTCCGGTTAATCCTTCTCCTGCTAAATTTTCCTCCTTTATCGCTTCACTTTGAGCTTCTTTCAGCCTTACAATTAGGTCAGTGTACACACTTATCCTTAAAGCTCGTACACGAAGAGGTTCTTCTCTCTCCTTTCTGCTCAAAGCATCTGCCACCACGTTTGCTTTACCGGGATGATAACGGATTTCACACTCATAGTCGTTTAACAGCTCAACCCATCTTCTTTGACGCATGTTTAGCATCTTCTGGTCGAGAATGTGTTGCAAACTTCGATGGTCAGTGTAAATGATGCACTTCGTGCCATAGAGGTAGTGCCTCCACATTTTGAGAGCAAACACTACGGCACCTAATTCCAGATCGTGTGTAGTGTAGTACTTCTCGTGATCATTTAGCAGTCTAGATGCATAGGCAACGACCTTGTTGCGTTGAATTAGCACGCATCCTAACCCTTGACGCGAGGCGTCACAATAGACTATGAAGTCTTCGACTCCTTCTGGAAGGGCTAGAACAGGTGCACTGCATAACTTTTCCTTGAGTATCTCAAAGGCTTCATCTTGCTCTTGTTCCCATACAAAGGCTTTGTCCTTCTTAGTCAGCGCGGTTAATGGTTGCACAATGCGCGAGAAGTCCTTTATGAATCGTCGGTAGTATCCGGCCAATCCTAGGAATTGCCTAATCTCAGTGGGAGTCTCAGGAATCTTCCAATTCTTTATAGCCTCAATCTTGGAAGGGTCAACTTGAATTCCATTCTCATTCACTACATGCCCTAAGAATTGGATCTCTCGCATCCAAAATTCACATTTTGAAAATTTGGCATATAGTTGCTCATTCTTCAGTAATTCAAGAATTAGTCTGAGATGTTTCTCGTGCTCTTCCTTATTACTGGAGTAAATCAGAATGTCGTCGATGAACACAATCACAAACTTGTCAAGATATGGGCGGCATACACGGTTCATGAGATCCATGAATGCTGCTAGTGTATTGGTCAGCCCGAAGGGCATGACTAAGTACTCATAGTGCCCATACCTAATTCGGAAAGCTGTCTTGGGTATGTCTTCTTCTCTTATCTTCAGTTGGTGGTAACCGGATCTTAAGTCTATCTTGGAAAAGTAGCTTTCTCCTTGAAGTTGATCGAATAGGTCATCTATCCTCGGGAGTAGGTAACGGTTCTTTATGGTCAACTTATTTAACTCCCGGTAGTCAATGCACATGCGTAAGGTGCCATCCTTCTTCTTGACAAATAACACCGGGGAACCCCATGGAGAGACACTCGGACGTATAAATCCTTTGTCCAATAGTTATTGAATTTGCGTCATCAGTTCCTTCATTTCAGGAGGGGCGAGTCGATACGGCGCTTTGGCTACCGGTGCAGCGCCAGGCCGCAAATCTATTTAGAACTCAACTTGTCGGTTCGGGGGAAGTCCCGTTAGGTCTTCTGGAAACACTTCAGGGTATTCAGAAACTACTGGGATGTCCGAAATCTTCTTCTCCTCTTTGGTCTTCATCACGTAGATGATGAAAGCTGAGCATCCCTTCCTTAACCTCTTGGTAGCTTTTAAATGGGATATCATGGGGCATAAGGTGTTACTCCTTCCTCCATGCACCACTAACTCTTCCTTGTCGTTCAATGGTATCTTGAGCAGGCATTCATCACAAATGATTTCGACTCTGTTTTTAGCTAACCAGTCCATGCCAACAACCACATCAAATCCTCCTAACTTAATGGGCATCAGATCTATCTTAAACGTTTTTCCATGTAGATTTATTGAACAATCCTTGATGATTTTGTTAGTTTCTAAAATATTACCATCAGCTAATTCGACGGTGAATGTATAGGCTAAGGTACACGTAGCTAAGTCAATCAAGGATCTAAAAGCACTAGAGATAAAACTAGCAGTCGCTCCAGTATCAAACAAAACGGTAGCAGGATGATCGTTTACAAGAAACGTACCATTAACCACATCAGGTTCCTTCGGGCTCCAGCTGGGTCCATCACAAAAGCTCTTCCCTTGGGTTTGTTAGGTCGGGTGTCCTTGTTTCTTCCTAGTTTGGGGCATTTGTTCCTCATATGCCCTGGATCCCCGCACTCATAGCATTGCTTTCCAGGCTCGTAGGTACAGTCTTTAATCAGGTGACCAGGTTTCTTGCATTGATAACAAGGCATGGGATTGCACTCCCCTTGGTGATGAAGCTTGCATTTATCACAGAAGGGGCTTGTGCCTAGATACAACCTCCTTGCCTTTCCACCATGGTCACTTCGTCTCGCTTCTTCTCTAGGTCTCTTGCTTGAACCGCTACTGCTGCCGACCATCTTCCTAGTATCAAACCACTTCCTCTTTTCTTCCACAGCCATCCTCCTCTACTCAATTTTCTCATGTTCAGTCCACCCAGCTCTAACTAGGTCATCGGTCAGACTACTGGTAAGGTCGACCGCAACCTGTATAGTTGTAGGCCTGGATGACCGAACCATGCCCTTCACCCTTGGGTGTAACCCCCAGATGAAGCGGGCCACGCCCTTGGATTCTGGCATCACCAAGTGTGGTACCAGTCGGGACAATGCAAGGAACTGGTTGATGTATTCGGTGTAGTTCGGGCCCCTCATTTCCAGATTCAGAAATCTAGCCTCCAGTTTTTCTAGCTGGTTGATCGGGCAGTACTTGGTGGTGATTAGTTCCCTGAACTCAGACCAGTTCATCCTACCAACGGCGTCCCGGCCACGAGGCTGAATGATGGTCTTCCACCATTCTAGTGCTGGTCCCTTGAGGGATTGAGAAGCAAACCTCACCATGTGTTCCAACTTGCATTCACTGATGTCTAACACAGCTTCGATTTCATCCAGCCACCTATATGTTTCAATTGCACCCTTAGTTCAATGGATGTCCTTTGGTTTGCAAGCCATGAATGTTTTGTAGGAGCACCCCTTCTGATAGCTTCAGATTCCTCGTTGTTTGCAGTCCCACCATCACCTCCGGCGTCATTCCGGTCAGCATTGATTTGAGCAATGATGGTTGGTATAGCGTTCGCAATTTGTTGTGCCACAAGATTTGCCATCCTCTCGTCATTTGCTGAGTTAGCATTCTCCCCGATGGGAGTCCTTAGAGGAGTAGGTGGTTGGTTTCTGGTTCGCCTTGCCCCTTCGTGACGACCTCGGTCTGCTCCCTGCCTTTCGATGAGTGTTCCTCTTCTGGTAGGCATTCTGGTAGTACTACAGATAAAGTCCTTTTGCATCTCATAATTTGTTTCAATCAGTCTATGCATCAATTCCCTACAAGGCTCCCTCTATATGAGGAGAGAATACGGTGTGTAATTGCACACAACTTACCCAGTTTCACAGATTAACAATTTAAGCAGTTTAAGCAGTCATAAAGAATAGCATGGCCCAACACCATGAATAAACAACACATGACAGACAATCATAAATGTTTCAACAACATTGCATCATATGAATCAGTTCAAAATAAGACAAGGTTCATAGTTTCAGAGTCTAGCTCTTACAAAGTGGAAGGTGCCATCACCCCCATGAATAATAATAATAATGATGTCAGATAATAATAAGTTTGTTTCCTTCAACTGTTCAAAGACAGATAGTTTCTTCCCTCTTCCACATGTTGCCTTCACATCCATTTCTTTTTCAGCCATCCCATCCATCCAGAGCTCTTCTTCTTCTGTTCCTGCTCCAATCTCTGTACCCCGTGCGACGCCATCATAGCTTGGAATTGAGCAGACTGGGAGGTCCGGGTAGCGTGCTGAAGAGTCAGCTCGTGGCGACGGACAGTCTTCAGGAGCTCCTCTAGTGCTGCATCAGTAGGTCCTACGTCACTAGCCTGGCGGCTGGATTGTGAATACCTATTCCCTGCCAGTATGCTCGGGCCGTCGTACATGCTGTGCCTCGGAGGCATCCATGATTCCTCCAGTGGGTGGCATCGGTGTGGCTCAAGCAGCGGTGGTGCGGGTATGGGAGTCCTAATCGGTGGTGTAGGAGGAGGAGGCATCCTAAATGAGACCTAAGTTCCAGGTCTAACGCTCTTTTATGGACGAGTGACAGTGCGTGCTCCCCTATTCCCAATAGGAGGGATAGGTGAGAGGGATGGAGCGGCAACACGCGGCGAGTGGGAGCGCGTCCGGCTCCTGGAAGGTGTCGTCGATGAAGAGTCCTCAGAAGCTTCAGTGTCATCTGACGTGACGGAGATCCAACCCAGGTGACCACACCTCCTAAGGTATTCCTCATATAAGAGCTCAAAGGAAGAGAACATCACATGGCATTTCAAGTTTTCAAAATACACCGGGCTGGAAACAGATCCAGCCCCCAAATGTTTACATGTTCAACATAAATTAAATAGTCATTGTATCAAATTGTTAAAGTCATAAATTTGGTCACACACAACAATGCCATGGTCTCGGGATTGAGTCTAAGTCGTCCATAAGCTAAGAGTCTTCACGGGTTACCTGAAACATGCTCAAAAGAAAAGAGTGTTGACTAAAAAGTTGGTGAATTCAAGTGTGAAAGTTTATAAAAATCTCATTTGTTTTAAACTTAAAACATCATTTTTAGTTTCAGTCATCATGGGGTATCACAATCAACCCTTGCACTTGGTCCCCGGTTGGCCTCTTCTAAACTTGTGCTTAACCGGATATTCCCGTAGGAAAGAACCAAGCTTTAGAATAATGAACCATTCCTGCTAGGATGGTTCACCATAGTATCTTATTCAAAACCTGTTACATGCCACAAACGACCCCTCAGGATCTCAGTTGGGCACCTCCCTGTGGCGGTGATTAGCTACTGCTCTAAACCTATTTAAGGAGCAACAATAGTGCCTAAGACTTAAATGGACGGTTTCGGTTTTGATTCGATTATGTTTGCGTAAAAAGTTTCCTTTTAAGGAAAGTCAAGGTTTTTTGTGAAAGCAAAGGTTTCTACATTACTAAACCAAGAATATATAGTAGTTATGCCATTTAAGGGGGCAAATGAACTTATGGGAGTCGGTTATGAAGTTTTGCAAAATTTACAGTTTTGCCCCTGAAGTTTCAAAATTGACAATTTCTACCCTTAAGTTTGGTTTCTTGCATTAAGTGACCTCTATTATTAAAAATCAGGTTCAAGACCTTAATTCTGCTTAGTCTTAAGAATTTATAACCAAAATTTCAGTTCATGGACTCGGTTTGTAAAATACGCGTTTAACGTTGCCGGTTACGGTAAAACCGAACGGTTTAAAAATGGTTATCTATGAGTTTTCACCTTTTTGGAGTCTAAGTCCAGTAGCTACTTATTAAAATCATTTTTATGAGTTTCAAACCTTTTAGATTATAAAAATTTGTCTCTAAAAGTGGAAAGGCTCGTTATTACGTTTAAACCTTCAAAACGCGTTTTAGTCGGGTTTGACCATTTTAAAGGCTTGTTTGACCAACCATTTTACTTTTGAGGTTATTTTATCTATTAACCTATTGGAAATTCATGATTTTTATAATTTGTAAAATTTAACCCATTTATCTTAGATTTTTCCTTAAAAACGTCTTTCGGTTTACACCCGGTTTCACTAAAAATCCATTTAAATTATCTTTTGACCACTAAAACTTTTCATTGACTCCAGAACACTTTATTTATCCATTTAGAACCTGGAATTCTCTTTAAAACGTTTATGGTCCTTGTTTTCCTATTTTTAAGTCATTTTAACACGTTTTTGGGTCCCGAAAGTGACCAAACTAGGCCTAAACACATTATGTCCTTTGTTCCAGAGGTCAAGCCATGTTATTAAACTTAATATGCACCAAAACTTACTGAAATAACAGTCCCAATCATTTCCTAGTTGTTCTATACCTCCATGGACTTTAAAACATGTAGAAGTGTCATAAATGACCATTACACTTGTGTAAATCATTGTAACTTGAGTTTAACCATTACTAAAACTTTATCTAACTTAAAATCAGATTATTTGGGTGTCTTAAAAGTCATTTTGAGCAGATTACAACCCTTGTCTATGAGAGTTTTCAAGAAATGACTAAAAGAGGTTGTTACTAGTAGAAAGAGTGTTTGTTCAAGTAGTAATGCATGTTTGTACCACATGTAGGTGGTGTACACACTTTGAGATTTCAAAAACAGGTTGTTAGTAATCTTAAAACCCATTAATATGCAGGTTAAACGTTTTGTTTTGAAGGGTTACAAGGTACACAAGTAAATGGTGACAAAAACACCAAAAAGAGGGTTTTTCAAGGGGTAAATCAGGTTCTACCCCTTAGGATGAGCATTATATCATGTGATATACCTTCAAGAACTGGGGGAACTCCTGAAGAACAAAGTGAGGGTGAGATGTTTCTGCTACAACAAGAAAAAGATAGGTTTTTAGGTGAAAAATGAAGACTAGCTTAAGAAATGACCAAAACCGACACATAGAGCTTACACTTGATGTAACTCACGATTTGGAAGGTGTGGATGGTCGTGAATGGCTGGAATATTCTTGGATGAGGCTGGAGAAGTCGAAAAAAATCTGGAAACCTCAAGTCTTGCACGTTCAAGGCTTCAAAACATCACCAAAAGTTCACCTTTGCTGCGGTTTTGCTGCTGGCCGATTATTGTTAGCTTGTTGTTGCGATTTTTGGGGCTGAAAGATGGAGAGAAATTTGAGAGGGAGAGGTGTGTTTCTGCAGAGAATTTCGAGTGAGAGAGAGAGAGAGAAGGAGGAGTATGGATTGTGTCTTGCAAGAAAAGAGAAATGCATGAGGAGTGTATGGATGGAAGAAAAGGTGGAGTGTGGAAGAAAGCATGAATGCTCATTGGAGGACTAGGGGGCGGCCGAAAATAGCTTGTCTTCTAGTGCCATTTTAAATTTTTAAATCTAATTAATTAATTGTAGGGTAGATTTTATAAAAGGGTAGTATTTTTGGTGATATAAGTTGTTAATTTATTGGTTTAGTCTTGCACAAGGTACATTGCTAGATCCGAAATTTCTAATGCACACACACTTAATTGATTCATTTGATATTCTTAATTCTAGCTAGGGTGACTAATTAATATTCCCGGGCAGAAATTTTCTCAAAAGGCAAGACTTAAAATGACTAAATTCAAGTAAATCACTTAGAATCATGAAAATGGATCCAATAAAAATTAGTGATTCTAACATTCTTGATATAATTGAATTTTTCTATTATTATTACTCATAAGACGAGATATGATGCAAATAAATTAGGGTTTAGAATAATGACCTTGGGACCGGTTGTCACATTATGTACTGCCCATCTTTCCGAACAGCGAAGCACTAAGTCAAAGTACGACACTTGGTGAATATCAAGACCTAATATGTATCTCAGGTCTGAGGATGTAATGATATTCGTCTTTATTCAATATCTCTTATGACTAATCACAAAGATTCCATGCAAAATAATTGAGAGCGGGTCAGTCCTATATCTATATCCCATAGATATCAATGAACCTTGGTAGCAACCTCTTGCTCTATATTCATACTTTATGAATATCAACCAATCCAAGTTCATTATAGTCTTACATTCATAGTTGTTCCCACAAGTATGATCGACTACGGACGTTTAGAATAACTTGCTTATTCACGGATTTAAACATGCTAAAATGGATGAACAAATGAAAATTATAACCATATAATTCAGTCAAATAACATAAGTTCCAATATCCAAATACAAAATTTGATCAAGTCCAATCAGTAGAATATCAAAGTCCTAAGGCACAAGTATGACTTTCATGCTTTGACCTATCTAGGAGCTTCGTGAATGGATCCGTAATGTTTTGATCGGTGTGAACTTTGCGAATACATATCTTTCCGTTTTCAACTTCATCCCTTATGTAGTTGAATCTCCGTTCAATCTGCCGAGTGTTTTGATGAGCACGAGGTTCCTTGATTTGAGCAATCGCACCCTCATTGTCACAAAAGATCTCTAGGGGGTCTTGAATAGTAGCAACGACCCCTAGATCAGCAATGAACTTACTAAGCCCATCAGCTTCTTGAGCTGCCAATGAAGCGGCGATGTATTCTGATTCTGTTGTAGATAGTGCCACCACATCTCACTTTGAGCTCGTCCAAGAGACCGCTCCTCCATTCATAATGAAGACATATCCCGACTGTGATCGAGAATCATCTCGATCGGTTTGGAAACTTGCATCCGTGTAACCCTTTACAATGAGCTCCTCCTCACCAGATCCATATATTAAGAACATATCCTTAGTGTTTCCAAGGTATTTCAAAATACTCTTAACAGCCATCCAATGACTATTACCAGGATTCTGTTGATATCTACTTGTCATGCTTAGAGCACATGACACGTCCGGCCTAGTACATATCATTGCATACATGATGGATCCTATAGTAGATGCATATGGGACTCCATTCATTCTTTCTTGTTCAACCTTTGAACTAGGGCATTGAGATGAGCTCAATATAGTCCCCTTTTGAATAGGTACCAAACCTTTCTTAGAATTCTCCATCTTGAACCTTTTCAAGATCTTTTCAATGTATGCACTTTGGTTTAAACCTATCAGCCGTCTTGATCTGTAACACCTCTGAAATATGACCCAATTGAAAACCTATAAATGTTATAAAAATCAATAAAAGTCTGAATTGAGTTGGGCTCATCAAAGAAAACTCAGAAAATGAAACTAGCCTTTTTGGGCCCAATAAGCCCAATAAGGGCCCGAACTTATAAAAAGGCCCATTTAAGGCCCAAATACATGTTTAGGAACTAATTAAACAAGAAACCATGAAACAATGAATTATTAGGTGATTTGAAATAACTATGGAAAGATCCAAACTAGAAACAGATTCAGAACCCATGCCGGGTAAAATCCGACAATTTAGCGCGTACTACGTCTGAATTCCATCAGGAATTCTTATAAGGGCTTGTAATCCAATCTAAATCATTGTTAATCTCAACTAATACCATAATAAGCTCTCTAAAAGATTTTTCACCAATCATGCATAAACAACAGAATTTCATAACTGAAACGCGAATGCCGGCTTTCGCCGGCATTTACTGATATCTGATACGTCAATCGAGCCTCGTAACTCAGTAAACAATTATCTAATCATTGTTTATTATCATATCATATTAAATTGGTAAGGGATACATTTTCTGGAATAAATGGATTCCGAAACGCGACCGTGACGCGAACCGGGTTACGATCAGGTCAAACCCGAGAACTCGTCAGATAAGGCTTTAACGTGACTAACATATGAAGTTAACGCTCAAAATATAATTTTTATACGTAATTGCATATAATTGGATACTAAAAAGATCATAATATCGCTCATTCGAGGAAAACGCGTAAAACCGCTGAACGTGTTAAATACGCGGTAATTTACAAACTCGTTTAACTATTCGGCATGTTTTAAAAACGATAAAATCAATAATATCGGAATATTTATAATGTTTTGCATAATTGTATCTAACAGGAAATACAATTCATAATGATACGAGATAACTGCTCCGAACGTGATACGAACTGACCCGTTAACCTAGCCATTTCTTAACCCCACTATATAAACACATTTTTCTCTAATTTAGGGTTTCAAAACACAATAAGAAAAAAAAGGAATCTGAGAAAGAGAGAGAAGCGGTCGCACATCCCTCGCCCCCTTCTCCCCTGCGACTTCCGATCCTCCGGCCACCGGCGACGGTCTCCGGCGAGTGCCGGCGAGTGGCCCACAAATCCGGGCTCCCCTCGACGCCCCGGTCGTGATAGTGGCTTTAATTTCTTCTAAATGCAACAAAGCCACGGGAATCGAAGGTGGAAGAGTCGGTCGTAGGTCGGTTCGGGAGATGGTGGTTTCGTTGGTGTTGGCTCGACAGCGGTGATGGTCGACTCAGACGACCACAAGGGTCGTTCGAGACCCAATGATGGTGGTCGATTTGGTCGTGGGTGATGCGGAGGCATGGAGCGACGATGGTGGTGATGTCGGCAGTGGTTGAGGTGGTCGCGGTTACGGAGGTCAGTCATGGGTGGTCACGATGTCGATGATGAGGATGGCGGTGGTGGTTCTGGAGCTGGAAGTCGGCAGTGGTGTTGATTGTGGTGGATTGTGGTTCGTGGTCGAAGACCACCACAACTCTCGGCTAGTGGTGGTCGGTGTCGGCTGTGGCTGCAGACGTGGGATGCTCGAAGTCGATGGTGTTTGGTGACGGTTGGGACGGTAGTTGTGATGGCTGCATGTGGTTGGTGATTGGTGATAGTTGCAAAACAGCAGTGATGGTGAAGTAATCTGTGATTGTGGTTGTGTTGTTGTTTGTTGTGATTCATATTGGCTGTGACTCTGTCTGTCATTGGGTGTTGTTGTTATTCGAGGTATATTTGGGATGTTAATGGTGGTTAATAGATGTGCATGTGTTAGCTATGATGATGAATAATGGCAATGGTGAAGTTTGGTGTGGTTGTGATTGTTGGTTGTGGGATTTCAAGCTTGGTTGTGATATTGGCTGCTTTGATGATTGTCTAGAATTCAGTTAGGCTGGTTGTGAAAATCATGGTTGAAATGATGTTTAAGTGGTGGTATAGCGGTGTTGATCGATGGTGTGGCTGTGGTTGTTGTAGTTGATAATGGTGGTTATGGTGTTAGAATGATATGGTGGCGTGTCGGGTGTCGGTCAAGCATGGTCAACCAAGGTCAACGGATAGCCAACAACAAGAACATGGTGAGGACGAGTGGGTTAAAATGCATAACCGAGTGGAAGGTAATATCGCACGCGCAACGCATTGAAATTGAATTATAAATTGCATACGTATTGTTGAGCTCTAATTATATAAAAGGCATAACTTATAAAATATGTGAACTATAAACGAAAACGAACGTCGCTTGCTATAAATGTTTGATTTAAATGGATGGTTTGGACCCGAGATTTAAATAAAAACGCTAGTTATTAGAAACCAACCTAGATAAGATATATGGAACATTACATTTTGGGAAATGGCTATAACATGTTATTGATTAAACAAATAAGTTGATCTCATACCACGTTAAATCGTTACAAGACTTAGAGATGTAACATACATTCAAATATGATTGTGCATTTGTATATATATATACAATAGGTATTTAGGTTAATCGGCATCTACACGTTTTATTTAAAGTAAAATACCTAAATTGCGTTAATGATACATCATCTTGTTGTTATTAATAGTTGGTAACCTCATTGCTATTGAAATAACTATATTGGTATCACCCTTTTTATCAAAAATACCGTCAACTGTTATCAATAATTGGATTATTTAGCGTCAAGCAAGTTAACAAATATGGTATGAACGCGAACATTATAAACATCGTTTGAAACATTATACATTACCTACATTGTAGTGCCAGTTACTTATAAAGATTTGGAATCCACGATATAAATTGATTTCTCTACATTCTTCATGCTAAGACTTAATTCTTGATTAAGTGCATTAACTAACCTAATGTACACGAATTAATTCATGACAATTAACAAATACACAAGAAGCTAAGGATACTAATCACCAACATTAAGTTAACTAAAGAGCTCAACTGCACGCATGTAATAACATCATGCTAATTCTAAACGTGAATCTTATATGTTCTAGTTAGGATTGCTTTGTTGATGATCACCGCTTTTCTTTATCGAGCTCTGAAATTATATAAGGACACCAGGTGAGTTCTCGTGTTCCCCTTTTTACTTTGGTTTTGGGGATGATGCATGCTCTATTTTTATTTTAAAACTGAAACTATTATTTTGTGATACTATATAATGCTTGTATGTGGGACTTTTTGGATACCTGCTGATACTTTTGTCATGATCATTAATTCTTTTGGGAACCGCTTGCTTTATGTGAATAGATCTATTTGGGGAATCCCCCACGCACAGTGGCTCCCGCTACAGGGAGGTACCCCACTGAGATCCTGAGGGGTCGTTTGTGGAATGTAACAAGTTTTGAATAAGATACTATGGTGAACCATCCTAGCCGGAATGGTTCACTATTCTGAGGCTTGGTTCTTTCCTACGAGAATATCCGGTTAAACACAAGTTTAGAAGAGGCCAACCGGGGACCAAGTGCAGGGTTGATTATGACCCCACAACATCTATAATAGATACAAAAAGTTTAACTTGTGGACTCTAAGGGTCCCTTATGTTTTCTGAAACTTTAACCACTTAAACTCACCAACTTTATGTTGACACAATTTTCTTTTGAGCATGTCTTCAGGTACAGCTAGGGAGAATAGTTGAGCTATAGAAGATACCTAAATCCGAGGCAAGAAGGGAGGGTAGGTGTTGAAGACAAAAGTCGAGCCTAGAAGCTTTAGTTACTGAAGCATCAAGAAACCTTTACCAAAAGATTGATCATAACACCTATAGACTGTAGATTTAGGCACCTTGTGAATTGAAACAAAGCCAATATTCTGATGTAAATGTTGAAAGTTGTATTGTATTAAACCATTTAGTTTCCGCTGCATTTTGGTTGTTGTTTACTAATCTTTGAAAGACTGTAATTGGATTCAGTTATCAGTGTGATCTCATTGCTGGTCGATGATTAAATTCATCTTTGTGCTAAAGTTTATCTTGAGGATGTGATCTCATGATCGATTCAGTTCTCGTTTATAAAAAAAAATTAATAGATATATAAAATTAAAAAAAAATTAAAAAATAATAATAATAAAATTTAATAAATTTTTATTTCAAAATTCTTTTAGGTCTTCCATATTACGCTATTGAAATCATCTCATATTTTCATGCATTTCACGGGAAATTGCACACACAAACGAACACGGGTTCGCTTGTTTGCATACACAGATAAACACGGGTTTATCTTGTTAAAATGAAATGATCTAATTAGAAATGTCGAGATTGTGTTTGAGAATGTGTTTCAGATTTTTGCTACAAGTGATGGCCGATCATCAGTTGAGCAGTGTACCAGACCAGAGAACCTGTTCCTCAAATTTACAAAAGATACCGAGCTAGGAACCCTCCTCCTACATCTTCTGAACCACTCAGAGATTCAAGAAAGGGTTTCCATTATAATCAAAAGGATGCACACAAAAAGGGGGAGCATGCAAAAAGGGGGAACTTGTGAGATAAAGATCTTCAGTAACAAAATTTGGGAAGCATCAGTCTAGGGGGAATATTGTTGGACCTCAATATTGAGACTGAAGCTTACCAAATTGAAGATCAAGTTTAGTTGACTTATCGGTGCTGATCACGATGAAAGACGTTGATAATAGTAGACTAAGGGGGAATATTGTTGGGTCTGAAGGATAGTCTAATATTATCAACACAGTCAAAGTCAACAAAGTCAATGTCAACGGTCAAAGTCAACGCAAAAGTCAAACCCGACACGTTCGAGACGTGGAACCAAGACAAGACGTTGAAGATTTAAATGACTAGGAGTTTTATTGTAATAAATATATTTTGTGTGAACAAAATATATTTTATCTTGTTTTTAGTCATGTTTTGGTTTTAGATGTTATTTTCATTAATTAGCCTAATTCTAGGGGGTTAAATGCAATTAGTGAATATTATATTCACTATAAATAGGTTAATTGTAATTAGGGTTTAAAAATGGTTGAATGACCAAGAGATTGAGGGATTATTTGTAAACACACATTTTGCAATCCAATTGAAGATCAAAGGGGTTTTGATTGTGATTATCACATTTTGATCTAGTTCTTCATGATTTGATTCAAGTGTGCTTATTCTTGGACCAACAATATGGTATCAGAGCCATTTTGAATCAAATGCATTGAAGATTTGAAGAATTTGTTGCTGAATTTTAAAGGTGTTCATCAGAATTTTAGAGAGAGAAAGTGGGGGTTTAGAGAGAGAAACTAGATCTGAAATTCAAATTTCATCAAAATCATCAGATCTACAAAGTATTACAAGGAATTTGAAGATTTACAAGTTAGAAATCAGATGAGCTCCTAAATCTATACAAGATTCAACAAATAATTTTCAGATCTGGAGATTTTCTCTCACACACACTAGTGTGTGTGTTCTTGGTGTTCTTGAGGGCTTTAAATCTTCAAGGGACGAAACTAGCATCATTCTGAACGAAAGTTCAAACTGTCCCGGCGAAATTAAAGTTTCGTCCGGCGAAACTCCGGCGAAATTCCGGCGAAATTCCGGCGAAACTGTAATTCCGGTGAAATTAATTCCGGCGAAATTAATTCCGGCGAAACTGCAACTCCGGCGAACCTATTCCGGCGAATCTACCAGATTCCGGCGAAATTGTCCTTTTCCCGGCGAAACTATCTTTTCCGGCGAAACTAAAAACCTGCAAAATTACTACCATTTTCAGCGAAATTATAAAAAAAAAAAAAATTCTGCAAAATTACTTTATACCACCAGCCTCTTACCAAAATCATCAACCAGCCTAAACCAACCAAAACAGAAAAACCAACACCATCGACAACCCCAATCAACATCAATCGACCACAAATCATCCCTATCCCAAACCAGCGAAACTACAGCTTGGTTACTGCCAACAATCATCACCGAACCACCACCACCTACAACCTCCCAAAGCCACTCCCTCTACCGAACCCCAAATCCAACCGCCGCACCACCAATCTCGTGACCCCTACCCACCATCACCTTCCTCCGGTCACACAACCAAGAAAAACCTATTTTTCCAACCTTTACCATCACAGATCTACCATCAGCCAAGTAAAAACAACCCTTACAACCTGCACCGAACCACAACCACCACAACCACCCCATCTCCGCTGACACCAACCATCATTTTCTTACAGATCGATCCACAAACCACAACAAAACCTAACGAGCAACGAAAAATCAACATCAACACTATAAAACATCAATAACCGTCATAGCACCATCAGAGTTACGATTCAAACAACACATCGATCTAGCAGCCATTAGCTTCTTCCGTTGCAGACACTGAGGCGCATAGAACCTTCCAGAAACAAACTGCAATTCGCCATCGGAGTTCATCAAACCTCCGGCGACTTCCTGCTACTGCTGCTGGATGCCACCACTAGTGGTGTTGAACGATCGTGAAGGTGAAGAGGTGGGAGACGACGGCGTCGCACGGTGGATATGGATCTGAGAGTCCGGTGATCGGAGGAGAGATCTAGGTTTGTGAAGAGATTCAGCGGTGTGAAGAGATGATGAAGAAGACGACGCCTCAAAAGTAGGACGGTTTGAGAGAGAGAGTTCGATTTTGAAAGTGTCTTGTGTAGTGTTTGTGTGTGTGTTGATTTAGAGAGAAAGATTGAAGGGATACCGAGAGAGAGAGGCAGAGACTTTGAAAGAGTTTGAGGAGTTTGAGATTGTGTTTGAGAGAACTCTTCAAAGATCAGATCTGAAGTAGTTATTTTATTGATAAGTTTTAGGGTTTTCAAATAGTAATTGGGTTTGGGTTGGGTTTGGCTTTAACAAATTGGGCTGGGTTTGACTTCAATAAATTGGGTCGGGTTTCTCAATTGAACTCTAAGTTTTGAGCCATTATAATAATTATAATTGGGCTGGGTTTGGGTTTAACATATTGGGCTGATTTTTTTTTTACAATTGATTTGTGGGCTAGTTAAAAATCAAAGAAAGAGTTCATTTAAAAAAAAAAAAAAAAAAACTGACCTGGCAGCTTGACCCCAGTTGCTAAGATTTTCAAGCGCGACATTAAGAATATATTTTTCAAGGGAGAGAATATTATTCAACAATTTTGGGAAAAATATTTTTGGGGCGTTTAATTGTTCAAAATTATTAATAGATTAAAAAAAATATGGCTTTTGCAGAACTGTATAAATCCTTCGAATATGATGATCTCACAATTGCACAATGTCGGTTTGATAATTTTGCAGCTTTAAAGAATGAAAAGATGTCTGATTTTGTTGATCGTTCTCTGTTGGTGGCTAGCAATCTGAAAAATTTTGATGCTCAATTGGGAAATCATGAACAAGTTCGGAGATTCCTTGATTCCCTCCCACCAGAATGGAGTTCTCACGGCAAGTCGATTAAACGAGATAGAAATTTTCAGGATTACAAACTGATGGAGGTGGTCAACAAACTGAAACAAATTGAGTTAGATATCAAACGTTGTGAGTACTATGAAGCGACATATCCAACTCCAACGATCACTTCAAACTCCAAAGAGAAACCAGAAGAGAGATCAGATTCTGGCACCAATTCCGATGGTTTACCGAAACCTGGAACTGGAGAGGTACAACAGGAGCTTAAACAAACATCAATAGGTAAAGATGGAGCTGAGTTGAATGTTGAAGTTTGTGATGCTGAGAAGGAAGAGGAATGGAATCAAAGTACCAGAGTTTGCAACTGTGAGAAGGCTCTTGCTGCTGAAAGAGTCATCCTGGATCTTCCATACGAGACAGTTCAGGATATGTGTTCTTCTGCTTGTAAAATCCGTTTATTTGGTGTGTATAAAGCTAATAGGTTGCTTTTAGATAACCAAAAGGATTTAACCACTGTAAACGCGGAACTTAAAAAGAATGAAGCCAAGTATTTCATAAAATTAAATTAAGCTTTAAAAGAAAATGATCATTTAAAACGAACTCTTCTTGAAAGAAACGTTGAAATCAATCTTTTAAATGAAAGAGTCACTTTGGCTGAATTTGAAACAAGCAAGCTTAAAACAAAGCTTGATAGATGGACCATATCTGGAATGAAACAGGAAGAGCTACTGTGTAAACAGAGGGGAGCTAGGATTAAAACGGGAGTGGGTTGTGGTGAAAATCCATATGTTTATCCTCCTCCTAGCACCCATTGTTACTCTCCTATGCCTCAACCTCATCCATCTAATGATTTGATTGAAGCTGCAGAAACTAATAGTTTAAATGCAGGTTTAAGCAACGTTAATCTTAAAGCGGTTAGAGATGTGCAGGATTCTCCTGTAGGTTTAGGATCTCTCAGGCAATGGTCTGATAAGAAGATTAATGACGATTCTACCTCTGATGCTCCAAAATCAATATCAGTTGCTTCTCCAACCTTCTTTAACAAATTCAAAACAGGTAACATTCCTTCATTTGTTCCTGTCAGGTTTGTCAAAGAAGGAACAGTTATTGAATCGTCAGGCAATCAAAATCCTATAACTGAAGCCGACACAATAGGAGGTGTCAATCAAGATCCATTGGAAGCTGATTTATGTATACGAGACTGGATAAGCTCAGATGATGAATCAAACACAGAGGAGCGTGTTGGTTCATCACAGATCAATATATCTCCTGATATTGTCAAGTCTCAAAAGCTTCCAAAAGTTGAATTAAGACCAATATGGATCTCGTCTCCAATCGCAAAGCATCCCACTCAATCAGTGAAGATCTCATTTCCTGTTCAGCATAGCAAATGCCAAAACAAGCAAGAATCTGCTACAAGCTCAAAGCAATCCTCATCCCCATGTGCATCACTTGATTCAGTCAAGCATCAAAAGCCATTCAAGGCTTGTTTTGAGTGTGGAAAAGAAGGTCATGTGGTAAAGAAATGTCCTCAAAGACTTACTAAGGATGGTAAAGGCAAAACAAATTGCTTCTCCAAATGTAAGTCTAAAAAGAATGTTCCAGATGGTAAAGACAACACGGGTTGCTTTTCTGGATCAAGAGGTAAACAACACACATCTTTGAATGGTTGGATGAAAAACCCTCCATCCAAACCTTTTCATGTGAAGCGGGTTTCACATGATACAAAGATGAAAATGACCAAAGCTTCAAAACCAAATTCTTTTCCTTCTGGTCTTAAACAGAAAATGATTTCAAATTTAATTCATTCAAATCCAAGTTAATTGAACCGAAACAAATTTGGCAAATTAAAAAGAAGGATACAGAAATCTCCGATTGTTTAAATGGTTGTGTGCAGAAGCTTGTAACTTATATTGATGAAAATGGAACTCCCAAGACTTCGATGGTCTGGGTTCCCCTTTTAACTAATCTGTTTATGAGTGCAGGAACAATTCAGGAGAACTGTTAGTAATCCAGTTTACTGACAGAGATTGTTCCTAATTCAAATTTGAGGCGGAACAAACAGGTTAAGGTCATGGTATTTTATCCACAATCTGGATTTCTATCGGCACAATCAGTTCTCACTTCACTATCTCTGCACATTTCTTTAGAATTCATCTCTTATTTTCATATCGGTGTAGTTTGGAAGACCTTCTTTGATAAATTTTTATTTTTGTACGGTTTTTCAAAAATATATATAAAAAAAATATAAAAAAAATAATAAATAAAAAATATTAACAAATATTAAAAAAAAATATATATATATATATAGGTCTGCTACAATAAAAATTTAGGGGGAGAGTATATCAAAATTAAATAAAATGAAAAGAAATGAAAAGAGAACTGGGAACTTGATTCGAGATGACTGAGAAATGATTGTATATCATCTTGAAATACTTGTCCTTGCATGACTTGCATTTTAAAATGAGAAATGATAGTAACTGATGCTGTTATCTGATTCGCATCTTAAATGTTAATTGCAAATAATAGAAAAACAAACAGATTCTTTAATGATATGCTTGGTAGGCTCAGCCTGAAGAATAAAGTAGATAGCAGCATGATGATTTAAATTAAATATATGCTTAAGGATGTTTGGATTTACGCAATTATTTTGGCCTGCACAAAAACTGAGTCCCGACAAAAATCGGATTGAGAATTGATCTTTCACCCACCATGATGCAAATCAAATAAGCTATATCTCTATCTCTTTGCCATGTTTGGTGTATTTATATGTCTTGTGTTTGTGCTAATCTCCTCTGCTGTACGGAAGTACTGACCTGGAGTGATGATCTCCTTTGCTGTACGATAGTACTGACCTGGAGCTCTCATCGGCACATGATTAAATGGTCATCTCCTTTGTTATACGTGAGTATAGACCTGGAGCTCTCATCATTTTAATCTAAGCTGTGTCAAATCATCTAAATGATGAATTCATCACAGAATACAATATTCTGTTGATAATCACTTACACACTCATGCACAAGCCTTGTTCTATAAAGATCATAACAAAATTCAAGAAATCCTGAGGTTGGGTGAGGGTTTTTGCCAAATGATTGTGGGGTCCTAGCATTCTAAAGTGCTTAATCGAACCTTAACAAATCATCTGATGCTTGTTGAAAAAGATAGGGCATGGCTTTAAGTGGACAAACATATCAGTAATCATTATTGATCTGTTTGAGAATTTCAAAATCTTTGAAAGACTGTAATTGGATTCAGTTATCAGTGTGATCTCATTGCTTGTCGATGATTAAATTCATCTTTGTGCTAAAGTTTATCTTGAGGATGTGATCTCATGATCGATTCAGTTCTCGTTTATAAAAAAAAATTAATAGATATATAAAATTAAAAAAAATTAAAAAATAATAATAATAAAATTTA
Source organism: Flaveria linearis (assembly GCA_024085815.1). Lineage (NCBI taxonomy): Eukaryota > Viridiplantae > Streptophyta > Magnoliopsida > Asterales > Asteraceae > Flaveria > Flaveria linearis. The sequence goes on along the minus strand of CM044007.1, from coordinate 36,626,125 downwards.
ATAAATTTTTATTTCAAAATTCTTTTAGGTCTTCCATATTACGCTATTGAAATCATCTCATATTTTCATGCATTTCATGGGAAATTGCACACACAAACGAACACGGGTTCGCTTGTTTTCATACACAGATAAACACGGGTTTATCTTGTTAAAATGAAATGATCTAATTAGAAATGTCGACATTGTGTTTGAGAATGTGTTTCAGATTTTTGCTACAAGTGATGGCCGATCATCAGTTGAGCAGTGTACCAGACCAGAGAACCTGTTCCTCAAATTTACAAAAGATACCGAGCTAGGAACCCTCCTCCTACATCTTCTGAACCACTCAGAGATTCAAGAAAGGGTTTCCATTATAATCAAAAGGATGCACACAAAAAGGGGGAGCATGCAAAAAGGGGGAACTTGTGAGATAAAGATCTTCAGTAACAAAATTTGGGAAGCATCAGTCTAGGGGGAATATTGTTGGACCTCAATATTGAGACTGAAGCTTACCAAATTGAAGATCAAGTTCAGTTGACTTATCGGTGCTGATCACGTTGAAAGACGTTGATAATAGTAGACTAAGGGGGAATATTGTTGGGTCTGAAGGATAGTCTAATATTATCAACACTGTCAAAGTCAACAAAGTCAATGTAACGGTCAAAGTCAACGCAAAAGTCAAACCCGACACGTTCGAGACGTGGAACCAAGACAAGACGTTGAAGATTTAAATGACTAGGAGTTTTATTGTAATAAATATATTTTGTGTGAACAAAATATATTTTATCTTGTTTTTAGTCATGTTTTGGTTTTAGATGTTATTTTCATTAATTAGCCTAATTCTAGGGGGTTAAATGCAATTAGTGAATATTATATTCACTATAAATAGGTTAATTGTAATTAGGGTTTGGAAAATGGTTGAATGACCAAGAGATTGAGGGATTATTTGTAAACACACATTTTGCAATCCAATTGAAGATCAAAGGGGTTTTGATTGTGATTATCATATTTTGATCTAGTTCTTCATGATTTGATTCAAGTGTGCTTATTCTTGGACCAACACTGGGCCCGGGGTGTGACATGATCTATCCCTATAGATCTTTATTCCCAAAATATAGGCGGCTTTACCAAGATCCTTAATGGAAAAACAGCTTCCAAGCCAGGCTTTTACACCTTCCAAGGTTGGAATGTCATTTCCAAGTAGTAAAATGTCATCGACATATAATACAAGGAAAATGATAGTGCTCCCACTAGCTTTCTTATATACACAAGCTTCATCGGCATTTTTGATGATGCCAAATTTCTTTACTTCATCATCAAAACGGTGATTCCAACTTCTTGACGCTTGTTCCAATCCATAGATTGACTTCTTTAACTTGCATACCTTGTTAGGATGTTTTGGATCGACAAAACCTTCAGGCTGTTTCATATGGACATCTTCCTTAAGATATCCATTAAGGAAAGCGGTTTTGACATCCATTTGCCAAATCTCATAGTGATAATATGCTGCTATGGCAAACAATAACCTGATAGACTTTAGCATTGCCACAGGCAAAAAGGTTTCATCATAATCAACTCCTTGAGTTTGAGTGAAACCTTTTGCTACAAGTCTAGCTTTATAGGTATCCAAGTTTCCATGCATATCGGTTTTCTTCTTAAAAACCCACTTACTTCCAACTATCTTGGACTTAAGAGGTGGTGTAACCAATTCCCAAACTTGGTTATCATACATGGATTGCATCTCAACGTTCATGGCTTCTTGCCATTTTTCAAAATCAAGTTTTGACATAGCATCATGGTATGTGGTTGGTTCATCAAAATCTACCACATAGCATCCATCCATGTAAAATCCCTATCTCTCAGGAGGAACACTAATTCTACCAGATCTGCGAACGTTTTGTGTATCTTGATCATCCATATGATCATTCTCAACCTCCTCATGTTGATTGCTAGTATCAACCAATTGTGTATCATCTTGTGAATCTTGAACCTCTTCAAGTTCCACTGCTCTTCCACTAGTTTCATTCGAAAGAAACTTAGTTTCCAAGAACTCTACCTTTCGAGCAATAAACACTTTCTGCTCTGTCGGATCATAGAAATAATATCCAATACAATCTCTAGGATATCCAATGAAGATACACTTTGTGGATCGGGCTTCCAGTTTTTTTTTGAGTTTATTGCTTAGGATAAGCCTCACACCCCCAAACTTTTAAATATGATAATGATGGAATGTCACACCCCAACCTTGACGGCGGAAACGTCGAAGTGTGAGAGTTAAGAACGTTCACAGCCACATAACGCTAGTATAATTCCAAATATATTAATCAAGATTCAATTGTAACAATACAAGTAAAAGGCTTAAACAAAGATACATCATGAATACAAGGTTGAAAGTGACAAGATCATTGTTTATTTCTCTAAGTCCAGTCCTAAGTGAGATAAGCTTCAAAGAGAAGAACGCATACTTGGGTTATTCCTGAAACATGTTAAAAATAAAAGGTCAACATAAAAATGTTGGTGAGCATTCCATAGTTTTCAATACATAGAATATATAAAAGATGGCAATTCAAGTCATAAGTTAGTGAATAAAGTGATTAGGGATGTTATGAACAATGCAACAATCAAACCTCGACCAAGTTTTACAAGTCTCAAACGTTAAAAGTATATACGATTAGCTAAGTGTACTTGGATTAACCAAGCAGGCTTGTCTGGCCCATAGATCTATGACTTCGCTAGGCTAGCAATAGTTAATGATTGTACATATAACGCCATAACATGGTAACCACAAAAGTTCAACTAACCACAACTTTACATGATGAATTGCCATAAAGTTTACAAGTCTCAAACAAGCTTACAAGTGCAATAATATAAGTTAACATGTTTCACTCCAAAGTGTGAAAATAAGAAAAAGGGGTATGGAAATACTCACATGACGCATATGTGCATAAGACAATAATAAGGATTAAACGATGTTCTAATGTTTTACAAGGTACCTAAACGTATATGTTACAAGAGTAGGGTTAGTAATAAGATTAACGTTTTAACGAGGAAGTAGGGTTTCAACAAAATTGTAGGGTTTTGATATGTAAATAAATTTATATAACGTAATTATTTATATTTTTATTCAAATAAAAGAATTATACCGTTTAAGTGTTTTAATATATAAAAGAAATGTTGGACCAAAAGAACTAATGAGCCAGATCAGAAAAACCTCTAAGTCCTAGAAGACATCACAACAACTGCTGAAAGCATCATCAGCTGTTTGACAAAGTCTGAAGACCTCAACAGCTGAAGATCAAAGTACTGAAGAACATCAGCTGAAGACACAAGTATTGAAGACTCAAGTACTGAAGACTATCAGCTGAAGACTAAAGTACTGAAGATCAACAGCTGAAGTACAAAGACCGAAGACAAAGACTGAAGACATCAGCTGATGACAACTACTGAAGTCATCAGCTGATGAAACATCTGAAGTTAAAGTCTGAAGACAAGTGCTGAAGCTTCAGAGTTTGTCACAACAGCTGAAGAAGTATTCTTCAGTTGTTGTGATGGTTTACCTTTCAGCTTTTTCTTATCAGTAGTTGTATTTTCTATTTCAGTAGTTTGTAAAACGACTGAAGAGTATGTTCTTTAGTCGTTGTAGTTTTTAGTAGTTTCTTTTCAGCTGTTGTAATAAGTTCAACACTTATCATTTTGTAAGGATATGTCAGCTGTTTGACATCTTCAGTAGTTAAGGTAGTTTCAGTAGTTTGTTAAAATAACGGTTTGATGTCACTATCAAGTGACATCAGCTGACGTCATTCTTCCTATAAAAGGAAGATGACCTAATGGTAATCAGTGCCGAAGCGTGTGATCTAATAGAAAACACCTTTTTGCAGAATTCCTCTCTTTCTCTATAACCTACTGTTACATTGATATATCTCTTGTGTTCTTAGTATAATTTGCCTAATTCTTGTGCTAAATCCACTGCGAATACAACCTAATTGATCAAACTAGAGGCTGAGATCCTTTGAAATGGTATCAGAGCTGGTTAATCATTGATCGATTTAACAATTGATCATTGAACTGCTCTTTTGCTATCTACGTTTGTTCGAATTAGCAAAGTTGCAAGAATCGGTTATAGAGATTGAGTTTCTACTGCTTCTGGCCATTAAACTTGAGGTTCTCATGGTTTTGAGCTAGATTTGTTTTGTTTACCTTGAATTTGCTTGAAGTCTGAGATGGCGACACCAACTAATGATCCTCACAATACTGGCTCCTCAACAAAGCCTCCGATGCTTGTGAGGAATGAGTATAACATATGGCAACATCGTATGCTCCATCACTTGTCTATCAACAGTGCTGGTTGTTTGAAGTCAGTGGTACATGGAGCATACAAGCCTATGGTGGAGTTCCTGAATCAAATGAGAGGGTTCCGAAGAAACCTTATCAATATTCGGACGAGGATCTTAAGCTGTTCGAGATTGATGCTAAAGCCCATGGAATTCTGGCCATGGCACTGCCTAATGAAATCTATTCAGGGCTGATGCATCATGAAACTGCTCATGATCTCTGGGTTGTTCTGAAGGAACAATTCGGAAGAACCAATGAGGTCTTAGCAAATACTAGGGAAATACTCGCCCAACAATATGAGACATTCTCTCATAGGAAGGGTGAGATACTGACTCAATAGTTTAAGCGATTCTCTTGTCTTATTTCTGAGCTGAAAATGGTTAAACAAGAGTATTCCAATAGTCAGATGAACAACCGTTTCCTCAGATCACTGCCTGAGAGATGGGACACCTATACCATTGTCCTACGCTCCAGTGTAAATCTGGATACTCTATCTCTCACCCAACTTCATGGGAAACTGCTTACATTCGAGAGAGAGATAGAGCAGAAAAGGAAGTTGTCCACCTCTGGCAAGCTCACTGATGACTTTGTATCAGGCAATGCTGCACTGATAGGTCAAGAGTCAGAATATGCTGCATCAGAGAGTGCCTATGATGAGCATATTGATTTCTCTACCAATTCTGAACATTCTTTTGTTGGTGTTGATGGTAGTTCAGGAGGTAGCAGTGATAACCTGTGCTTTCTGATAGAGGACTTGAAGGGCATTCCAGATGATGATCTGGAAGAGATGGATATTTTGAGTCAAATGGAAATGATAAATATCAGATCTCAAAAGTTCTATAAGAGAACTGGCAGGAAATTTTGTTGATACATATGTTCCTAGATTCTGATCTCAATGTAATATCTCTTTATTGTCTTACATATATGAAATAGAAAGACGATTAATGAAATGCAAAGGGTTGTTTGTGCTTATAAGGTTTAATGTTTCATTAATGGGTTGTGTAATGTATGGTTGATTGATTGTATAGGTAAGTGATTGTTTGAATTGATATGCATAATATAATGAAAACTAATACGTTCAAACTTAGTATTATGAAGTTATCATGCGAATGGCCCATGCCAATGGACCATACGCGTGAATAACTTCATGCGAATGACACAGTCGCACGACTGAACCAGGAGACTGGATCAGTCGTAAGACTAGAACATGAGATTGAACCAGTCGTACGACTGAGTATGGATCAAGCGCATAGCTCAATCGCACGACTGAACAATGCGTATGGTTCAGTCGCACGAATGAGAAACCCTTACCTATAAATACCACCTAATTCGTGGAAAAATGAAACACTTTGAATATTCATAACCCTAGTCGACCCAGAGTGTCCTGTTCATCCATTCCAAGTTCATAGAACGTCTCAGATCATTCCAAGTCCGTTCTTAACAGTTTCTAATCGTTAGGTTTGATCTTGTTAACGTTCTCCCTGATTGGATCGCCAATCAAATAGGATTCCGCACTATTTGATCAGGTTTAACGAAGAATCAGCTAGTACTCTGTTCGTACACGGTCCTAACAAGTGGTATCAGAGCATAGGCTCTTGATTCTTCATGGATTCAATCAAGTTTTTGGTAAAGTCAACGTTTTTACACGAAAAGATCCAATCTTTCTGCTAAAAAATAAGTCTTTACGTGTGCATGTTCTAAAAAACCAATATTTTTCGACTTTCAGCTGTCTAGGGTGTCAAAAATTGCGTTTTAGGTCAAATTTTGCGAAAAACCACGATTTCAGCAGTCTCAGTCGCACGATTATCTCAATCGTACGACTGAAGTCCAGTCACCCAATTCAATCATCCGATAGAGTCAGTCGCCCAGTTCAATCGCCCGATTGAGTCAGTCGCATAGTTCAATCGCCTAGTTGAGTCAGTCGGTCTGTTCAGTCGCCCAAGTGTCTCAATCGCCTGTTCAATCGCCTGATTGAGTTCAATCGCATACTGTTAGTGTCAGTCGCATCTCAGTCGTACTCTCCAATTGCACAGACAGCTTGTTAAGCAAGTTAAAACAAAGATAATGGACTTGGAAAACTTTGCTTTCTCAGCTGGAAAGGACTCTAGAATCCAGAATCTTCTGTTATTGGAGAATGAAATTGGAAACCATAATAAACCACCGAAACTACTGTCTATAGATGAATTTCCTTAGTGGACACAAAGATTTGAAATTCATCTTAATGGTGTGGATACCAATTTATGGATCTCGATTGAGACTAGATATAACATGCCCGTTGGTGCTGATGGTAAACCGTTGACTTTAAGTGGACTTAGTGATGCACAGAAGGTTGCCTATAATGCAGAAAAGAAGGCTTACGCAATGTTAACCCAGTCAATTCCCAAGGATATCTTTCATCAATACTCAGAGCATAAACAAAGCAAAAAGTTATGGGAAGCTCTAGAGAAGAGATATGATGGGAATACAACTCTGAAGTCACTGAAGGGTAAAGCGTTGAGGAAAGAGTCTGACAACTTTTCATCCATTGGGAATGAAAGCTTGGATGAGATCATTGATCGCTTCTACCATTTGATTAGTGAACTTCACACTCATGGGGTTAAGACGTCAAAGGAAGATAAGGTTGCAAGCTTGGCTGGTGGTTTACCAGAAAAGTGGGACTCTTTTATTTCCACTTTGCGTTATAATTCAGTTTTAGAGACTTTAGACATAAATGACTTCATTCTGAAACTGAGAGAGGAAGAAGTGCGTCACAAGTACAGAACGAAGAAAGGAGCATACACACAAGACCCTTCACTCTACAATGTCACTCCTACTTCTACTTCTGCTACCAAATCTTCTGGAGCACCTCTGCAAATAGCGTTTGTGTCAAATGCATCCCCATCTACTGATCAAGGCTCATCATCTGCAAGTGAGTCACATGGTGCATCTGGGGTTCTACAAAGTCCAATAGTTACTCAATCTACAAAGTTAATGACTGAAAATTTGGGAAAAGTAACTGTGGAAGTTGCAAAGGAGCACATGGATCTACTTGCTATGGTAGTACACTCCTATGATGGTTTAGTGGCTAGTAAGATTGGAAACTATCACCTAGCCGATGAAGAGTATGAGCAGGTAGATGAGAACGAGCTGGAACGTATGGATATAATATGGGCTCTTGCAAGTGCTGTGCGAAGAGCTAAGAAGTTTATGAAAAAGACAGGATAGAATCTCGTGGCTACAAAAGATACTACATTTGGTTTTGACAAGTCCAAAGTCACATGTTTCAACTATGGAGAAAAAGGCCACTTCAAGAGAGAATGTGTGAAACCAAAGAAGACTGGCAACGGGAATCCATTCTCATCTTTCGACAGGCATGACAAAGAGAAGAAGACAGCTCCCATAGGCAGTGAGTCCAAGGCTATGGTTGCTCAAGGCGATGAAGGACAGGATTGGTCCTTCCGATTCTTATCTGATGGTGAAGCCAACATAGCATCTGTTGAAGACTTAAATGAAGACAAAGCGAGTGAGGGGGAGAGCTCAGCTGAGATTGATACTGCTGAAATGGAAGAGACTTTAGCTGCTGTTAATCAAATTGTTAAGAACGAGCTGAACGCTAAATCTGAAGCACAACCAGAGTCTCAGAATGCTTTCATGGCCGAAACGTCCACATCTGCACAGATAGAATCGAAAGATGAACTTTTTGCTAAACATGCTTGTGTTGATTGTGAAAAATTTAGGGAAAGCATTGACTTAAAATTTGCTAGGTTATTTGATCACAATGATAACTTAGTAAATGACTTAAAATTATGCTCAGAGGCTAACAGAGTGTTAAAACAAAATGAGAGCAGTTATAAGGAAAAGATTAAGGCTTTAAAGAAACAATTAAAAGAAACTGAAGTTGTTGCATTCAACCAAGAAAATGATATTAAATTCTATTTAAAGACCATTGAAGAAACTAAAAACGATAAAGCAGTTTTACAAGTTGAAAATGAGTATTTAAAACAAAAACTTCATAGTCTTGCGAGCTCCTCGCATATTTTGAAAAACTTGGTTAAGGAACGCAACAACGGGGAGGGTTTGGGTTATAAAGTTGTGCCTCCACCACATATTGAACATGAAACAACGTCCAATCAATAATAATCCAATTAAAGATCATGTGGTGACAACTCCTCTAGTCAGTGACCCGGACACAGCAGTTAAACCTGTTTCTTCGGGTGCTGATCAGAAACCCTCAACTTCATGCATAACTGGAAATGTTAAACGGGTGGAAGAGAATGTTCAAACATCTCTTGGGTTGGATTCTAAGTCTACTAACACACAATCCAAGATTTCAAAAACCACTCAAACTAAACCAGTTAAGAAAGATAACACTCATCTTGAAAGGCAAATAAATCATAATGTTAAACATGTTAAGTTTGTCAAGGAAGGTGAACATCAAAAGACCGAGACCAAAGAGCCCATACCTGAGGTCTACTCCCCACCCCATAAGAGATCTTCTAGTCCTTTTGAAAGGAGATCCTGTTATGCTTGTGGTAAACGAGGTCACATATCTTCCAGTTGTCCCCGCTATCAGACACCTAGGGTTAAGGTTGAACTGGACAAAGAAGTTTCTCAGTTTCCAAAACAGAGATCTAAGACCCCTGTTAGGTCTAACACACCTGCTAGGTCTTACACATCTCCTCAACACCACAGACAACACAGACAAGTCATTGGCAAGTCTGTGATGCCTGAGGTGAAACCAGTTCTGGAAACTAAACCAAAGGTTCAAACTGTTAATCAATCTACTGTTTACCACAAACAATCTTTTCATAAAGATGGTATGTGGAAAGCTAAAATGTCTGATGTGTCTGAAAGCAGTGACAAACTAAAGGTTGAGGTCCCACAAACTGACAAAGGACAGTGGGTAGAGTTCATAATGTGTGATGCCTCTGGGAAACCCAAGCCAGTTAAGGCTTGGGTCCCCCTCCTTAACTAATTGTTTTCAATTATGTGCAGGTTGTCCGCTACAGTGCTTCTACCAATACATGGATTGTAGATAGCGGAGCTTCCAGGCACATGACAGGAAATAAGTCTCTCCTTTTCAATGTCAAACAAATTAAAGGGGGACACGTTTCCTCTGCTGGTAACAAAGGAGGATACATTACAGCTTAAGGCGAAGTAGGTAATGCAAAGGTAAGATTTGACAAAGTCAATTTTGTTCAACAATTAGAAAACAATCTGCTTTCAGTGTCTTAGATATGTGACAAGGGCTTCAAAGTGATGTTTGACAATCACAAGTGTTACATACTGAAGAAAGAGATGGAGATTCCAGAGGAGCAGGTCTTAATGACAGCATCCAGGTACAATGATTTATATGTATTGGATATGTCTAATGCTTCTTCCTCTAAGTCTATAGTTCAGTGTTTCTTATCCAAAGCTACAGAGAAGGAATCCATCTCATGGCACAGAAGAATGGGACACATAATCATTTGATTCATAACAACTTAGTTGATGGAGTTACTGTCAAGAACTTCAAACTTCCTGATTTTTATGTCTCATGCAAGAAGGGAAAGCAGACCAGGAAATCTCACAAGACCAAGCATGTTAATTCTATAGAGATGCCTCTGGAGCTACTGCACATGGATCTGTTCGGTCCAGTAAGCACGAAGAGTATAGCAAGAGACTGGTGCTGCTTTGTAGTCACAGATGACTACTCACGTTTTACTTGGGTGATGTTTCTGAAAGCTAAGTCAGAAACGTTTGAATCATTCAAGGTGCTAGTCACGACGCTGGAGTCACTCTACAACCTAAAGGTTAGGAAGATTCGTTCAGACAATGTCACAGAGTTCAAGAATCAGTGGATGGATGCTTTCTGCAAGGAGAAGGGAATTGTTCATCAGTTCACCTCATCATACACGCCACAGATGAATGGAGTTGCAGAACGAAAGAATCGGAGCTTGATCGAGACTGCGAGGACAATGTTGGCAGATTCTAAGCTTCCAGTACAGTTCTGGAATGAAGCAGTTGCTAATGCTTGCTACACACTTAACCGTGTGTTAGTAGTCAAAAGGCATGGCAAGACTTGCTATGAGTTGCTTCAAAAGCGCAAACCTAACGTGGAGTATCTGGAACCATTTGGAGCTCCATGTACCCTATTGAAGAAGTCTCAGGAAGGCAAGTTTAGTGAGAAAGCTGATCAAGGGATTTTTCTAGGATACAGCATACCAGACAAACGAGTTTACAATAACTCGACAGGTCAGGTTGAAGTGTGGTGCAACGTAGATGTACAAAGATACACCACCCCCCCTGCTGGAAAGGTCCATCGTCATTCTTTGATTACGATGGATTTTTCAAATCCTTTAATCTTCCCCAGCTTGATTCAGATTATGTGATTGCTACTCAGATGATGTACGATGTTCTAAATACACCAAATCTGGATTCAAGCAACCCGACACTTGCAGATGGTGCTTCAGGTTCCTTAACTCCTGCTCAGGATGAGAGTGATGATTCATCAGACGATGAAGAGGCAGCTGAACTAGACAGTGAGCATAATGTAAATCAAGACGTTGGCTCGTCAGCTGCCGAACCGGCATTGGGAAATCCGGATACTGAACCATTAGTCACAAACCTGGATTCTGAAGTTGTGGTTCCTACAACACCAGTGAGTAGGATCAGTGTGAATCATACCCCCACGGCTATCATTGGGGATATTCAATCCGGTGTGCAGACTCGAAATCAGCTATACTCTGCTGATTATGCTGCAGTCATGGAAAAGGGATACGTCAATGACGGGGCTTTCTCATGTTTTGTTTCACAAATCGAGCCTAAGTACGTCAGCGACGCGCTCAAAGATGAGGCCTGGGTCAATGCTATGTAAGAAGAGCTTCTACAGTTCAAGGAACTTGGAGTGTGGACACTTGTTGACAGGCCAAAAGGAGTGAAAGTGATTGGTACCAAATGGGTACTAAAGTCCAAGAAGGAAGACCAAGGTGTTGTTATCAGAAACAAGGCACGATTGGTTGTTCAGGGATTCAGACAAGTCGAGGGAGTCGACTACAAGGAGTTGTTTGCACCGGTGGCACGAATGGAAGCAATTCGAATATTTCTTGCATATGCATCGTATATGAAGATCAAAGTCTATCAGTTGGATGTGAAGAGTGCATTCCTTCATGGGGAAATCCGTTAGGAGGTATACGTCAGTCAACCTGAGGGATTCGAGGATCCCTATCATCGGGACAGAGTCTACAAGTTAGACAAGGCACTGTATGGGCTACATCAGGCTCCTCGAGCTTGGTATGAAAAGTTCTCCACCCATCTGTTGAAACACGGCTTTCGCAGGGGTGTGATTGACTGTACGTTGTTCATCAAAGAAAAGGATGGTGATGTGTTTATGGTGCAGATCTATGTGGATGACATCATCTTCGGCTCCAGAAACGAAGAGTTGTGCAAAGAATTCGAATCTGTGATGAAGGCAAAATTTGAAATGAGTGCCATGGGAGAAATGAAGTTCTTCCTAGGATTACAGGTGGATCAAACCCCAACCAGTATTTTCCTGCATCAGACTAAGTATGTCGGCGACATTCTGAGTCGGTTTGATATGGAAAATGTCACTGTAGCCGGTACCCCTCTCGCCACAAATCATGATGTGGCTCCTGATAAGAATGGGGATTTGGTGGATGCCACCATGTATCGTGGGATGATCGGATCACTCATGTATCTCACTGCCTCGCGTCCAGATAATATGTATGCCACATGTTTATGTTCCCGATATCAAGCTAAACCCAAAGTAAATCATCTGATTGGGGTCAAGAGGATTTTTCGTTATCTGAAGGGTACTCCAACATTGGGGTTATGGTATCCTCATAATGATGACTTTGAGCTAACGGCGTATAGTGACTCGGATTATGGAGGCTGCAAAATGAATTACAAGTCTACGTCCGCAGGATGTCAATTTTTTGGGAGGAGATTGGTGACATGGCAGTGTAAAAAGCGGACATCAGTTGCTTTTTCTACCTGTGAAGCCGAATATGTTGCCGCTGCCAGCTGCTGCTCCCAAATCATATGGATACAATAGCAAATGCGGGACTACGGTTTACATTTCTCTTATACTCTTATATTTGTTGATAATTCTGCTGCAATTGCAGTGACTAAAAATCCGGTCCAACATCCCAAGACCAAACACATCGGAATTAAATATCACTTTATACGTGACTGTTTTCAAAAGAATTTAAACGATGTGATAAAAATAAGCATGTATTTTCAACGCGCTGACCTCTACACCAAACCATTTGATAAACCAAGATTTTTCTATCTGCTAGAGGTCAACGGGGTTAAAAAGAAAAGTGATGTTATCTTAGAAGAAACAGATACATAGTCCGACACATGTTCATTTTTCAATTTTTTATTATTTCTTTTATTTTATTTCTTTTAATTTCCTTGTCGTATAAAAATCCAAAAACACAAAAAGATTTTTTTTTTAGAATTTTAGGGGGAGATTATGTTCAGTATTCATTTACTTAAAAAATAAAAAAAAAGAAGGGGGAAGGTTAGTAAAGCTGAAAAGGCATAGACAACAAAACTGAAAATGTGACTCGATAGAATTGGAAAGTGATGGTACACAGGTATCGAGTTACTTGGAACATCAAAATGATTTTCTGTTCAGCAATGTTAATTAAATCACAGAAAAATTATAAATCAGAGAAGTCTAAGTTTAACAAAATGGGAAAATGATAGTACGTTTGATTGGTACTGTAACCACTCGGAGAAAGTAGATCTAGGGTTGTGCAAGTGCACCATACGATGTGTCAGTAGATTCAAGACAATAGATCAGTAGACATCATCAGTGAATTGGCTTAAACTAAAATAATTCAACAAGTTGTGGGTTTTCATGGTATCTCTGGTCTGCACAATCAATCAATTTCTAATAACGGGTGAGGAGCAAGCAATGCCACAAATGTGTGCAAAGACCCGTAAAACAGAGCAAAAGATGACAAAAGTCACTGGAAAATTGTATATTATAGTGCTCTAAGAAGAAGATAGGTATTGCGCCTCTTTGCTGTGCGATGGCACTGACCTGAGGCTTGGCATAAACTATCCGTTCTAAGAATTCATTGTTGTTTGCGCCTCTCTGCTGTGCGATGGCACTGACCTGAGGCTTAGCATCTCTTTGAAAATTCTTAGAACCAAATCTTCTAATTCCCGAACCGCTCAAAAATCTCCTGAGGAAGATTGATTATCATATACCTGTGGAATACACAAATGCTTGTTGACCTAATTCATCTAATTAATCACTGATGTGTGTCAAAAGTCTGTGTATGGATTTAAGTGGACAAATATACTGACAATCGTCGTGGCTGCATCGCCTGATGTTCAAAATCAGTGAGTATTACATATCAGTTCAAACATGATTCCCAGTTAGTGCTAAGAAGTCTTAGATCAGTAAAAACTGTGAAATGTCATCATGCAAAGTGTAATTAGCACAAAATGTTCCAAGTAATGGTGTATATGCCTGTCTGATTCCAAATGAGTCTGTCCTTGAGATAATGTCAATGCTAATAGGCTACACTAACCTGCCCTAACAAAAATCACAAAAAGATGTTTATTTTGTTGGTAGTTTAAAATTTCTAAATTTATAAGTATAGTGTGTCAGTGTCGGACTGTGCATATCGTTCTCTGTTATTGTCAACAAATGAGCTTAACGTTTAATAAAACAAATTGTTTCTAAAAGGATAAATGGATCACGTCTGAGGTGATCAGGTGAATAAATGGATCACGTCTGAGGTGATCGGGTGGATAAATGGATCACGTCTGAGGTGATCGGGTGGATAAATGGATCACGTCTGAGGTGATCGGGTGGATAAATGGATCACGTCTGAGGTGATCAATTGGTGTTTTAAATTTAAAAAAAGGATCATGTCTGAGATGATCAATTGCACATAATGTTTTATCAATTGTTTAAGAAAACTAAGTGTCGGTGAATAAAATGACCAAAATGTCACAAGTATAGCCCATTCGCACGACAGAATAATGAGTATGATCCAGTCGTACGAATGGGGTATGCGAATGAAGACAATCGTACGATTGGACCATTCGAATGAGCCCAATCGGACGATTGAAAGTGACCGACTATGTCAGACGTGCGAACGAAGGTCAATTGAACGATTGGAGGTGGACGATTGAGTGAACTGTACGACTCAATTTTAGTCGCACGACTAAGTCAGGCGACTAGGCTCAGTCGTACGACTGGAGATTGAGTCGGTCTCATTCGGCCAAATGAAGTGAGCAAATGGGTTCAGTCGCCTGACTGAGATGAGTTTAGTATAAATAGGGCTCTCAGTCGATCGCAGACCCCATTCGCCCTAATTCGAAATTTGCACCGTTACTCTGCCAAAATTTCTTTTGATCTAAACACCTTGCTAAACACGATTTCTGACTACTTGGCATTCTTCTACAGGTACTACGCGACAGAATGAGGATTGTTACAGTTGATTCAGTTCCAAAATCATGTCTGTTTGACCCATTTATGTACCAACATTAAGTTTGACAAATAACCTAACTAAATCGCTTAAAATGTTGAAATAAATGAAATTAGGGAGTTAGGTATACGATTGCGAGTCTAAAGAATATAAACATAATGTCTAAACTTGAAATTTTTGATCAATCTGAGTTTTAAATGGAATTGATCAGTGTGTAGTGCGACTGGACTCCAGTATGAACTTCAATCGCACGATTGATAGGGGCGATTCAATCAATCGGCCGAATGAAGAATGTGAATGAGTTGATTCGGTCGACTGACCTAGTCGTAGGTTCAGTCACCCGATTGAACTCAATCGCATGACATATCAACCGATTGAAGCCCAGTCGCGTTATTGATCAACCGATTGAAGCCCAGTTGCACCAGTGATCAACCGACTGAACTCAGTCGCATAGTTCATTCGCATGATTGAACTTGACTGATTTTATCTAATTTGATCAAACTCTGTTTCCTCTATGATCTAACATGCATGTGTTTATTGTTACAGGCAGATGGCTAATAGATGGTCCATCAATCCAAAGCACAACATCTGTGCTCATCTGGATTCCACCTCAAGAAATGGTGGTGAGTTCGAGGGAATCATTGCGTTTCTTAAGAGATCACGCATATTCAGGGCCATCTCTACTTCGTGCACTCCCTATCAGTCGATTCAGCAAGCATTTTGGGAGGGAGCAACGGTTGATCGATCTCAAGAACCCTACCGCATCAGAAGCACTATCTTTGGTAGGGAGATTGAGATCACTGCTGCAGACATCCGTCGGGTCCTAAGCTTGGGAGATGATGAGGACCACCCACTCAAGCTACATCCACTCACAGTTCGAGGCTGTTTCATGAGGATAGGATACTGTGGGGACATCAACTCAGGAGTGCTAAACAAGAGCAACCTGAGCCCCCAGTATAAGTATCTAGCACACGTCATTCTTAAGTGCATTGCTTCTCGAAGGGGTGGATTTGATGATCTATCAGACCAAATCCAAAATGCCTATGTTGCCTTGGTACTAAACCACCCTTTTAGCTTCTCCAACATGATTTTTATGTACCTGATCGAGAACTTGGAGGCAAAAGGGAAAGAAGGATTCTGTATGTACCCCCGGTTCCTTCAGTTGATATTTGATGAGAAGCTGCCTGATCTACCGAAGGAGAGGGGTGATGCTGTAGCGTTGGAGATAATGGATGACACCACTCTGGGTAGGATGAAGGTGTATAGGGGAAAGCAGGTAAAGCCCCTGATGAAGAGACTGATAGGGCATCTGGCCCGTGAAGACTATGAGGTGCCCAGAAGGCGCAAATGGCACCATGATGACAGTGAGTCATACACTGAGCATATCGCTATACCATCCGATGACTCAGACGATGAAGATAGTGAGGATGGAGACAGTGGGCCAGTTTCTTCAAGAGGCCCCACTACTCATACAGCACATCCACCTCCACCACACACTGACACGGCAACTGGCGGCTTTGTTCATGACTTCTGTCCTCAGGATGAGGAGGATGAAAGCGGAGAAGAAGGGTTGACGAGGAGGGTTGGCAGCAAGGTGATTGCTACCGAAAGAGGATTGAGGGAAGTTGGTGGATATTCTGGTACATCAGGGGATACTCGCACTGAGTCTGATCCATCATATGCCCCTGACCACCCCAGCAACATAGGGGGAGCACCTGCGTCCACAGGTAAGAGGAGGAAAACCATGGCTCGCCCTCATGGTAAGAAGGGAAAGAGATTGAGATTCATCACCTCCGTCACCACCACAGCTACCACATCTATACCACCCCAAACCTCACAAGCCACCACCATTGTCACTACATCTCATACACCCACATCCACCACCACCACCACTACACCTCCTACCACTTCATCCACACCATCTCCCATTTTCACCACAGCCACCACAACCACCATTACTCACCAAACAGGACCTTCCTCATTCCCAACCGGCTCATACATTCCCCCCATTTCTGTGGTAGAGCAGCTTGCAGCATTAAACAGCATGTTGCTTAAGCTGCTAGCTTCTAATGGGGCTAAGACATCTCAGATACATCAGTTGAGGGAGTTGAGTACTTCCCAAGCTCAGCTGATCTCCCAACAAACTGATCAGATCACCAAACTCCTAGAGCACCGAGATGAGACTGCTAAGAAGCTAAAGGAGTTAGAAGCTGCCAATAAGACGATCATGCTGAAGCTCAAAGGGACACAAAGTGAGCCTCTAAAGATTGGAGAAGGCCAAGATGATGATGAGGAGGAAGATGATGATGAAGATGAAAGTGATGAAGGTGATGATGGAGATGACAAGCATGATGACAGTGATGATGATGAAGAAGATGATGCTGGAGATACAGGTGCTGAAGCAGTAGATGAGAGGCGTACTAAGCAACGTCAAGATCAAAGATCCTCCACATCTGCTCCACCTGAAGATACTCCATCGATTGAAGACAAAAGTACCGACTAGATATATATGTCTTTGTATTTAAAAGCTTTTGTACTTGAACATTGTGTAAAACTTATGTAATTGATGTTTATATCTATTTACTTAATGTTGATTGTGCTTGATTACTTACTAATAAGTACTGTGTTGCATGGTTAAATCAAGCAGATCCAAACTATCAAAGGGACGAATACGACGTTGAACCCCTTCAGCAGATCAAGCGTCAGTTAACTATGATTCTTAATCTGCAGGGAATTGTAAGGAGGTCAGTTGAATACACCCCAGAAGAGGGGGAGATAGTTCACAGCTTCACTAAAGAGCAGTTGGCCGAAATGTTCAAACTAAATGCCGACGAGATAATGAAAGACGCTCCAACAGTCCAAGGAGACAGTGATGAAGAACTGCATGATGTTGATGAGATTGAGATAGAAGATGTGACAGATCAACATTATCTAGAGTACACAGACACTGAAGGTAATGTCATTCCCAATCTGGATGACAATCTAATTAGTGAAACCTTCGAGACTCTAGATAAAATGGAAGAAGAGTCAGATAAGCAAGAGGAGACAGCTCGAGCCACAGAGGAGGAAGTCGAAATTAGAAAGGCTAAATGGGCTGCATGCTTTGACGATCTAAGAGCCCAACGAAGTGCTTCAATGTCAAATGTCTACACAAAGTTGTATAGAGTGAAGAAACACCAAAAGGTGTCGGGCAGAATTATATCGTGGGCATATTTTGATGATCTTAACGTGTATGCCGTTAAGAGAGAGAAAGGTATTCAGTATTTTAGATTCCCACATGATCTAAAAACTCTGCCTGGTTTTAAGCTAAACCAACTGGCTAAGCTAAAGCTGCTTTATGCTGATCCGAGGAAGATGTCAAGATGGTTTGAAGCTGCCTTGAAGAAAGAGTACCACACCCGGTGGGTGAACTTCAGACCTCAGCAACCTACGAGGTACGTTAGAAGGTCTGAAGTGGATCCCAGAACTGGGAAACCGAAGATAGTGCTGAAGTGGCATCCACCACGTACCATGTCTAAAATCCCTCTTAGGGAAATGCCACAGGACATCACTCCACTCTTCAAGTGGTGGTACTACGATTGGCGAACAGGAGAAGCGGTCATAGTTCTAAATAAAGAAGGACAAATGGATGTTATCAGGGTATTCGACCCGATGTGGCTGACAAACTTGTCTGCAAATGATGTATACACTCTCTACAAGTGGCCACTGTTCTATGATTCGCAAGATATCGTACAAGCTCTCCCATTCCAAAATGTGATACGCATCTGCTTCGCATTTGAAATACATGCGGGTGTAACAAGAGAGGAGAAATACAAGAAGTACGAGGAGATTATGGGTCAAGTAAGACGTTAGATGAATCTAGGTCCTAGGGGGAGTTTGTTGATACATATGTACCTAGATTCTGATCTCAATGTAATATCTCTTTAATGTCTTACATATATGAAATAGAAAGACGATTAATGAAATGCAAATGGTTGTTTGTGCTTATAAGGTTTAATGTTTCATTAATGGGTTGTGTAATGTATGGTTGATTGATTGTATAGGTAAGTGATTTTTTGAATTGATATGCATAATATAATGAAAACTAATACGTTCAAACTTAGTATTATGAAGTTATCATGCGAATGGCCCATGCCAATGGGCCACACGCATGAATAACTTCAAGCGAATGACACAGTCGCACGACTGAACCAGGAGACTAGATCAGTCGTAAGACTAGAACATGAGATTGAACCAGTCGTACGACTGAGTGCTCAGTCGTACGTATGGATCATGCGCATGGCTCAATCGCACGACTGAACAAGGCGTATGGTTCAGTCGCACGTATGAGAAACCCCTAGTCGACCCAGAGTGTCCTGTTTGTCCATTCCAAGTTCATAGAACTCTCAGATCATTCCAAGTCCCTTCTTAACAATTTCTAATCGTTAGGTTTGATCTTGTTAACGTTCTCCCTGATTGGATCGCCAATCAAATAGGATTCCGCACTATTTGATCAGGTTTAATGAAGAATCAGTTAGTACTCCGTTCGTACACGGTCCTAACAAATTTCCTGGTCTCTCTGGCAAAACCAAAGTTGATTTTGACAAGAGCAAGTTGAGGTGTCACAAGTGCCATAGGCTTGGACACTTTGCTAGAGAGTGTAGATCATCTGGATCTAACTCCTCTGCACCCTTTGTGACTTTTCCAAGCAATAGCTCACAGCACAAAAGGCAACATACCACCTGTTCTTGTCATCCATCACCAGCTCAGGCATCACCTGCATACTTTGTGCCTCAGGGTCATATGCCATACCCATACCCTTACTACTACATGCCTCAGTCAAGTCAAGTTCAAGCACCCACTGCTTAGCAACCACATGCTCTCCCTGAGCCTCAACCTTCTCAATCTCATCATCAAACCCAACCTCAACAACACAGCTTCTTCACCCCAGGAGTTGTTCACTGGAGTAGTTTACCAGATGATTTATCTGGTCATGAACAACTATTTCCTGGTGCTGGTCAACATGGTGGTGATCATCCTTTTGGGAACCTTGCTCTCATGGCCCTGGAGTCTGCTGATGGGTCATCCTCCAATGCTTCATCACAGGTATATTCTGAGGCCAAAGCTAATCTATGTTCTGAAGCTTGCATAGCTGCATTTGCATCTATTAGAGAAGCAAATGTAGCTTTAATTGATAAAAATCTTGAGCTAGAGCAAACCCTTTCCAAAAGAAAAGCTGAACTTGAGTCTGTGCTTAATGATAAAAATGATGAGATTTATAAACTTAAATTTCAAATCAAAGATGATAAGGCTAGGGAAGAGGTACTTCTAGAGAAGTATAGAGATCTCAAGGAAACACTTGCAGCTACCCAGGTAGAGTGTGATCGCTGGGTGCAATCCTGCAAGGGTTTTGAAATGCTTCTGAGTAAGCAATCAGCTTCCAATGTGAAGTTTGGCATTCGTTATAATCATACTGCTCCTCCAACAGATTTTACTTCCAGAGCAGAAGTAGAATCTGATGGAGAAAGCAATAACCAATCCTTCTCATCATGTGACCTACTATCTGATACAGCACCATCAGAGGTTGAAGTCAGCATTAATTCCTCACAAAACCAATCAGCTGACGCTACAACAGCTGATGGTTCAAATGCTGACTGTCACATGATCAAAAAGTTGATCAACTCAGGTGTTGTCTCTAAAAGTACTGAAAGTACTGGAGAGCAAGTGATAACACCTGAAGTTCAAACCCTAACTACTGCCAGTACTAAAGGGAAGAAAACTACAAGTAGAAAGGGTTTGAAAACTACTGAAGAAGATATCTGGAAAGCAAGTACTGCAAGGAAGAAAACTGCAAGTACTGATAGCAAATTGCAGAAGAACAAGTCTTCAGTAGTTTCATCTTCTTCAGTAGATGATCAACTAAAGATGAAGAAGAAGCCATGTGAAATATGTGGCTTGTTCAATCATCTTACTGATGATTGCTAATACAAAAAGGGCTCCAAACTCAAACAAAAGGAGAAAATTTAAGAGAAAATGAATGTAATGAAAACTGAGTTTGAGAGCAAGTTTGTACCAGCAACATCAAAACCTGAAACCCCTAAGTCCAAGAAGAAATCCAAAAAGAAGGATGGCGTTAATCATGCAACAGCTGAGGTTGCTCAAAAGAAGATGGTGCAACACAGGAATCCATCATAAGCAAGCACTAATGTGTCTGATGAGCTAAAGTCTTTATCACAAAATCAGACACAGCTTGTTATGATGGTTCAACATCTAATGGGAAGAGTCAACCAATTAGATGCTCCTGTGCTGAAACCACAGAAAAGGAAATCCAAGCCAAAGGATTCCTCTTCTACACCATCTCCTTCACCTCAGGCTATCACACATAACAAACCAGTTAGTGTCACATCTGTTGATAAGAACAGACCCAAAACCAAAAAGGTTTGGGTCTCAGAAACTAACTTGTTGTGATGAATGCACGGTTCTTCAACATGCCAAAGAAGTATCTGGTATGTAGACAGTGGAGGATCCATGCATATGACAGGAAGCAGCTCACTTCTTAATGACTACTCTCAAGGAAACAAGGGGTTTGTTTCCTTTGGCAATGATGCAAAAGGTTACATCATCGGCAAAGGCTTTGTTTCCAATAGGGAAATAAGGTTTGATGATGTGAACCATGTGGAGAATCTCAAGTACAGTCTCTTGAGTGTCAGTCAAATCTGTGATAAAGGCCATGTTGCCCTTTTCACCAGCCAAAACTGTCGGATTCTGTCATCCAAAGTTCTGAGTTTGATTGATAAGGTGTTGGATGCATATACTCTCCTGAAGGCCAACAGGACAGGAAGAGTATATGCCTTAGATCTTTCAAAGAAAATTGATCTAAAAGGTCATCCTTGCCTATTCTCCAAGGCTTCTCCTTAAGAATCTACTCTATGGCATAGAAGGCTGGGTCATGTGAATCTCAAAAACATGAATCAGCTGATACACCATGGTTTAGTAAGAGGGTTGCCTTTGAAGGAGTTCAAATGAGAAGACAACTGCACTGCTTGTTTCAAGGGAAAGTAACACAAAGTCTCATTCCCTCCAATAGAAGAACCAAAGTCCAATGCCTGCTTGCAACTTTTGCACATGGATCTTTTTGGTCCTGTCAGAGTGATGAGCATGGCAAAGAAGAAATACTGTCTGGTAATTATGGATGATTACTCCAGATTTGTATGGACTTTCTACTTGCACTCCAAAGATGAAGCTGCAACAGCTATAATGAACTTTGTGTTATATGTGGAGAAGCAGTATTCCCTTCCAGTCAAGTGTGTGAGGAGTGACAATGGCACAGAGTTTAGAAATCACACACTTGATGACTTCTATCTGTCAAAGGGAATCAAAAGGCAGTTCAGCATTCCAAGAACTCCTGAACAAAATGGAGTGGTGGAGATAAAGAACAGGACCCTCATTGAAGCTGCAAGGTCAATGCTGGCTGACTCAGGATTGCCGCTGACCTTTTGGGCTGAAGCCGTCAACACAGCTTGCTATGTGCAGAATAGAGTATTAGTGAATCAGAGGTTGATGAAGACTCCTTATGAAGTACATCATCATTTGGCCCCTTTAATTTCCTTCTTTAGAGCCTTTGGGTGTCCTTGTTTCATTCTCAACACAAGCAATCCACTCCAGAAGTTTGCATCAAAGGTGGATGCAGGGTATTTTGTTGATTATTCATCAACTTGCAAGGCATACAAAGTTTTCAACTGCTAAACAAAGATGGTTGAAGAGACTTTGCATGTGAAGTTTAATGAATCTCCAAAGGACAAGATTTCACAAAACCCTATGGAGTTATTTGATCTGGACATACTGCAATATGTTCCTTATCAACCTCCAGCTGTTGTTCCTGTCAACAGTTCTCCACCTGGTGGTACTGATGATGATGTAGCCAGTACTCACCTTTTCAGGTTTAGTGACCACCTGCCTGAGTCAACTAAACCTGATGCTCCTGTAGCTTCAGCAACTCCATCCACAACAAATGCTGATGAGATTTCTGAATCCTCTACTTCATTTGAGTTACCATCTCCTACTTGGTTTCAAGAATCTACATCACCATCTGTTGCTGCTGAAGGTCCTACAAATACTTGCACTGATCTTATTGTCTATCAATAGCTGAAAATCACCCAATGTCTCAAATCATTGGTGATATCAATACTGGAGTTTCAACCAGGAGTTAATTGTCCAATTTCTGCTTCTATGCTCTCTTCATCAGTCAGCAATAGCCAAAGAATTATCATGTTGCACTAAGAGACAATGGATGGGTTGAAGCAATGCAGCTTGAACTTCTTCAGTTCAAAAAACAGCAAGTGTGGGAGCTTGTTCCTTTATCCCAAGGTAAGTGTGCAATAGGCACTAAATGGGTGTTTAGGAATAAAACTGATGAAAAGGGCCAAATTGTCAAGAACAACGCCAGGCTAGTTGTACAGGGGTTTGCACAAGAGAAAGGCATCGATTATGATGAAACATTTGCCCCTGTAGCCAGACTGGAGGCAATTAGATTGTTCTTAGCTTATGCTGCCTCTCACAATCTTAAAGATTTTCAAATGGATGTCAAAAGTGCCTTTTTATATGGTAAAATAAAAGAAGAAGTTTATGTGTGTCAACCACCAGGCTTTGAGGATAATAAACATCCTGATTGGGTGTATAAGCTTGATAAGGCTCTTTATGGGTTGAAACAAGCCCCTAGAGCCTGGTATGAAACGTTATCAAATTTTCTTCTACAGAATAATTTCACTAGAGGCTCCATTGATAAAACTTTATTGATTAAGAATGTGGGACAACATAAGCTACTTGTTCAAATTTATGTTGATGATATAATTTTTGCATCCTCTGATCCACAGTTGTATGATGAATTCACTAAGCTAATGAAGAAAAAGTTTGAAATGAGTGCTATGGGAGAATTACAGTTCTTTCTAGGGTTGCAAATCAAACAAAGGGCTGATGGAACCTTCATTCATCAGTCCAAATATACAAAAGAGTTGTTAAATAATTTTGATTTACAAAACTATAAGCCCTGTTCTACTCCCATGAGAAGCACCACACAACTGGATGTTGATCAGAAAGGTAAAGCAGTTGATGAAACCCTTTACAGATTTATGATTGGGTCCTTGATGTACCTTACAACTTCTAGACCAGACATTATGTTTACAACATGTGCCTGTGCTAGATTTCAGGCTGCACCTAAAGAATCCCATTTGATTGCAGTCAAAAGGATCTTTAGATATTTGCAAGGTACCCAATCTATAGGTCTTTGATATTCTACTGGGCATTCTTGTAAATTAGTTGCTTTCTCTGATAGTGACTATGCAGGATGCAAAGTCACCAGAAAATCCACTTTTGGTGGTTGCCAATTCCTAGGCAATTGTTTAGTTTCTTGGCAGAGTAAGAAACAAACATCAATTGCTACATCCACTGCTGAAGCTGAGTACATTGCTGCTGTAAGTTGTACGTCCCAGGTACTCTGGCTTCAGAATCAACTCTTGGATTATGGCATTACAGAGACTAAGACACCATTATTAATGGATAGTGCTTCAGCTCTTTGTATTGTTAAAAATCCAGTCCAGCACTCTAGGACCAAACATATTGAGATTAGATATCATTTTATTAGGGATTGGTATGAAAAAGGTCAGATTGATCCAAAGTTTGTGCCTAGTGCTGATGAGCTTGCAGACATATTTACTAAGCCCTTAGATAGTGCCACATTTCAAAATCTGGTACTAAGGCTTGGTATGCTGCAACTAGAATAATTTGACTAATACTGATGCTCTCAGCTCACAAGTACTGATGAGCATTAGTATGCAAAAGTCAAAAATAAGTACTGATGAGTAATTTAGTCTTCAACATTTTTCATAACTACTGAAGACTAAAATGCTTCAAAGTACTGAAGTACATTATTTGTTGAAAACAACTGATATAGTTACAACTACTGATGTGGTTATACCTACTGATGTATAGTTTTCAAACAAATAAGTACTGAAGAACAAATTCTGTTCACAAGTACTAATGTGTAATCTTACACATAAGTACTAAAGACAAAATTTGTTCACAAGCTCTGAAGAATAATTTATTTCATCAGGTCTTATGAACATTTGTTCACAAGTGCTGAGGAATAAATATTCACAAGAGCTGAAGGCTAATGAAACATCTGAAAGTCAGCCAAAGAGCTGATGAGTAAATGTTGAGGTCAGCATGAAACAACTAAATTGACGACAACAGCTGATGAGTAATTTTACTCTTCAGCTGATTTCTACTGCTGTTTCATACCAAACAACTGAAGGACAAAACCATGTCTTCAGTAGTTTGACAACTACTGATGACTAACACCAAGTCCTCAGTTGTTTACAACAACTGAAGCCAAAACCATGTCTTCAGTAGTTTACAACTACTGATGTCAGTAGTTTACAACTACTGATGACTAATACCAAGTCATCAGTTGTTTACAACCTCTGAAGATGAAAAACATGTCTTTAGTAGTTTATAACTACTGATGACTAACAACAAGTCTTCAGTCGTTTGCAACATCTGAAGGACAAAACCACGGTCTCAGTAGTTTCAACTACAGATGACTAACACCATGTCCTCAGATGTTTATAACCTCTAAAGGTTAAAGCCATGTCATCAGTCGTTTCAACACCTGATGCCTAACACCAAAACCTTCAGTCATTTTCTTTCTGCCGTTTCAATCCGTACCCAATAAATACCCAACCCTACCTTCAGAGTTTTTCATTCTCTCATAACGTAATATTTCAAAAACTTTGAAACCTCTCTCATACCATTAATGGCGACCATGCAGCTCGAGACAAGACACAACTGTATCGCCTACCTTACCAAATCCCCATTTTGGACCAAGTTTCATAACGCCATAGATCTCATGGTCGATTCTCCTTACCAAACGGCCTTCCTCCTCAATCCCACAATATATGCTGATTCCCTTACACAGTTCTGGATGAACGTCACCCTTACTAGAGAGAACGACACCGAGGTCTCTCTCCAGTCGTTCGTCAACAACCAGAAGGTGGTTATCAATCCGGCAATCATCCGCCAAACCCTAAAATTGGATGATGCCACCTTCCCAACTGAATATCCAAAAGGCACCACTGATCTTTCATTTGCACACCATGGCTATCAGGGTGACCTTCATGCCTCTACCCTGCTCAAGAAACATTTCCATGATGCCGAACGCCTTATATTCCACATGGTGAATGTTTGCTTAGCCCCAAAGACCTCCTCATGGGACCAAATGTCATCAAGGTGGCAGCAGGTATTATTCTCTATCCTTGAGAAACAAAACTTAAATTTTTCTGAAATAATCTTTTTGGAACTTAAGGATATGGCCACAAAACCTTTTGCTAACCATTGGATACTATATCCACGGTTTATAATGGCCTTAATAGAGAACCAGCTACATGCTGAGTGACTTGTTGTCCTTGGAGTCCCTGCCATGGCTGTATTGCCTGAGGTATACTCCAGGCATAACACTGACCAAACGTTGAAAAAGGCTGCCAAGCTGCGAAAACCCACGCAGCTGGAACCCACAGCCTCCACCTCAAAATCCAAAGTCCCTACCAAACCCAAACAAAAGAAATGCAAAAAGTCTACTCACGGAGATGAGTCCCCTGAGGATGCCCCTGCACAACAAAGGCAGGAAGTAATTGCTGGCACGATTCTCCCAGCAATTACCATGACTCCACCAACCACAACCACATAGGCATCCTCTCTACAGGAGCCTGATGCAACCATTTCCGGGGCAGCCACACATCTGGAACCTTTCTCACTTGAGGAGGTTGCCATTGAAAAGCACACATCTCCCCATGTGCATACTGCTTCTACCCCATCTGCCATTGCAACCGCCCCTCAAAGCCCTACATTCATAATTACAGAAGTGTTGACTCATCATAACACTCCACCTTCTCCCCAGGAACCAATCACAACTGGGAAAACTCCAACCACAGAGTGGGTGGCTACAAGTGTTGCTGGTAGCCCACAACACAGGGAATCAAATGTCTCATCTCCAAGTGTGGCAAAGGAGATAGGACAATCGGGTGAGGCTGCCACTTCCCCTGTATCAGCACATGAACAGGAAGAAGTTGGTACCACCTCTAAGTCCTCACCAGAGGCAACTGTCGATGATGGATCCAATCTGGAGGCAGGAAGTCCCCAGTACCAAGAACAAGGGGCACATGTGATCACTGAGCCACACTCAGCACATGTACATCCTGATTCAATCAGGAGGTCAGGTGATTCAGTTACAACTGATGATGACCTGAGCTTTTTCTACAATGTAGTAGCTCAAAACACTATTCTTGAGGATGAGGTGAGTAGACTCAAAGAGCTACTCGCCAAAATGAATCAAGACCAAAGTCCATCTGCCACCATACACCTACAGATGGCACCTTCACCTGAAGGTCTCATAAACACTCAGCCACTCTCACAAACTTAACCACCTGCCCTTGCTTCTGGCACTAGTTCTCAGGGACAGAACCCCCCTGAGCAATTAGCTTCCATCTTTCAAAATTCCTTGCCTCTCATCACACCCATTATCACAGATATTGTGATCAAAACCCTTGATGAGAGGCTTCCCTCTACTATCCAGCCTTTGGTGGAAGCTGTTGTGATGAAGAAGCTTTTTGACAGTCAACCCCTTGCAACCAATGCAACCAAAAAGGGGGAGACTTCAGTGAAAGCTAAGAGAAAGAGAGTGGGGGAGGAAGTGAAAGAGAAAGAAGTTGAGGATGAGGTAGTATATGAGAGGGAGTTAGAGGTGGAGACTGAGAGGGAGAAGGAGAAGGAGAGTGCTGAATTGGAAAAAGTGACTGAAAGTCAAAAAGACTTTCATGTCACATACAAGAAGAAGAAGGGAGAGAAGGAGAAGATCTAGCTGTCCTTGTCAAGGAGGCTGATGCTGAACATAGCAGGTCAATGGATAACACCATTGATCAGCTGTTCAGGCAAGGCTTTGACAGTGACACTGCTGAGCTAGATCAAGAGATAAGGAAGTTGGAGGTGAAAGAGATAGAATACCAATGGTCTTGTTATAACCAAGAGGAAAAAGAGAGATTTGACGCTATGACAAAATTCATTTCGAAGTATCTAGGGAGATCAGTCCTGGAGATCAGATCATGGCCCAGGAACATCATCTTGGCAATAGCCACCAAGATCTGTTCGTCTGAGGTATTCATTAAAGAACTGATCATAGAAGCCCTTAGTGAAGCCGGTGCTGGGAACAGGAATAAGTTAGCCAAACAAGCCAAATCCTCTCTCACATCTAAATTGCTAACTCAGCCTGCCCAATTTCCCACACCAAAAACCAAACCACCATCCACAAAACCAACCCCTTCACCATCAAAACCCATAGCCGATGATGCACCCTTAAAGAGGAAGAGAAGGGTGCTGAGGCTAGAAGAAGAAGAAGAAGAGGATGATGAGGAAGAAGATAGTCTGCCTCTCTCTGCAGTTCTATCTTTGCCTAAAGCCAAACCTTTACCCATCACTCCTGCCTCACAGATGGAAGCTGTGAAGTTTAAAATTGAAGAAGAACAGCAGCATAAGCTACATGATGATGAGCTGTTAAAAAGAGTAGATAAAGCTTATGCTGCTTCTTCATCAATCATTAATATGAGGAAACAAGCTCTGAGATTATTCACTTTAAGGCATACATATCAATATCAAAAGGACAAAGTGAGTATTTGGCCTGATCCCAGGGTGTCTCACAGGATCATTAAAAAAGACATTCCACTAAGATACAATGGCCAATTAAAAAAGATTGTAGATGAAGTGATCTCTTTGGCCATTGTAGTATCACCCTGGGAGATCATTGAAGATATCAAGAAGGCCTATCAGGCAAACCTGCCACCACAAAGGATGTTGGAGAATAGGGTGGTTAAAAAGGGGTTAGTCTACAAGAGGATTGAGAATCTTAGGAAAAATGAGCTCCAGTTGTTCTTAGAGGGTAATCACCCTGATGAGTTCGCCTATAGGGCTATAACAACTGTGGAGCTCAAAAATGGTAAACAGGCCAAATTCATTTTAGAGCTCTATGGGCCTGAAGGATTATTTGAGGGTGAGGCAGAGGATCTTACCATGGAGGAACAAGTGATGTTTTTAGAAGCCTACACCAGAGAATCCTATAGGCTCATAGTTGGGAAGTAGGTTTCATGGATGGAACAACAACTCTGTGTCCAGTTCCCCAAAATAGAGTTCCCATCCATACTATGCCAATCAGATCCTTGAGACCTCTTCCCAGGCCAGTGCTTATATGGGTCAACTTCTGAGCTGATCCAGAAAGAAATAGACCAATCATTCTGCCACAATAAGTGGGACCAACAATAAGCTTAGAGGTTTTGGCTGCATTGGTTTAGGGGAGTTTGTTGGACCAAAAGAACTAATGAGCCAGATCGGAAAAACCTCTAAGTCCCACAAGACATCACAAGAACTGCTGAAAGCATCGTCAGCTGTTTGACAAAGTCTGAAGACCTCAACAGTTGAAGATCAAAGTACTAAAGAACATCAGCTGAAGACACAAGTATTGAAGACTCAAGTACTGAAGACTATCAGCTGAAGACTAAAGTACTGAAGATCAGCAGCTGAAGTACAAAGACTGAAGACAAAGACTGAAGACATCAGCTGATGACAACTACTGAAGTCATCAGCTGATGAAACATCTAAAGTTAAAGTCTGAAGACAAGTGCTGAAGCTTCAGAGTTTGTCACAACAGCTGAAGAAGTATTCTTCAGTTGTTGTGATGGTTTACCTTTTAGCTTTTTCTTATCAGTAGTTGTATTTTCTATTTTTAGTAGTTTGTAAAACGACTGAAGAGTATGTTCTTCAGTCGTTGTAGTTTTCAGTAGTTTCTTTTCAGCTGTTGTAATAAGTTTAACACTTAGCATTTTGTAAAGAGATGTCAGCTGTTTGACATCTTCAGTAGTTAAGGTAGTTTCAGTAGTTTGTTAAAATAACGGTTTGATGTCACTATTAAGTGACATTAGCTGACGTCATTCTTCATATAAAAGGAAGATGACCTAATTGTAATCAGTGCCGAAGCGTGTGATTTAATAGAAAACACCTTTTTGCAGAATTCCTCATTTTCTCTATAACCTACTGTTACATTGATATATCTCTTGTGTTCTTAGTATAATTTTCTTAATTCTTGTGCTAAATCCGCTGCGAATACAACCTAATTGATCAAACTAGAGGCTGAGATCCTTTCAAGAAACTAGGCATAATAGAATGTAAATAAGTTTTTATAATCCTTAGCAATAAAATAACACATTGACCAATAATGATTTATTAACTTAAGTTTTTATTTAAAGTACATTTTATAAAGAAATAACCCAAAATAACGTTTATAAGTAATTTGTGAAATTATAAAAATATATAATTGCAATTATCTTGAATATCCCATAACTAAAAGTACTATAGTGCCCAATCATAATTTAATGATTTTAAATTATTATTTAAAGTCCATATTTATAAAAAGATAACTATTTATAATATTTGTAAATAATATTTTATATATAAAAAAATTAAGGTTTTTAAAAGAATAACTTTTCAGAAAATAATTAGATAACTTTTTGAATAAACAAGTTTATAAAACTGATTTTTATAATTTTTAGAAATTTTCTTATAAATTTTTAATGTCTAAAAAGGCTACAAAAATGCTTGAGGTTGCCCGGGTTCAAACCCGGGACCTCAAGTCCAGAATGTGAGAGTGTAACCAGTAAACCAGGCCGCGGCCGTGGTTATACTTGGTTTTTAACCTTTTTTAAAATCAATCAAAAATCAACCCCCAATTCTTATAAACCCTAGAATCGTTTAGCCTCAAATCGAAGATTGATTCGATGTAATCACTCGGATTAACCATAGGGCTTTTTCCCTATGTGTAATCGAGCATAATGGTGTCTTAAACTTACTCAATTGCAACCAAATTGAAGTGTTTATGCTAGGTAAAGCTTCGATCCTTTACGCGATGAACATGGGTCTTGATTTCGTTGTTTTTGTTGTATCTTCAAGCAATTGAGTGTATAGTAAGTTTAAAGGGATCGAATGTGGTGTTTCCCCTCTGTTAAATAGGTTCAATTTAGTCGATTAAGTCCCGAACAAGTTTCATCTTTGTTTCGTTTGCTTCGGTTATGAATCGGTGATTAATTGCTTGTTAATCCCAAATTAAACTGCTCATTTAGTTTCGTAGTGAATGGATGTACGTTTCTGATCATTTAATTTGATTACTCATCACTATCCATACATTGAACGGTTATGAATCAATTGAGTAATTTGATTTTGGTTCAACCTCTTTAATGCCGAATGAAATGGTTCAATTGATCATGGGTTCGAGTTCGCGGTTCCACTACGGTTTGATTGGTACATTAAAAACGTGATTTAATGGGTGTTTGGTGGTCACCGGGCCTCTGTCGGAGATTGGCCGGCCGGTGACCGGAAAATCGGGAGAGAAAAGGGGGGTGAGGGTTGGTTTAGAAATAGTTACAGTTTTGGTCCCTGAAGTTTAGAACTTCTATTATTTTGTGTATAAACTTTTATTTAAAGTTTACAAAATGACACTAAAGCCCCCTTAACTTAAGTTTTAATGTTTACCCTTTATTAATTATTTATATATTATTATTATTATTATTATTATTATTATTATTATTATTATTATTATTATTATTATTATTATTATTATTGTTATTATTGTTATAATAATTATTTTTAAGATTATTATCCCATTAAGTTTTAAATGTTTTTAATATTTAACAATAATTTAGATTTCATAAATTGTTAACAAAATGAGCAAATGTAAAAATTACTTGTATAATTACAAGTATTAGTTTTATTATTATGAAAGTCATATTTATCAAGATTATTATAACTTGATGTTAAGTTTTATAATAATAACAAACGTTTTAAACATTAATAATATTATTTCTATTATTCATTCAATTAATTTGTTAATCACCAAATCAATTATCAAGCATAATAAGTCCTCAAGTTTCAAAATGGCATAAAAGTCCCTTTTAAGATTTAACAAAGTTAACTTTTAATATAACGAAAATACGAGATGTTACAGTCTCTTCAACATAAAAGAATTTCGTCCCGAAATTAAAATGAACTTAGGGGCTGTTTGTTTTGGTGCTGACCCAGCTGACTGGGCTGACCCGCTGACTCGGTCAGCGGTCAGCCCGTTTGATTTCGGCTTCGAGCCTGGCTGACCGGGTCTCAGCTGCTGACCCAGACCATGAAAAAAAAGAAGCTGACCGGGCTGACCCTCCCTCTCGCGACCCAGATCCACCCGCAGCACCACCCGCGGCACCACCAACGGTCACAGATCTTCGTTTTGCGATGGCGACGGCTACAGATCTTCGGTTTTCAGATGGTGATGGCAATGGCGATGTAAGTGGCGATGGGGCTGTAATACGTTTTTCAGATCTTCGGTTTTCAGATCTTCGGTTTTCAGATCTTCGGTTTTTAGATCTACGGTTTTCAGATGGGTGGGATGTCGACAGTGTGCGATGGTGGTGGTGATTGTGCGGAATGATGAAGATGATGATGGTATGATGGAGATGGGTTCGAGGCTTTCATGATGAAGATGATGATGGTATGAAGATGAGGATGGCATGAAGATGAGGATGGTATGAAGATGAGGATGGTGGCGGTGGTATTAATAATAAATAATAATAATAATAATAATAATAATAATAATAATAATAATAATATAATAATAGTAATAATAATAATAATAATAATAATAATAATAATAATAATATAATAATAATAATAATAATAATAATAATAATAATAATAATAGAGGTTATTTTTTTCATTCAGCAGAGTCAGTCAGATACAAAATCAAACAGCCAAGTTTCAGTCAGATGCAGACTCAGTCAGAACTTCTTACTGGGTCAGCTTCTGACTCAGTCAGATCTTACCCAGTCAGTTTTATCAAACAGCCCCTTAGATGAACAAAGGAATTATGATGCAAGGTAAGTGTACAACGAACAATGTTTGACGTTTGATTATAGATGAACGCTTCACTTTATGGAATCTTACAAGATTCTTGACATAATATATACCAACTTGAACTCTTCCAGTGAAGTACGAGACGTTTTGAGATGAAACGTTGGAAAATGATGACGAGTTACCATGGTATATTAGATTTTTAAGTCACCACTTCTAGAATATAATTTCATAGTGAAGTGATATCTTGAAATCAATAAAAGGCCAACAATTGTATGAAAGGTTTGACCGTCGGAATTTAAGAATCCCAAACGTCACTATATATAACGAAACGATCTTAACGCTATCTTGTGAATATGTATTGCTCCTTTGACCAAACCATCGGACTAAGGACAATACGATATGCGAAGATTTTGGGATGAGTTCCCAACGATGATTAGGAACATTATTAAAAGCAAAAATGAATCGATCATCCAAAATAACGATCGATGTCTTAACGACATACCACGGTATACAACTATTTGAGATAGATGCAAGTCAATTTCTCGACCCATTATCTCACATGAGTCAATATGAGATTTTAGTCAATCGGTCTATAATGCACCAATTGTCATCATGACAGCTAAGATAAGAGGCACTTAGTGAATGAAAAGTTAAATAGGAGATTCATGGGAACACGGAGGTTAGGTTTTGTCATATGTGAAGGTAAGACACTTGGACACATGCCAAGTTATGTCTTTTCTTTTATGCCAAACCCATGACTACAAATTACGAAATTTTATGAACCTTTATATCCACATCGCAATGAGGATAACAACAAGTCTTGTTGTTCAAAACCAAGTTAGAATTTCAATGATTTTCAAGGTTACGGGTTCGAAAGCGATTCAAGATGTGACACAGACAATAAGAAAGGTATTTGTAACCATGTTTTGAAAGGTAACAAATTTTCAAATGCAGATTGCATACGTAATTCATCAAACCCGTAAGTACAGTCGAGAACATTCGTATGACTAGAGACATAATCATAAGTTGATAACGTCTTTATTTAGCAGAAAGATTGTTTAAGAAAGCTAACATCACTCAATCATGTGTTGACGATATCTCAAGATGAAAGTTGATAAGGAAGGAATAAATGGTTCCATATAGCTAGATCAAATCAAAACATGAAGATAAAGGAAAAGAAATCGATTTAAGAATTTACATGCTCCAAGCTCAGAATCAAAATCAACCTAGAGTGATCGGGTCTCCTTTCAAGTTCAGAGATCATGCTCTGGCTTGATAGGCCGGAACACTAACATTGTTTCACCCTTCAAGTTAGTACATGCTTCTCGTCACTTGATTACAACCTTGATAAGTTGAAGATCAAGAAATGAGAATAGTCATCAAGGTATGGTTTTCACCCCTAACTTGATGGTGTACTCTCAAGGTATGACCACTAACTTACCAATCAAAAAGTTCGATCCCAACTCATTGTTGAGGATCCACAAAAATAAGATTTGGTAACTCACCATTAAGGTAAGGGAAATCACTCCTATCTTAACGGTGAAGTTTTACAAAAACAAAATATAACAAGATGAACTTCTTAATCAAAATCCAGAATTCACTCCTACTTTGATGAGGTCGTCTCATTTGAACAAATACAATTCATAAAAATGATATTATCATCAAGGTATGGAATTCACGCCTATCTTAATGATTGAATTTCATAATAAAAAGAAAAATCGAAGATTGACATTTGCCACCAAAGTACGGGTTTCAATCCTATTTTGGTAAGATCATGTCATTCGTGAAATGCGATTCCAAAGAAAATAATTGAAGTCAATCCTTAAGATAAGGTAATCACCCCAATCAAGAGGATGAATTTTAATAAAACACGTGATTGGAAGCCATTTATCAAAATGAATAGACAATCATCAAAGTAAGGGAATCACCCCTGTTTTGATGAGTTAGAATCATTTAGGAGATACGAATGTTCTTAGTCATAGGTTGACTTACAAACTCTTGCATCTCCGATGGTGCAAACGGTACGAAGTTTGACATAACAGCGAAAAGAAAAAGAATATCAATTAGAAATTCAATAAATTTCAGGTTACATCAATGTAACAAAAGAGAAAATCATGCTTACAAGCTTAAGATCAAAGTTCGAGATAGAAGATTTTGTTATGATGGTGTTTAAATCTTGAATAATTTAAATCAGGATGACAAAATCAAGGACAATAATGATTGGACATCACAATGAGATGTGAACATTCGATTCACAATCGAAGGAAATACATGGACTTCTCAAGATATGAGGTCAGCCATAACCTTATTGAAGACACGCATACTTATAATGGTCACTCATCTCAAGGGTTTCAACTCAAGTAAACGTATTCAATGGTCGAATCAAATCACTAGTTACATTTTGCCTAGACAAAGTATCCCGAGATATAGAAATTCCACCTTACAATATTGCATGTCTTTAGTTATGGGACATATTTTTAAGGGGATTTGAAAACCCTAAGAAACGATTTAAAGTTTTGAAGACCATTCGGTTTAGATTCCCAATATATTTGGGTATAACAAGAGTCATGTACACGTTGATCAAGGTATAGAAATAGCTACATGAAACGCCTAACGTGTAACGATGTTTTAAACGTGGGAGTTAAAAGGTAAGACGAGTTCAATATCACCGGAACATTATGTATGATAAGAATGAGAAGAAACAAGTTCAAGGAATCAAATATTTTTAAGATACAAAGAGAATGGTTCCATTTGGTAAAGCATTACCATTTGGAATCGTTGACACGGCAAGGTAAATTGACCCATTTGCCGTAGAGACTTGTGTATGTTGACCATAGTTTATCACTCATCCTAGAAATCCCCACGTAAGCATTACTGGTCTCACAATGAGATTTATACGATATGCTTGCCTTAGCCCGAAAGCTTTTTGCTAGGAAATCCAGAATACAGGTGTCTATGTGTCACACAAATTTCTTTGGCTCATAGAATCAAAACCTTAATGAGATTTTCAATGATTAGACATAGAGTCTAAGGAATTAAACCCACGATAGATTGTGTAGATTCCACACGTCATCGAGAATAGGTTTAGGAAGTTCATTTGCCGGGGAGAGTCAAAGAGTCAAAGATAAGTTTAGGGAGACAAGTAATCATGTTTAAACATATATAAGGCAATCCTAAGGTAAGGTATCAAGTTGCACACAAGAAGACATAGCGTTATATAGCATGCAAACCATATATGTGTCTACAAGAATATATATATATATATATTATGCTATAAGGTTCATGCATAAGCTGTAGTCTAGGTAACCATTTCTAATAACCTAAATCCCTATAGTTATGGGCTCTGATATCAATCTGTCACACCCCAACCTTGACGGCGGAAACGTCAAAGTGTGAGAGTTAAGATCGATCACAGCCACATAACGCTATTATTAAATCCAAATATATTAATCAAGTTTCAATTGTAACAATACAAGTAAAAGGCTCAAACAAAGATACATCATGAATAGAAGGTTGAAAGTAACAAGATCATTGTTTATTTCTCTATGTCCAGTCCTAAGTGAGATAAGCTTCAAAGAGTAGAACGCATACTTGGGTTATTCCTGAAACATGTTAAAAATAAAAGGTCAACATAAAAATGTTGGTGAGCATTCCATAGTTTTCAATACATAGAATATATAAAAGATGGCAATTCAAGTCATAAGTTAGTGAATAGAGTGATTAGGGATGTTATGAACAATGCAACAATCAAACCTCGACAAAGTTTTACAAGTCTCAAATGTTAAAAGTATATACGATTAGCTAAGTGTACTTGGATTAACCAAGCAGGCTTGTCTGGCCCATAGATCTATGACTTCGCTAGGCTAGCAATAGTTAACGATTGTACATATAACGCCATAACATGGTAACCACAAAAGTTCAACTAACCACAACTTTACATGATGAATTGCCATAAATTTTACAAGTCTCAAACAAGCTTACAAGTGCAATAATATAAGTTAACATGTTTCACCCCAAAGTGTGAAAATAAGAAAAAGGGGTATGGAAATACTCACATGACGCATATGTGCATAAGACGATAATAAGGATTAAACGATGTTCCAATGAATTCTTTTACAAGGTACCTAAACGTATATGTTACAAGAGTAGGGTTAATAATAAGATTAACGTTTTAACGAGGAAGTAGGGTTTCAACAGAATTGTAGGGTTTTGATATGTAAATAAACTTATATAATGTAATTATTTATATTTTTATTCAAATAAAAGAATTATACCGTTTAAGTGTGTGAAATCACTGGATCATAGACATCCGAGCGTGTTTTTGACGGAAGGAGAAAAACCAAAAGATAAACAATGGTACGAACAATAATCGAATGATTTCATTGATAAAACATAACGATTTTAAGCTCGTTACAACTTAAGAATTACAACTTTTGGCACGGGGAGATCGAGCATGATCTCCCCTCTCATCCGGCAGCACCTAGGCCCCGGGCACAAACCCTCTAAAACCCTTTTCTCTCTACACATTGAAACTGGTATATATAGGCCTCGGCCCATTCGTGCGATTGGACCATGCATATGGTTCAATCGTACGACTGGACCATGCATATTGTTCAATCGTACGACTGGACCATTCTTATTGTTTAGTCTTACGAATGCCCCAATCGCATCTCTCAATCGCACAACTGGTCCATTAGCATGGCCCAGTCGTACGACTGAGTCTTATTCGCATATGCTCCTGTGAATGACCCAGTTTCATGTATTTACAATGTGTATAACATTAAGCCTAGACTATTCGTCAAGCGACGGACACACTATATGACTATATATGCTCCAACAATTGGTTTTAAGCCCGATAACCAAAGCCCAAATAATGGAGGCCCAAGAAAGATAGGAGATGAAGTTGGAGCCCAAAAGAAAGCCCAAATAAAGCAAAACGATGACAACACAAAATGGACACTTGATGGATTAGGATGCGGGATCAAGTGGGAGCACACCATCTCAATGCCTTGTGTCATGTTTGTCCTTTATTATAGACCCTTTTTGGCACACTTGTTTTGGCCAACAAGTGTTGCGAAATCCATTGGCTATGGTTATGAACTTGTGGTTGTTTTATTATGCATGTATGGTTGATTTATGTTCATCTTATCTTATTGTGGAATTGGATAGTTAATAACTAGAAATCAACAACTTGCATAAAAATTGGTTCCTTAGAAATCAATAAGTAATAAAATGGATTTTACCAAAGGTTATTGATTTCATAATTAAAAGGTTATTAAAAGGAACTTTGAAATAAGTTTTCAAATAAACTACCATGCATTTGAATGCATGCAAATGCAAGGTATGAAAATTGTTTTCCAAACTAGAATTTTGAAAAACACAAATCCCTTTTAAAAAAAGTCAAACACCATCCTCTTATACGACACTCGAATCATTTGGGAACTTGATGTGGGATAAAGGTCACCTAACCACATTAGAGGGAACTTATGAGTTTGAGGTGGGTTTGCCATATTTTTGGGATAAAGGTCACCTAACCACTTATATTAGCAAATTCACACGTGTGTCTAAGTAGGATGACTTAATTTGGAAATCATGCATTAGGATCACCGAAGCATGACGTACAAAGGGTGTTGATGGGATAAACATGCCAAACAAAACATAAGATGTTTTAATCGATCCCATACACTAGAAATTGTAATAGGTTACAATTGTCAAACTTTGACTACCTTGTAATTTAAATAAAGGGATAAAGGTCACCTAACCGATATTTAAATGTAATGTTGGATTCTAAATTTTTTATTATTAATTGTCTATGAGACAAAAAGGGTATTAATAATCAAAATATATTGATGTTGAAAATACTAAAAATTGAACTTTGTAAAATTGTAGATGGCTAACAACAACAACACAATCCCGACCGTCCATGACCTATCACTAAGAACTATCCTTGAAAAGGAACGTCTAAACCATGGGAACTTCATGGATTGGTACCGAAACTTGAGGATCATTCTCAAGCAAGAAAAGAAGTCCTATGTGTTAGACGATCCCATTCCCGATCAACCCGATGAGAATGACGTAGAGGCCTTCACCGAGTGGGTCAAGTTCACCGAAGACTCTGTGCAAGTCTCATGTCTCATGCTAGCGAGTATGATTCCTGATTTGCAAAAGGACTTTGGGAACCACAATGCCTATGACATGATCAACCAGTTGAGGGAAATGTTCCAACAACAATCAAGGGTGGAGCGATTCGAAACGGTTCGAGCACTCCATGCATGTCGAATGGACGAGACCCAATCGGTGTCATCTTATGTTCTTAAGATGAAGAGCCACATTGATCGCCTTGAAAGGCTTAACGGTCGTGTGTCCAATGAGTTAGCAACAAATTTGATCCTCAACTCCCTATCCAAGAAGTTTGATAGCTTTGTTATGAACTATAACATGAATGGATGGGACAAGAGCATTGGTAAGCTTCATTTATTGCTCAAAACGGCATAGGCGGGCATGGGTAGAAAGGTTCTACCAGTCCTCACGATCAATGAAGGAGGTAGTAGGAAGAGGCACCTCCCCGACCCTAGGGCAAGTGTTGCAAAAGGGAAGGGGCACGTCAAGGGGAAGGGCAAGGGAAAAGCTAAAGTGGATCCGCCCAAACCGAAAGAAAAGAAGCAAAAGGTTGCTCATGATGACCTGTGTTTTGAGTGTGGTGAGATAGGCCATTGGAAACGCAATTGTCCGGTCTATCTCAAAGCGTTAAGATCGAAGAGGGACGCGGGGCAAAACTCAGGTATAATCTTTATGATACATGTTAAGCTAAATGTCATTTGTTCTAACACATGGGTATTGGATACCGGATGTGGAACTCACATTTGCAATTTGTTGCAGGGGTTCAAAAGAAGTTAGCATTATACAAAAGGGGAGATTAGTCTCTTTATGGGCAATGGTGCCAAGGTTCACGTGGAAGCCCAAGAAGACTACATTTTGAAGCTTCCAAGTGGTTTGGAAGTCATTTTAAAGAATGTTTTGTATGCTCCTAGTTTGACTAGGAACATTATTTCTATTTCCCGTTTAAGAAAATATGATTATGATTTCAAGTTTGTTGACAATGATATTCATGTTTCTTTGAATCATGTGTTTTATTTTAAGGCTATACCTTACAATGGTATTTATGAGTTGGTTCATGATAACACAACATATGATAGCTCAATGTACCAAGCAACAACCAAAAGGCTCAAATTAGATTTGAGTGATTCCTATCTTTGGCATTGTCGCCTTGGTCACATAAACAAGAATCGTATGCAAAAACTTCAAAAGAATGGTCTTTTGAAAACTAATGAGAATGATTCATTTGATGTATGCGAGTCTTGCTTACAAGGTAAAATGACAAAGGCCCCTTTTATTGGGACTAATGAAAAGGCAAAAGATTTATTAGGGATCATACATTTGGATGTATGTGGAACTTTTAAACCAATAACTAGGAATGGTGAAAGATACTTCATAACCTTTACCGATGACTATAGTCGTTATGGGTATGTGTATTTGTTAAGACACAAACATGAATCTTTTGAAATGTTCAAAATCTTCAAGAATGAAGAAGATAATCAACTCAGCAAAACGGTCAAAATTCTTCGTACAGATAGAGGAGGTGACTACCTAAGTAGTGAATTTCTAGAGTATCTTAGAAGTTGTGGGATTGTCTCACAACTTACTCCACCTGGAACACCACAACATAATGGTGTGTCTGAGAGGAGGAATCGGACTCTATTGGATATGGTTCGATCTATGATGGCTAGAAGTACACTACCTCTATCATTTTGGGGTTTCGCGTTGCTCTCCACGGCCCGTATTTTAAATATGGCCCCAACCAAGAAAGTGGAAAGGACACCTTTCGAAGTATGGCATGGAAGGGTTCCATGTAACATCTCGTATTTTTGTTATATTAAAAGTTAACTTTGTTAAATCTTAAAAGGGACTTTTGTGCCATTTTGAAACTTTGAGGACTTATTATGCTTGATAATTAATTTGGTGATTAACAATTAATTAAATGAATAATAGAAATAATATTATTA
This sequence comes from Flaveria linearis, assembly GCA_024085815.1. NCBI lineage: Eukaryota > Viridiplantae > Streptophyta > Magnoliopsida > Asterales > Asteraceae > Flaveria > Flaveria linearis. The sequence continues at coordinate 36,585,357 of CM044007.1, read as the reverse complement.
ATGTTTAAAACGTTTATTTATTATTATAAAACTTAACATCAAGTTATAATAATCTTGATAAATATGACTTTTATAATAATAAAACTAATACTTGTAATTATACAAGTAATTTTTAAATTTGCTCATTTTGTTAACAATTTATGAAATCTAAATTATTGTTAAATATTAAAAACATTTAAAACTTAATGGGATAATAATCTTAAAAATAATTATAATAATAATAATAATAATAATAATAATAATAATTTAAATAATTAATAAAGGGTAAACATTAAAACATAAGTTAAGGGGGCTTTAGTGTCATTTTATAAACTTTAAATAAAAGTTTATATACAAAATAATAGAAGTTCTAAACTTCAGGGACCAAAACTGTAACTATTTCTAAACCAACCCCCACCCCCCTTTTCTCTCCTGATTTTCCGGTCACCGGCCGGCCAATCTCCGGCCGAGCCCCGGTGACCACCAAACACCCATTAAATCACGTTTCTAATGTACCAATCAAACCGTAGTGGAACCGCGAACTCGAACCCATGATCAATTGAACCATTTCATTCGGCATTAAAGAGGTTGAACCAAAATCAAATTACTCAATCGATTCATAACCGTTCAACGTATGGATAGTGATGAGTAATCAAATTAAATGATTAGAAACGTACATCCATTCACTACGAAACTAAATGAGCAGTTTAATTTGGGATTAACAAGCAATTAATCACTGATTCATAACCGAAGCAAACGAAACAAAGATGAAACGTGTTCGGGACATAATCGACTAAATTGAACCTATTTAACAGAGGGGAAACACCACATTCGATCCCTTTAAACTTAATATGCACTCAATTGATTGAAGATACAACAAAAACAACGAAATCAAGACCCATGTTCATCGCGTAAAGGATCGAAGCTTTACCTAGCATCAACACTTCAATTTGGTTACAATCGAGTATGTTTAAGACACCATTATGCTCGATTACACATAGGGATCAAAAGCCCTATGGTTAATCCGAGTGATTACATCGAATCGATCTTCGATTTGAGGCTAAACGATTCTAGGGTTTATAAGAATTGGGGGTTGATTTTTGATTGATTTTAAAAATGGTTAAAAACCAAGTATAACCACGGCCGCGGCTCTGGTTTACTGGTTACACTCTCACATTCTGGACTTGAGGTCTCGGGTTCGAACCCGGGCACCCTCAAGTATTTTTTAGCCTTTTTAGCCATTAAAAATTTATAAGAAAATTTCAAAAAAATATAAAAATCAGTTTTATAAACTTTTTTATTCAAAAATTTATCTAATTATTTTCTGAAATGTTATTCTTTTAAAAACCTTAATTTTTTATATATAAAATATTATTTACAAATATTATAAATAGTTATCTTTTTATAAAAATGGACTTTAAATAATAATTTAAAATCATTAAATTATGATTGGGCACTATAGTACTTTTAGTTATGGAATATTCAAGATAATTGCAATTATATATTTTTATAATTTCTCAAATTACTTATAAACGTTATTTTGGGTTATTTCTTTATAAAATGTACTTTAAATAAAAACTTAAGTTAATAAATCATTATTGGTCAATGCGTTATTTTTATTGCTAAGGATTATAAAAACTTATTTACATTCTATTATGCCTAGTTTCTTTTATATATTAAAACACTTTGTTGGAGCATATATAGTCATATATAGTGTGCCCGTCGCTTGCCGAATAGTCTAGGCTTAATGTTATACACCTTTTAAACACATAAAACTCGGTCATTCGCAGGAGCATATGCGAATGAGACTCAGTCGTACGACTGAGCCATGCTAATGGACCAGTCATGCAACTGAGAGATGCGATCGGGGCATTCGTAAGACTGAACCATAAGAATGGTCCAGTCGTACGATTGAACCATACGTATGGTCCAGTCGTGCGATTGAACCATACGCATGGTCCAATCACACGAATGGGCCCAGTCGCATCTAATACGGGCCGAGGCCTATATATACCAGTTTCAATATGTAGAGAGAAAAGGGTTTTAGAGGGTTTGTGCCTGGGGCCTAGGTGCTGCCGGATGAGGGGGGAGATCATGCTCGATCTCCCCTTGCCAAAACTTGTAATTCTTAAGTTGTAACGAGCTTAAAATCGTTATGTTTTATCAATGAAATCATTCGATTATTGTTCATACTTTTGTTTATCTTTTGGTTTATCGCCTTCCGTCAAGAACACGCTCGGATGTTCATCGATCCAGCGACTTCACACCAATCTTGGGCTATGAGGCCCATTTGGGCTTAAAATGGCCCAAACCAAAACCCAAAATCTTGTTGAACTTCTTTTACAAAATATATCCCAATACATTTTTACTAGTAAAAGAAACGCAACTAATCTACTTATTATTACAAAGCAACATAAAATAATAAATAGATTACAAACCCAAATAAATAAATATTACAACCCAATTGAATAATCAAACAATATCACAACACAAATACACATCCAAACACAAGGTACTGGCTAGGTTATGAACATCCATATACACATCCAAATATGCAAGTATTAGAAGTTATAATGGTTCCCCTTTTGAACCCTAAAGTTTTCGGCCAAGGTTAATCAAACCGAAAACTTTTGGTTTTGTCCAAGCAAAACAATCAACCAACAATGTGACTTAGTTTTCTAAGATTACCACATGCATGTAAAGTATAATCTTAAAAAAACAAAGGGGCAACCAACAACCCTAAAGGCTTCGGCCATATGGTGAAACACACCATAAAACCGTAAAATTGTATGTTCAATACATGTATGCATTTGTATAAGTGGCTCTTGATGCCATTGTTGGGTTTTAACAAGATTATCAAAGTCCATATAAGCTAATTTATAGGAAAATGCAGCGGATTATTAGTTTAAAATCTTGTTAATATGTTGATTATCAAACCCATTTAGTAAGCAAAACACAAACCATGGATCCATATACGAAATGCATACAATAAAAGCAACCATAGGATGTTTAGAAAACAACCTTCTAGCTGTTAGAAACCGAGTTTATGGAGGTGTAGATGATGAGCTTTGTGGCTGAATCTTCAAGCAAGAAAACCTCAAGAGAGTTATACCCCAAGCTACCAACAAAAGCCCCTTTGATGCTAGGATTTCACAACACCAATTTCCAGCTTTTAAACACTTTAAAACTGAAAATTCCAGCCTGTTCTTTCCCTGATTGCTGTCGAGGACAAGAGGAAGAGAGAAGAGAGGATAATGCCAATAATACTTGAGAGATTGAAGTGTATTTGCATGGAGATAACTTCTAGGTGTAAAAGGCATCTTTAAATCAATTGGTTGGTCCCCTTTTCAGCCCTCTTGGGCCGAGACATTGGCTGCCACCAATGGGTGGTGTAGCTTTTGTATTTTCATCCAATTTATTTAACTAAAACCCCAAAATAAAATTTGTAACACTTACATTTTATTTTGTACACTCAACTAACTCTAACATGACATTAATTAAAACCCAATTTAATTAATTTGTAACACCATACATGCCATGTTATCATTTTATTTTATAAATGTTAATTAACCATTAAATAACATTTATAAAGTAATCTCTCAAAATAAATAAACTCAAGTTATTTATTAATTTCTTAAGTGCATCTAATTTAGAAAACCATTTTTCTAAATGTTCTTGGTGTTGTTATTTATTTAACTGATCAAATCAATAAATAAATATTGCAGGTGTTTGTCTAGCCTGTTATTGGGTATGACCCGACTTGGATCATATCACACTAGCCACATCAATTTAATATGTATCTTGGGCAGATTGAATCCTATAATGAAGTGATCAAAGGGATGGCAAGGATGGTAAAAGACCAACAGTATCTATTGTTGAGAATCATCAAAGAGTTGAATGGGTTAAAAGAGAAATCTGGATTGGAACCCGCCATGAATGAAACAGAACTCAAAAATCTGTTAGATTCCACCTCTTATCATCTAATGAAATATGGGGGTTTGTCTGGGATTGCTGGGGATACACATACAACCGAGAAATCTGGGGATATACATGATACTGAAGTAGTTGACTTAACCAGATCCAAAGGAAAAGAGAAAGAAACTGTTGATGAACCAGATTTTGATGAAGATATGGGGATTGATCTTGATTCTTTTACTGGTCCAGAAGTGACAGGAGGCTCAAATGTAAATTTCAACTTAATTAATGAACCTGAAGAAAATGTTATTATGGAAGGTGATGATGAAGAAGAAGAAGATCCAGAAAATGAGCCCGATACATACACTGTTGAGGACAAAGAAGTCACATACTTGTGTTTTAACGAACTAGAAAGCAATGAATATGTTGATCTTGATAAAACTGATTGGTTCAAGAAGCAAGACGAGGTTGTGCCTGAAGTTCCCATCTTTCAACATGTCTCTGAACCGAACACAAAGAACATGCAACGAAAGATAATCTCTTTGAAGTACAATGCCTTGGTCGATGCTTACATGATAAAAAGGCGAGGGGGTGATATTACCTACATTAAGCACCGAAAGGACTTCAATACACTCCCTCGTTGGAATTTAAGACGACTGGCTGAACTTCCTCTCTTGTGTAAGAAAGATAATCCAAGAGCAGAAGCCTTTGAAGTGGTCATCAAAAGAGCAGCCGATGATAATTTTGTCAACTTTGGTTATCAAAAATCACAGAGACAAAGATCAAAGAAAGACAAACACTGGGTCTCATGGAAAGAAAGATAGTGTTGAAGGTTGCAGCTCCTAAGATAATGAACAGAGTCAGAGTTCCCGAGACTCAGTCACCAAGATTACAAAAGTTTGAAAAATGGCTTTATGATAATAACACAGGTGAAGCTGTTATCAGACTGAAGGGAAGCAACAGACCAGAAATCAGATTGTTTGATCCCATGGAAGTGTTCTCATTTTGTGACGATGATCTAAAAGTGTTATGTGAAAACCCAATTAAACACGGGGCAGGAGGGGAGACTGATGTAGAAGCTAACCTCTTTATGAGGGTTACCAATAAAGCAAGAGGAGTTAGAGCTGAGATTAAGTCTCTGAATGATAAAGTAAGAAGAAATGATGATCACAACATGGAGATGGATGATATAGTAAGACAAATGGATCAAACAATTCAAAAGCGATTCAAGAAGCCGATGACCGGAGAAACAAGCGGCTCAAAAACTCAGGAGGAGATTGTTGTTCTAGATATGCCTGAGACAAAAGTCACCGAAGCTAAACTGGCAGAACAATTTCTGTTTGAGCATGATGAGGAGGCCGAATATGAAGATGTCACAAATCCATTGGCAGGTATTTGGTTAAGAGGCGGAGCATACTTGGAGAACTTAGAGCCTGAAGACAATGAACAAGCCATAGCTGATTAAGCGTTTATTCACAAAGTTGGAGCTATACAGAAGACTCCCTAGGTGAGGTCCAACCTAGGGGGAGTATTGATGATCTAGATAGGTTGGAGTCACCGGCATGTCGGTGTTATTATCTTTGTATTTTGATGTTTTTCTTTGTAGCAAACCTAAGGGCGAACCTATAGGTTCGCCCAGTAGACTAGACTTGTTTTGATTATGATTGTGTTTGTATGTTATCGGGCGAACTTGTTTTGGTCGCCTGGCGAAGTTAGTCAGTTTTGGCCGAACAGATTCGCTATCAGCGAATCTGTTAGCGAACCTAGGTCTGGTACTACATATCGTATGTTTGATCATTGTTAATGCAACTTTTGCACATTTTATTGAAAACCTATCTTTGTGTGACGACTAGAGGTGCTAGGAGCTGATTTGTTCATTATTGTAGCTTTATATCCTCTATTGATCTTTGTTTGATCTTCACTTTGATTGTTAAGCAAGATTCTCTCATGGTTCAATGAATATCAGTTGGATTTGTGTGTGTTTGTGATCATTTGCACTGTTAAATCGATCATTATGGACCAACAAAACGTTTTTAGGCTGGTGTTGTTGGTTAGAAATGTAAAAAAGAACGGATTTGAAGTCATAACAAGCTTGTTTGGGGAACCGAAAACTGGTAAAATTATCAAATATGGTCAAAACTAAAAAGATACAAGTTTAAACATTTCCAGGCCCTAAAATAATTATTTTAGTGATAAAAATCGAATTTGATGATTTATTGGGTTAAAATGTGACTTTTATTGAATTATTTAACAAAAGTAAGCCTAAACCGGGAATTTTGGATAAAATATTGAAAATAAAATGAGGACCTAAAATCTATAAAATATTATTTCAGTAAGTTAGAGCCCCGAGATTTAGATTTTGGTTGAAATTAAAAGATTTAAAACTAGACGTTTAAAATTGTCGGTTTTACCGTAACCAGTAACTAAAAACTTGTGTTTTAAACATCACCAATTAAATTCTGAATATTTGGAGTTTAAACAGGCTCAAATAAGTTATAGAAAAACCATAAGAAATTAATAAGGGTCATATTAGGTCAAGAATTGTTAAAAGGCAAATTTAGTATAGAAATTGTAACCTTTGGAACTTGAGGGACCAAAGCGTAAAATCCGTAAACATGACTGAAATTTCAGTTAACAAAAGACTAAAAATTTATAATGAACTGATTGCTATAATGAAAAATTCATAAGAAACATATAACTAGTCATTTACATTAAGAAACCCTAACTTTCCTAAAAATGAAACTTTTTAACTCAATTGTTATCGAGTCTAAGCTTATGGAACATCTAACCGTTCAAAACATCTAATTACATTTGTAATGTCCCTAGAGCATTTTGCTTATTACTTGAATCTTGATGATTAGGGTGCTAGGATTGAATCATTATTAATACATGAAGATCTATTGCTTGATTCTAAGGGGAGTTCTAATGTTCCCTTTTTACTACTGTTTTGAGATGAAGCAAGCTTTGATTAAACTAAAACTATTACTTTGCTATTTTGTGATGCTACATGTTATGGATAATGTTGATACCTACTTATACTTGTATCATAATCATTAATTCTTTTGTGAACCGCTTGTTTTATATGGGTAGATCTACTTGGGGAATCCCCCACACACAGTGCCTTCCGTCATAACCCAATGACATTATAGGAACGGTACCACACTGAGATCCAGCGGGGTTGTTTGTGGCATGTGACAGGTTTTTATAAGATACTATGGTGAAACATCCAGCAGGTATGGTGCACTGTCTGCAGCTTAGTTATCCCTATGGGTTAACCGGTACATACAAGTTTAGAAGTGGCCAGCCGGGACTGAGTGCAGGGTTGATGTAACAAGCGACCCCTAGGTTAACATTCTAAACTTTGACCTCCAACAATTATTGCTACTATTATTAATATCAGTAATATTATTATTACTACTACTTGATTATTTTTCGATGATTATTATTATGTGTTCAATTTTCCTAGATGATACTTTAGGTCTTGTCTTAGGATAAAATAATTTAACGTTCTGAAATTGTAATTAAACACGTCAAAATGTTAGAATCAATTGAGAACAATTAATTTTGGGTACACACACATAATTCATGAATTAATTCAATACATACAAATCAAAATTTAAAAACACTTAACTAGAAACTATCACCTAAAATACTACACTACACAACCAAACTACACTACATAACTAATATATATATATATATATATATATATATATATATATATATACACACACACACACGCACACACGCACATATATATATATATGTATATGTATATGTATATATATGTGTGTGTGTGTGTATATATATATGTATGTATATATATATATATATGTATGTATGTATGTATGTATATATATACAAACCCACACAGACCCACACCCATACGGCTGCACCACCCATCCCCTCCAATTCCTTTCTTTCTTTCAAACTTACACAACCTACAATACATGGAACCACAACACCATTTCAAACTTCTTTCCCTCTCTTGCTCTCGGTTCCCATCCGAAAACACATACACACTTCACACATTCAAGCCAAAACCGTGAAGAACATCAACATATCATCACCGTCCAAGCTAAATCCAAGTAAGAAAGTGACATTTTAGGGACTTTTGTACATGATTCTTGCAAGAACAAGGTGCCCCAGCTCTTGTTCGAGTTCAACACCTTTTCTTGACTCCACAAACTCTCAAACTCATGGTTCATTCAAAGGGTAAGCCTTAACACACCCGAATCAAGTTGTTTCTTGTGTTTTACTTCAATAAACAACCAAAAGCCTTACTTTCTTGTTTCTAGCAGAACCTTGTGGCTTAAAACTTGTTCTCGAGGAGCTCTCAATATCACACGAGGTATACATCATGATAAGTTGGTAAATCATTGGTTGGAACATAAGTTAACACCTAGAAAACCCTTTTTTACATGAAATAACACCATTTATGTACATGTTTGAAAATCCACCCAACCAAGTTTCAAAACCTGCTCAAAAAAAGCTTATGAACAACTTAATAATCTGATTTGAAAGCTACAAAACGATTAGCTGATGGTGTGTATCATTTATAGGGGTTAGACAAGTGTAAATGGTGTAAATCATCTAGTAAAAGCAACATATATCTGATACATGTTAGATCCGATATTTATGATGTATTTTCTAGTAATTTTGGGTAATATGAAATGTTCTAAGTTGGTAATATGGCTGGAAGTGTAAAAAGAAGGAACTAGGGAACAAAATGGACTTGTTTTGAAACTCGAAAAATGGGAAAATCTCTCCATTATAGCAAAATAAAGGAAATTATCATATTAAAAATAATTCCAAGCTCTAATATAAAAATCATAGGCATAACGGTTGGATTTGATGAAATTTGGGTTAAGCTCATGAGTAAGTAGAAGTTAAACGTTAAAAACGGGACTTAACCGGGTAAATTTTGAGTAACATCTTAAAAACAATAAAAGAGACTTAAAATTCATAAATAACAAAACATTTCAGTAATTTAGAGACCGTTAGTCAAGAAATATGTGAAAACTTGAATTTAAACGTATTCGGACGTTCGGTTCCGGGTAAAAAACGCGTTTTAACAGGTAAATCATAAAAATGAATTTTTAGTCAAAAGAGCCAAAAAACATATTTTGACAACTTATTAGACTTATTATAAGTCATTAAATGATGTTCAAAGGTTAATTGGATGAAAACAGAAGGATTTAAAGCAAACTGTCAAAAACGTCGGTTTTACCGTTACCGTTAACTTGAATTTTGAGTTTTGAATCTCTCAAAGTTAAAATCTGGAAATGCTGAGTTGAAATAAGCCTAAAAGTAATATAAAAAACCCTAGGAACTAATAAGGACCATATTTGGGTCAAGAAATGGAAAGAATGCAACTTTGGGGTAAAAATTGTAATATTTGAAACTTGAGGGACCAAAGTGTAAATTATGAAAATATAACTAAATTTCAGTAACTTTATGGACAGAAACTATTATTAAACCTATTATCATGTAAACACAATTATATGAATTACCAAAAACTTGTCATTCACATACCAAAACCCTAACTTTCCTAAAAGGGAAACTTTTAACGCAAACTTTTAAGAAACGAAGCCACGTCAACTTATAATCATAAAAATACACTTAGTAAACTTCCAATAGTCTAACAACATATGACTTACTACTTGTATCTGGTTCATAGGGTGCTAGGGCTTGAATCATTTCTGTGACTGAAGAACTGTTGATTTACCTAAGGTGAGTTCTAGTGTTTCCTTTTTACTATTGATTTGGGATGAAACATGATTTGATTGAACTATAGCTATTATTGTGCTATTGTTTGACACTTTTACGTTATGGACTATGTTTGAATTGCTCTTAAACGTAGCACAAGATCAAAGCATTGAAAAGAGATTCAAGATCCCATCCAAACTTCATCAGAAATGCAGAAAACTCAAGATGAAGCCGGAACTTCTCACTCTTAATGAAGGTTCCCTAACAAACAATCAAACATATCAAAACAAACAACAAACATTTAGGTCTAACCAATCATCAGTCAATCAATTACTCATATAAATCATATTAGACAAACCAAACTGATTGCACACATGTAATCAGTTAATCATTAATCAGTTAATCAAACATAATCATTTAATCATTAATTAGTTAATAAAGCATAATCATTTAATCATCCAATCATTAATAAGTTAATCAAGCATAATCATTCAATCAAACATAATCAGTCAATCATTTAATCAAGCATAGTAGTTAAATCAGTCAATAAACCAATCAATAAATAATAAAGTAAAATCAACCGTATCATGACTAGCAAACCAAATCGGTAACAACTCAAACATATCAAGATTGGCAACATCATCCTTAGGTAGAGTATTGTTGGACTAAGTAAGGCCATTTAGGATCAAATCCGTGGCCAATTCCTTCGAGACGGGACAATTTAGCCTCTCGACGCGGTCAATATGACTTTTCATCTTAAGTACATAAGATGAAACAGATTGGTTGTCGTCCATACGACATGCATGGAGTGCTCGAACCGTTTCGAAGCGCTCAACCCTTGCTTGCTGTTGGAACGTTTCCTTCAACTGGGTTATCATGTCGTAAGCTCCATGATGTTCATACTCCTTTTGGAGATCCGGAGTCATGCTTGCTAGCATGAGACAAGACACTTGGACGGAGTCCTCGGTGTATTTCAGCCAATCGTTACAGGCCTCCTCATCATCCTCTGTAGGTTGATCGGGGATAGGGCCGTCTAAAACATATGACCTTCTCTCTTGCTTGAGAACGATTCTCAAGTTTGATACCAATCAACAAAGTTGTTATGGTTTAGACGTTCCTTTTGGAGGATCGCTCGTAGTGATTGGGTGGACGCGGATGAGTTATCGTGATTGTCATTATTGGTGGCCATCTACAAAATTTAACAAAGATCTATTTTAGTATTTTCGATATTGCTACTTTTAATAATTAATGCCTTTTAAGGTCATTCTATATTAAAATCTAGAACCCAACATTACATTTAAAGTGTGGTTAGGTGACCTTTATCCCACGATTTAAATTAATAAGGTGGTCAACAATTGACGGTTGCAACCATTTGCAACTTCTAGAGGTATGGGATCGACTTTAAACATCATATGTAAAGTCGGCATGTTAATCCCATCAACACCATTTGGAAACCATATTGTAGGTGATCCATTTAACATGGTTTACAAATCAAGGCATCCTACTTACACACACGTGTGAGTTTGCCAAAATGAGTGGTTAGGTGACCTTTATCCCACGAATATGGCATTCTCTCCTTAAGTCATAAGTTCCCTCAAAGTGGTTAGGTGACCTTTATCCCACTAAGAGTTCCCAAGTGACTTAAGTGTTGTGTAAAAGGACGGTGTTGATCTTGTTTTTCAAATGTTTAGAGATTTCATAATTCTAGTTTAGAAAACTCTATGTACTGTATTTGCATGCTTTCAAATACAAGGTACCCTATGGTCCTTTGATTAAAACCTATTTTAATCTTTAAAATCATTAAATCATTTTAATAACCTTTTATTACCTTTTAATGATTAAGAACCATCATTTTAATAGCTTGTTAAATTTGTTATTTAGTTTGTAATGCATGTCAAAATTTCAACCATACAATCAAATAACAAACATTCAAACAAGCATAAACATAAACAACCATAATGTGCATAACCTTAGCTACTATTGTGACCACACTTGTTTGCCATCACAAGTGTGGTCATTTGGTCTTTCCTAAGGGTTGAATACAAGACAAAATTGAGGTCTTGATAGACCCCTACTTGAACTTGCATCCATATGCTTCAAGTCCTTCTTTTATGTCTTCCTCTTGTGCCTCCTTCCCAAGCATCTTCTTTTACAAAATATATATCCTAATACATATTTTCTAGAAAAAGAAAAATACTTCTAATCTATTATTACATCCCAATGAATAAATAGACAAAATACAAGCACAAAACTTTATAACCCAATTGAATGAATATAATCAGATAAATACATTCAATCCAAACCAAAACAACACAAGGTCTTAAGCTAGGTTATGCACTATCATATGAACAATCATTAACATCATTCAACAAACAAAATAAACCCCATCAAACCCTAAATTTTCAGCCAACATAAACTGAAAATTTGTGTTTGTTTGTCCAAACAAACAACAACCAAAACATGTCAACCAATTGATATTCCTATCTTTCAAAGTTTAATCATAAGCATGAAGATATAACTTTGAAAGACATGGGGTTTATTCAATCAACCAAAATCAGCCTATTATGAGTTTATAATCATCCTCTAAAACCGATTTTAAAGGACAAAACTAAGCAAGTTATCCACATACCCGGCTCTTGATGCCATTGATGGGTTTGTTAGAACATAAAACCAAGTATAACCATTTAAACTTTCAAAAAAACACAGCGGATATATAGCTTTATAAACTTGTTTATAAGCTGAAAAATATGTTCTTTATGTGACCATAAAATGTATAAAACAAAACCATTAAACAAAGGATCATATATGCGAATAAGCAAGCTATATATATACATAAATGTGCATAATATGACAGCCACAAAAGGCTGTCAAGCTACCTCCTTTTAGCAGCAGAAAATCGACAAAGAGAAGGAGATTTTGGATGCTTAAAATCGGCCAAGAGCTCAAAGTAGAGATCCTCAAGCTTGTATACCCAAAGCTTGTTGCAAAACCCTTCTTGTTAGGAAGAAATAACACCAAGAAAACTCAAAAGGAACTCCCTTTCTGCTGCTGAACTTCCATAAGTTAGAGAGAGGAGAGGAGAGAGTATTTTGTGTTCTTTGCATGTATTGAATGATGGAATGAATGGAGTGCAAGGCTAATTAAGTGTTGTATGTTCTCAAGACACAAAATGGTCCAATAATATCAAGGGGGGGGGGGGCGGCCGAAAAAGTTTCAAAAGAGTTTCCCTCCTTTAAATTTTTAACACACAACACATTATAACTAGTCATATATCACACATTAAAAAGTCACCATCTAGACTTATTTTATAATTGTGACATATGTGTTCTTTAATTAAACAATTTAATTAAAGTACACTCATATGTTATTAGTGTTATTTGAACCCCTTTTAAATGACAAGAATAACAATAAACTCATCAAGAAATTATCCTTATAATTTGTTCCATCTCATATGCAATTTATTTAGAAAACCTATTTTCTAAATTTGGTGTAAATATTTAATTGCATGATCATATCATCAATTAAATATCAATTGGTGTTTGCTAAGCTTGTTATTGGGTATAACCCGACTTGGATCATAACATACTAACCGCATCAATATTCTACGTGTCTTGGGCACATACAATCCTACAAAAAGAAAGGAATATATCAAAGCAAAGGTTAAAGCGAAACCTCAAAAACCTAAGCTTATAAAGCCAAAGGTAAAGGAGAGCGATCCATGTTTTGAGTATGGAGAGATAGGACAACAAAAAGGAATTTTCCCTCCTATCTCAAGGAGTTGAAAAATAAGAGGGATACTTGGCAAACCTCAAATACAATTTTCATGATTCACATTGTATTAAATGTCATTTCTTCAAACACATGGGTATTGGATACCGGATGTGAGACTCATAATTGCAATTGTTGCAAAGGGGTTCAAAAGAAATGTGCGCTTTAAGGAGGGAAACTCTATTTTGAGACTTTCAATTGGTTTGGAAGTTATTCTCAAAACAGTTTGTATGCACCTAGTTTGACTACGAACATAATTAATGTTTCCTATTAAAACAATATGGTTATGATTTAAAGTTTGTAAATAATGGTATTAAGTTTTATGGATGATGTATTTCATTTTAAGGATATGACTTCTAATGATATTCATGAATTAGTTCATGATAATTCATCCTATAATAACTCCTTATACACATTAAGCACCAAGAAACTTAAAATGGGTTTAAGTTATTATTATCTTTGACATTGTCGTCTTGGTCACATAAACAAGAATTGGATTCAAACACTTCAAAAGAATGGTCTTTTAGAAACAAATGAAAATGTTTCATTTGATAAGTGTGAACCAAAAGACTTATTAGGAATGATACATTTGGATGTATGTGGTCCTTTTAAGACAATGACAAAGATTGGTGAAAGATACTTCATTACTGTTACCGACGATTACAGTCGCTATTATTGAGTGCACTTGATGAAGCATAAGAATGAAGCTTTTGAAATGTTCAAAATCCTCATTAATGAAGTAGAAAATCAACTCTACATAACTATCTAAGTTCATCATTCTGATAAAGGAGAAACTGAACCCTATTTGGATATGGTTCAATTCATTATGGCTATGAGCTTACCACCTTTATCATCTTGGGTTTTCGCACTACTCTCCACGGCTCGTACTTTGAATATGGCCCAAACCAAGAAAGTGGGTTAGACACCTTTTGAAATATGGCATGGAAAGAGTTCCACCGCTATCATATTTAAAGGTATGGGGTTGTTAAGTTTATGTTAAGCTTAACACTGAAAACAAATTGGAAAGTCGATCCACTAAGTGTATATTTGTTGGATATCCCAAAGACTATATAGGATACTACTTCTTTGATCCAACAGAGCAAAAGGAATTTATTGCTCGAAGGGAAGAGTTCTTGGAAGCCAAGTTCCTTATGGAAGGAGTGACGCATAGAACAATGGAATTTGATGAGGATCAAGATCCACAAGCCGATACACGTTTGGTTGACACTAGCTGTCAACAAGAGGTTATTGATGACGATCAAGAGGTTGATCAATACACACAAAACGTTCGCAGATCTGGTAGAGTTAGCATTCCACCTGAAATATATGGATTTTTCATGGATGGATGCTATGTGGTTGACTCCGATGAGCCAACTACATACCATGATGCAATGTCCAATTCGGATTGTGACAAATGGCTGGAAGCCATGAACGTAGAGATGCAATCCATGTATGACAACCAAGTTTAGGAATTGGTTGACCCTCCACTTAACTCCAAACCGGTTGGATGCAAGTGGGTTTTCGAGAAGAAAACAAATATGCATGGAAACTTGGATACTTACAAGGCAAGACTTGTAGCAAAAGGTTTCACTCAAACTCAAGGGGTTGACTATGATGAAACCTTCTCACATGTGACAATGCTAAAGTCTATTAGGATATTGTTTGCCATTAGTACTCATTATGATTATGAGATTTGGCAAATGGATGTCAAAACCGCTTTTCTTAATGGACATCTCGAAGAGACTGTCCATATGGTTCAGCTTGAAGGTTTTTGTCGATCCAAAACATCCTAATAAGGTATGCAAGTTAAAGAGATCAATCTATGGATTGAAACAAGCATCGAGAAGTTATGATTAACATTTTGATGAAAAAATCAAGAAATTTGGTTTCATCAAGAACGCTGACGGGGCTTGTGTGTACAAAAGGGCTAGTGGGAGTGAAATTACATTCTTAGTATTGTATGTTGATGACATACTACTATTTGGAAATGACATTCCAACCATGGAAAGTGTTAAAACCTGGCTTGGAAATTGTTTTTCCATGAAAGATCTCGGTGAAGCCGCCTATATTTTGCGAATAAAGATCTATAAGGATAGATCGAGGCGGTTGATAGGTCTAAACCAAAGTGCAAATATTGATAAAATCTTGAAAAGGTTCAAGATGGAAAACTCTAAGAAAGGTATGGTACCTATTCAAAGAGGGACAATATTGAGTGCATCTCAATGTCCAAGCTCAAAGGATGAGCAAGATTGTATGAAGGACATCCCATATGCGTCTGCTATAGGATCCATCATATATGCGATGATATGCAATAAGACCGGACGTGTCATGCGTGTTAAGCGTGACAAGAAGATATCAGCAGAATCCAGGTAATAGCTATTGGATGGCTGTTAAAAGTATATTGAAGTACCTTAGGAGGACTAAGGATATGTTTCTAATATACGGATCTGAGAAAAAGGAACTCGTTGTAAAGGGTTACACGGATGCGAGTTTCCAAACTGATCCAGATGATCCTCGATCACAATCGGGGTATGTTTCCATTATGAATAGGGTAGCATTGTCCATTACAAAATACGAATACATAGCCGCCTCATTAGCAGCTTTGGAAGCTGCATGAATAAAAGGTTTATCGCCGATCTAAGGGTGGTCTCTACCATTCAAGACCCGTTAGAAATCTTTTGTGATAACGAGGGTGCGATTGCTCAAACCAAGGAACCCCGTGCACATCAAAAGATTAGGCACAATTAGCGGAGATTCAACTACATAAGGGATGAAGTTGAAAAGGGAAAGATATGTATTCGCAAAGTTCACTTTGATTAAAAGAATGCGGATCCACTCACGAAGCTTCTCGAAAGGGCAAAGCATGAAAGTCATACTTGTGCCTTAGGACTTCGATATTCTAGTGATTGGAATTGATCTGGTTTAGTATTAATATTGAAAATATGGAACAATTGTAATATTTAACTCATCTATATATTTGCGATATTTTGAATAATGTTCCTTTTCACTTGTTTACATCCATGAATATGTTTATTATTTTAAATATCCGTAGTCGGTCATATTTGTGGGAACAAATATGAACGTAAGACTATTATGAACTTGGATTGGCGGATATTCATAAGGCATGAATATAGAGCAATTAGTTGCTGCCAAGGTTCACATATATTCATGGGATACGAATATTGGACTGACCCGCATCTCAAATCTTACTACATGGAATCTTATTGATTGATCATAAGTAAATTTGAGTAAAGGCGAATATCATTTGGTATCCTCTGACCTGAGATACATATTGTGTTTTGATATTCACTTAGTGTTATACCTTGGGCTAGTTCTTCACTAATATGAAACAATTGTCAGTACATAAGGCTATGTTCAGGTATGACATAAAGTGATTGTGAAAAACGTATGTAGTCAAGATGGGAATTGTTCCTCTTTTTCATTGAGAGTATGATGTCTAAGGCCTGATTAAGTTAAATCAACAAGGAATGATCATTCTGTGTCCTTGGATTTAACATGACATCTGTAATAAAAGGATAAATGATTGATTCACCTAAAACATTTCAAGTTGGATACTTGAAGGGGATAATGTTATTAAATGGCTTCTAAGTCATGCGTATTAAGGGTAATAAACCATTGTTAGGCGGTATTTACTGCTTGCATCAATTTTCTATGAATCTTGTGCAAGTGGGAGATTGTTGGATTCTTTATGCCCAAGACACATAGAATATTGATGTGGTTAGTACGTCATGATCCAAGTCGGGTCATACCTAATAACAAGTTTAGCAAACACCAATATATATTTAATTGATGATATGATCATGCAATTAAATCATTGCACCAATTTTAGAAAATGGGTTTTTCTAAATAAATTGTATGTGAGAAAGAACAACTTATAATTATATTTTGTTCATGGATATTATTTATAATGTTATTTAAGTTTGTTAAATAACATCAAATAATAAGAGTGTGTGTTTAAGTTATATATTTAAAAGGTTAAATTGTATAACTAATAATAAAACAACTAGTAACAATTTAGTGGATGTTTAAAATGGGGAAACCCATTTTAAAGACAAAAAGTGGCCGCTCTTTCAAGGGTACACTTGGTCATTTTGTTGTCTTGAGAACACACACTAATTAACACTAGACACTCTCCCCAAGTTCCGCTCTCTCTCTCTCACATGCAACGGCCAAGAACACACATACATTTCTCTCAAAATTCTTGAAGAAAACATGCTGAAAATCGGATTTTCAGCATTCATGGTCCGATTTTGGTGCACAAATCCTAGCAAGAAAGGTGTTTTGCATCATGCTTGTGGGTATGGAAGCTTGAGGACATCTATCTTGATGTTTTGGCCATTCAAGAGCAGCCCAATCTTCATCCAAATCACGTTTTCAGCAGCCCTTTATGGAAGGTGTTTCATTCACGTTTTTTCAGCAGCATACAAAAGGTAGTTTGTGTGTCATGTTTTGGTTGTTATTTCTTGTTGATAGCTAGTTCAAACACATATATTCGATCCTATGTTTTTGGGTTTGTTGAAACAAAGTTATGAACCTTTAATTTTCAGATTATAAACATGATATTAAGATCTTTTTCCACTGCGTTTTTCTTGTTTAAATGGCTAAACAACAATGTTAAAGGTCCAACAAGCCCAACACTTATGGTGACATATATATGTTTAAAACAAAACCAAAATCAAAGGATCATTATATGTGAATAAGCAAGCTATGAACATATGTAAAACTACATAAAATCACAGCTACAATAAGCTGTGAAGAACTACCTTCGCAGCAGCTTAAAATTGACAGAAAAGTGGATGTTTAATGCTTAAAATCGGCCAAGGCTCCAAGGTAAGGACCCCTCAATCTTGTATACCCCAAGCCCTTTGCTAAACACCTTCCTGTTAGGAAGAATACAACACCAAATCACTCCAAAAACCCCTCCAAAACTGCTGCCTGGCCGTAAGTCTTGAGAGAGAGAGAGAGATTTTTTAAGTCCATTGCATGTATTATGAGAGGTGTTTGGAAGAGTGTTTTAGTAGTTAAAGATGTGTATTCTCAAGAATGCAAAAGAGCCAATCCCATGCAGGGGGGGCGGCCAAAACTTTTAAATAAAAGGTTTCCCTCTTAAAAAATACACATTTTTTTAACTACTCTTTTTAACTAGATATACAATTAACCTTTTAATTGTATAAGTTATACACTTCTAATATTATTTAATGTTGTCTAACTTGCTTAATAACACTTGAAATAATAATATTGAACAAAATATTCTATTTAAGTTGTTCCTTCTCATATGCAACTTATTTAGAAAACCCATTTTTTAAATTGGTGTAAAATATTTAATTGCATGATCATATCATCAATTAAATATTAATTGGCGTTTGCTAAGCTTGTTATTAGGTATAACCCGACTTGGATCATGACGTACTAACCGCATCAATATTCTACGTGTCTTGGGCACATGGAATCCTACACTATCATTTCTCACATGATGCAAAAACAGATTCATTCCTAAAAATGAAATGACAAATAAAAAGAACTCTATTTTTGGAGTTTTTGTTTTATATTGTTTTATCTTTGATTTTTGAGTTTTCTACTTTTGTATTTTGTTTTTCTATATAAGAAAACACACACACAAAAACAATCAGGAAATTAACTTTGAAAGGTTCACTTATGAAGACCTTTTGGTTTAGGGAGGTTCTAATCATGTAAAGATTCAAAGAACGAAATTAAGAACCTAGAAACCAGGTTTACACATGATTAATAAGGCCAATTGACTCCACTAAGTACTCAAACCTTCCTGGTAGAAAAGCTTTAGTAAATAGATCTGCCAACTGTTTTTCAGTTGCAATTTGAATCAAAATGATTAAACCTTTTTCAGAATTATCTCTTAGAAAATGATATTGAATTTTGATATGTTTTGTTTTGAAATGTTGAATTGGATTACCTGTAATGAACATAGCAGAAGTGTTATCAATGTAAACGGGTGTTTTAAGAAAATTGAACCCATAATCCAGCAGTTGGTTTTGCAACCAAAGGATTTGAGAACATCCTGCTAATGCAGCTATGTACTCAGCTTCTGCAGTTGAAACAGACACATTTGTTTGTTTCTTACATTGCCATGAGACTAATCGGGGACCAAGAAACTGACAACCACACGTTGTAGATTTTCTATCTTGGCAGCATCCACCATAATCACTATCTGTATATCCATGTAACTCAAAGTTACCCTCGTAAGGATACTAAAACCCTAAAGCTGGTTTGCCTTTGAGATACCTAAATATCCTTTGACAACAATTAAGTGAGATTCTTTCGGGTCTGATTGATACCTGGAACAGACACAAACAACATACATTATGTCTGGTCTGGATGCAGTAAGATACATCAAAGAACCAATCATAGATCTTCAGGTGTTTACATCAACTGGAGTTGTTATGGACTGACAATCATGCAGTTGGAATTTCTTCAAGAGTTTGTCGACAAACTTCTCTTGATTTATGAATATATCATCTGCAGATTGTTGAACTTGCAATCCAAGGAAGAAATTGATTTCTCCCATAGAACTCATCTGGAAACGAGACTTCATGATTTCTTCAAATTCATTGCACAGTGTTGGACTAGTAGAACAAAATATGATATCATCAACATACACTTGCACACATAAGAGATCATCATTATCCTTCTTTATGAATAAAGTTGGATCGATTTTCCCTCTTGTGTATCCATATTGGATCAAGTGTTGTGATAATGTCTCATACCAGATTCTAGGTGCTTGAGGAAGTCCATACAAAGCTTTGCTAAGCTTGCACACTCGATGTGGAAATTCTACATCCTCAAAGCCTGGAGGTTGCTTCACATACACATCATCCGTGATTGGACCTTACAAAAATGCACCTTTGACATCCATTTGATACACCTTGAATTGCATGAACGATGCATAAGACAGGAAAACACGAATGGATTCGAGTCTTGCAACTGGAGCAAATACTTCATCATAGTCAATTCCTTCTTCCTGTGTGTATCCTTGTGCAACTAGTCTCGCCTTGTTCCTTATTACTATCCCTCGATCATCAGTTTTATTTCTAAACAACCATTTAGTGCCTATGGCATTTTCTCCTTCAGGTATTTCCACTAAATTCCACACTTCTTGTTTACGAAATTGAAGTAATTCTTCTTGCATTGCTTCAATCCAACCATTGTCCTTTAACGCTTCGGTAATGTTTTTAGGAACAATTTGAGAAAGAAAACAAAAGTATAAGCACAAGTTCGCTTGGTCTGATTTACTCCTTGTTGTTCTCTCATTCAATGGACCAATAATCTGTGATGTTGGATGATTCTCGTGAATACGAGATGTTGGAATCTCATCACCTTGAACATTGACTTCCAGATTTGTTTGATTTAGGTTGGAGAGCTGATGCAGCAGGTTAGAAGAATGTGGATTGAAGTTTGGAACTTGAGTCGGTGAGTTGATAAAGTAATCAAAGTTAACAGTATCAACTGCATCACCAGATATGGATGATGTTCCTGACTCAGGTTGCACAAACTCATTACCATCATTAGGAATTGGTTGTGATCCCTCTTGATCATATGAAAATAAATGATATGAAGCTTGATTATCTTGATCATTTTCATTGAATCTTATTGTATCCTAGACAAATGAGAAGAATGGATAATCTTGGCTTAATCATCTGGGTCGTCAGAATCCAAATCTTCACTAAAAGATCAAGATCTCCTCTAGAGATCTTCTTACCTGTAGAATCAAGAAAGTTCGATTGATTAAACAAGTTAGATTGAAGAGAGTTTGAAAATGAATCTAAATCAAAAAAACAAGCAGGACCATTTGAAACTGATGGAAAGGAATGTTCCAAAAATTTAACGTTGAATGTTTCACAAATTATATTTGTCCTAGAGTTATAAACTCGATAGGCTTTTGAAACAGATGAGTATCCAACGAAAAATCCATTATCAGATTTTGATTCAAATTTTCCTAACTGATCACTTGAATTAAGAATCATAACCGAACAACCAAATGATTTTAGAAAATTTATATTTGGTTTCCTGCCAAACATTAACTCATAAGGAGTTTTCATTTTATCTTTCACAATTAAACTTCTATTCTGAACAAAACACGCTGTTGATATAGCTTCATCCCAGAATGTGATAGGAATCTTTGCATCGGCTAATATAGAACGAGCAGCTTCAATCAGTGTTCTGTTTTTCCTTTCAGCAACTCCATTTCGTTGAGGAGTTCTAGGAGCACTGAACTGATGAGCTATCCCTTTCTCTGCACAAAACATTTCAATGTTAGCATTTTTGAATTCCATTCCATTATCACTTCTTATTATTTTTACTTTGTGTTCTAGTTGATTTTCAACTTTAATGATAAATTCTTTTACAAATTCAGCCATTTCAGATTTAGCATGTAAAGAGAAAACCCATGAAAATCTTGTATAGTCATCAATGATAACTAGACAATATGATTTTCTTCCAATACTCTTGACGTTTGTTGGTCCAAATAGGTCCATGTGCAACATTCATAGAGGATTGGAATTTGAGTTTATGAGTTGGTGTTATAAGACGATCTGTGTTGTTTTCCCTTCAAACATACTGAGCAGTGATCAGTCGTTGCAAACTTCTTAGATGGAAGTCCAATGACATGATTTCCTGCTACAAGCTTGTTCATGTTCTTGAAGTTGGAATGTCCAAGACATTTATGCCAAAGCTGGCTTTCATCATTTGATGCTTTTGCAATTAGGTAAGTTGTTTCTGTTGAAGGATCGACTTGAGACATATCCAGCTTGTATACATCTCTATGCCTTTCAGCTTTAACAATTACCCAATCCTTGCTTAACTGAAAACCTGGCTTTAACATATAACAGAAAGAATCATCCAATGAACAGAGTATGATTTATCACATATTTGGGATACACTTAAAAGATTAGAGTTCAACTGTGAACAAAAGTTGACTTTGTCAAAGCTTATTATCCCATTTGACACTGTTTCGTCTCCTGTTATTTTGCCACCAGCATCACCACCAAAGGCGACGTGCGTTCTATCCTTTAACTTAAAATCTTGTAACAAGGCATGATTGCCTGTCATGTGCCGGCTACACCCGCTATCCACATACCATGTATTGAGTGGTCTTCTCGGGCGTACCTGCACAACAAGAAAACTAAGTTGAGATATCTACCCAAGCTGAGATGGTCTTGGGTTTTCCATATTTGTCAACAATGGTAAATTGTTTAGAATGAAGATTATTTAAATCAGGTTTATTCTTGATGAATTTACCAATCTTGTTATGAAAATTGTTAGGATTATTTCTGTGAACATTCATACCACTTGAGTGATCAATCTTTGAAGAGTATTGATGACCAGCATTTTTATTAGTCATTCTCACTGATCTTGGTATGAATTGTTCTTGCACAGCTTGTTTAGGCCTCACAAAATTGTTCTTTTGAAAAGATCTCAAACCTAAAGAGGGTTGGCTAGTTAATTGTTGAAAACCATCAGTTTGATTTCTCATATACTGAGGATTAACATAACCTTTGCTCATGTTTGAATTGGCAAATCCTCTAGTAGGTGAGATCTTTCTCTGATAACAATTTTCAGTATTGTGAGTTTTATCATCATAATAAGTGTAGTATCTGTTAAAATAACAATCTGCTATAGAATGATTTCTCATGTCACATATGTGACAGTACTTGTTAAAATAGCACTCAGCAGTATTGTGATTTTTCATATCACATATTTCATAGTACCTTTACGGAGTTCTAAACAACTGCTTGTTAAATTTTGAAGTTGGCGCTATATTTGATTCATTTTTAAATTTTGGCATCAAAAAATTAAATTGTTGTTTCTGATTTGTCAATTTTGGCTTTTGCGACAAATTATTTTTCATCTTTTTATCATGAACCTCCTTCATTAATTCCTTAAGAACAAATCTTTTTGTAATAGCAGAAGTCCTATAATCTTAACCCATTTTCAGATCAGAGTGAGATTTGTCCACAGGACTTATTTTGTTTTGATGAAGAGACTTCATGTTTAACAAACCAGCTGACATAAATTTTATTGGTTTGAGTTTAGTTGACTGATTTGTTGGATTACTCAGATTTTCTGAACTCTTGTTTTGTTCAGTTTTGGTTTATGATGATTTCTTTCTTCTTCTCTTATTCTTTACTTTTGATGAACTTCGTTCATTTTCAGATTGAGCATCTTCAGATGAAGATTCTTTTTCTTTAACTTTTGTTTTAGATTAACAGAGTTTGAATCTTCTGATGTTCCTTCCTGAAGTTTGGCTTTATCTTTGCTTTGAACTTTCACTTCTTCTAATACAGAATGAATTTGATCAGAAGTGTTCTGTTTTGTCTGTTTAGGTTCATAAGATTTTATCTTGATTGTATGACCATTTTTGATATTTTGTTGATCATTTTCAACAAAAACTTTCACATTATCTTTTTCTTCTTTGGAATTTTTGTTTTTGTTCTGAAAGGCTTTGAGTTTAGCCTTATTCTTAGGAGAATGGTCATGTGCATTAAAGTTCTCTTGTAAAGTGTTTGTTATTGAGTCAGGCATAGGTTCATGAGTGAATCCTAAACCTACTTTGTGTTAATCTTTTCTCACCCTCACCAGTTTCTCAACTATCAATTTTGAACTTTTCACTTTAGCAAGATCCATTTGTGTAGCAACATGTGCTATCTTCTCCTGTTCAAGATTTTTGGTCATCTCTTCCAATTGTTTAGACACAATTTATAATTCCTTTATTGTTATGTTCCATGATGTTTGAGGAGAGATGATCTTTTTGTAGGATCTTATATGCCCAAGACACGTACAAGATTGATTTGGTTAGTACGTTATGATCCAAGTCAGGTCATACCCAATAACAGGCTATACAAACACTAACAAACACTTATTTATTGATAAGATCATACAATGAATGTTTGACAACTATTTAGAAAATTGGTTTTCTAAATATTGCTTTTGTGATAGAACGTCATTACGTGGATAATATGTTCATGAGATAATTTTATGTTTCATTATTTAAATTGGTCAAATAATGACATATAAAACAGTGTTATGTTATAAAATTAAAACCTAGTTGTAATTTTATAAGCTAGTTGATTTAAGTGTGTTATAAAAATAAAAGATAAAAAGGTGGGAAACCCATTTTGGGTTTAAAACCCCACGGCCGCCCAAAGGCATGGGGATACACATTTTGTCTTGGTTTTTTACAAGACTTAAACCACTTGAACACACTTTAATCAATAGCTCTTACACTCCTTTCTCTCTCACACACATGCAAGAGTTCTTGCTCTCCTTCTTCTCTCAAGATTTTCGAAATCTTTGGCAGATTTCCAAGTGATTTTGGCTGAACTTGAAACTACTAGTTGGCTGAAATTTCAGGTTCAAGAAGAGGGACAAGGCTTGGTGTAACACTACCTAGCAAGTAAGTGTTTGGAATGCTTGTGGGTATCACGATTTGAGGTCCTCCACCTTGAAGGATTGCTGCTCAAAAACATCATCATCTTCAAAGATCTCGACCCTTTTGAGCTGCTGAAAGGTAGTTTATGGCAGCCTCTATATGGCTGTCCATAATGCTCATTTTTATGTTTACACAGCTTGCTTATTCACATATATGAGATCCCCTTTGTTCTTGGGGTTGTTTACACTTTAAAACATCATATAGAACATGAATTTTCAGTTCAGAAACAATGTTTCGTAGCTATCATTCCGCTGCGTTTTCAGAAAGTTTAAATGGTTAAACATTGTTTTGTGTTCTAACAAACCCCAGCAATGGCATCTAGAGCCGGTTATGTGGATAGCTAGCTTGTATGGTCTTTTAAAAATTTGCTTTATGGACTTTAAAACCCTTTTAGGGGCTGCTATGTTCTTGCCTGTTGAATCCCCAAACTTTCAAGGTCATGTCACATATGCTAGTGATTAAACCTTGAAAGATATGTATGATGATATTTATATTGTTTGGACAATGTTTAAAACCCGAAATTTTAGTTTATGTTGGCTGAAATTTTGTGGTTTTAGTGGGGTTTCATTTTGTTATTTGGATGATTGGAAAGGTTGTTTTATTCATTCAATTGGGTTGTAATGTTTATGTTTATTATTTGGGTTGTAATTATTTATTCATTTGGTTATGTAATAAATAGATTAGGTGCATTTCTTTTATTAGAAAAACGTATTAGGATATAATTTTGGTAAAAGGAAGATGCACAAGATGAAGACCCAAAGATGGACATCAAAGACATGGACCTTGAAGTATTTGGATATGGATTCAAGTGGGAGTCCATGGACCCATATAATGTGTCATTACAAACCCTTAGGAAAGACCTTATGACAACACTTGTGATGGCAAACTAGTGTTGTCAACTTAGTGGCTATGGTTATGCACTCATATTTATATGTTTATGCTTGTTTGAATGTTTGTTGTTTGATTGTTTGGTTGATATTTGGACATACATTACAAACTCATTAACAAACTTAACAAGCTGAACATTGATGGTTCTTAATCATTAAAAGTTAATAAAAGGTTATTAAAATGATTTAATGATTTTAAAGATTAAAATAGGTTTTAATCAAAGGACCATAGGGTATCTTGTATGTGAAAGCATGCAAATACAAGTACATAGAGTTTTCTAAACTAGAATTATGAAACCTCTAAATATTATAAAACAAGATCAACACCGTCCTTTTACACAACACTTAAGTCACTTGGGAACTCTTAGTGGGATAAAGGTCACCTAACCATTTTGAGGGAACTTATGACTTAAGGTGAGAATGCCATATTCGTGGGATAAAGGTCACCTAACCACTCATTTTGGCAAACTCACACGTGTGTGAAACTAGGATGTCTTGATTTGCAAACCATGTTAAAGGGATCACCTACAATATGGTTTCCAAATGGTGTTGATGGGATTAACATGCCGACTTTACATAGGATGTTTAAAGTCGATCCCATACCTCTAGAAGTTGCAAATGGTTGCAACCGTCAATCGTTGACCACCTTATTAATTTAAATCGTGGGATAAAGGTCACCTAACCACAATTTAAATGTAATGTTGGGTTCTAGATTTTAATATGAAAATGACCTTAAAAGGTATTAATTATTAAAAATAGCTATGTCGAAAATACTAAAATAGATCTTTGTTAAATTTTGTAGATGGCCACCAATAATGATAATCATGATAACTCATCTACGTCCACCCAATCTTTACGAGCGATACTCCAAAAGGAACGTCTAAATCATAACAATTTCATTGATTGGTATCAAAACTTAAGAATCGTTGTCAAGCAAGAAAGACGATCATATGTTTTAGACGACCCTATCCTCGATCAACCTACTGAGGATGATAAGGAGGCCTATAATGATTGGCTGAAGTACACTGAGGACTCCGTCCAAGTGTCTTGTCTCATGCTAGCGAGCATGACTCCGGATCTCCAAAAGGAGCATGAACATCACGGAGCTTATGACATGATAACCCAGCTGAAGGAAACGTTTCAACAGCAAGCAATGGTTGAGCGCTTCAAAACGGTTCGAGCACTCGATGCATGTCGTATGGACGACAACCAATCGGTTTCATCTTATGAACTTAATATGAAAAGCCACATTGACTGCCTCGAAAGGCTTAATTGTCCTGTCTCAAAGGAATTGGCCACAGATTTGATCCTTAATGGCCTTACCAAGAAGTTCGCGACATTCATGTTGAACTACAACATGAATGCTTGGAACAAAAGCATTGGTGAGCTTCACTCAATGCTCAAAACGGCCGAGGTGGCCATGGGTAAAATGGTTTTACCCGTTCTCACCATCAATGAAGGTGAGAACAATAAAAGGCCTCATCCCTCACCCAAGGCAAAAGTTGCCAAGGGTAAGGGACCCGTTTAGGGAAAGGGGAAGGGGGTGGTAAGGGTGCCACCCAAACCATAAGAGAAGAAGCAAAAGGTTGCTACTAATGACCCATGCTTCAAGTGTGGGGAGATTGGACATTGGGCAAGGAATTGTCCTGTCCATCTCCAAGAGTTGAAAGCAAAGAGGGATGCCGGGCAGACCTCAGGTACAATATACATGATTCATATTGATCATAATGTTACATCTTCTAACACATGGGTATTGGATACCGGATGTGGAACTCATATTTGCAATTTGTTGCAGGGGTTCACAAGAAGTAGGGACTTCAATCAAGGGGATGTTAGCCTCTTCATGGGCAATGGAACTAAAGTCATAGTTGAAGCTCGTGGGGACTACATCCTAAAATTTCTAAGTGGCTTGGATGTTATTTTGAAGAATGTTTTGTATGCTCCTAGTTTGACTAGGAGTATTATTTATGGATCCCAATTAAGACATTATGATTATTTATTATCTTTTGTTAAAAATGATATTCAAGTTTCTTTAAATGATATGTTCAATTTTAAAGCTATTCCCATTAATGGTATTTATGAATTGGTTCATGAAAATACTTTAAATAGTTCATTGTACCAAACTAACACCAAGAAACTCAAATTGGATTTGAGTGATACCTATCTTTGGCATTGTCGTCTTGGTCATATAAACAAGAAACGTATACAAACACTTCAAAAGAATGGTCTTTTAAAAACAAATGAATGTGATTCATTTGATGTATGTGAATCTTGTTTACAAGGAAAAATGACTTAGGCACCCTTTAGTGGAACTAACGAAAGGGCAAAAGATTTATTAGGAATCATACATTCGGATGTATGTGGTCCTCTTAAGCCGATGACTAGGAATGGTGAAAGATACTTCATTACCTTTACCGACGATTATAGTCGCTATGGGTATGTGTACTTATTAAGGTACAAAGATGAAGCTTTTGAAACGTTCAAAATCTTCAAGAATGAAGTAGAAAATCAACTCAACAAGTCGATTAAAGTTCTCTGCACTGATAGAGGAGGTGAATACTTAAGTGATGCTTTTCAAGATCATCTTAGGAGTTGTGGGATTGTCTCACAACTCACTCCACCTGGAACACCACAACATAATGGTGTGTATGAGAGGAGGAATCGAACCTTATTGGATATGGTCTGATCTATGATGGCTAGAAGCACATTGCCTCTATCATTTTGGGGTTTCGCTTTGCTCTCCGCGGCCCGTATTCTAAATATGGCCCCAACCAAAAAGGTGGAAAGGACACCCTTTGAAATATGGCATGGAAGAGTTCCATCCTTATCATACTTAAGGGTCTGGGGTTGTGAGGCTTATATTAAGACTCCCACCCCAAACAAATTGGAAGTCTGATCCACCAAGTGTATTTTTGTTGGATATCCTAGAGATTCTATGGGATATTATTTCTATGATCCACTGGAACAAAAAGTGTTTGTTGCAAGAAAGGGTGAGTTCTTAGAAGCAAAGTTCCTTATGGAAGGAACTAGCAGTAGAACAGTGGATCTTGAGGAGGATCAAGAACCATAACCTGATGCACGTTTGGTTGAAACTAGCACTCAACATAAGGATGTTGAGGATGATCAAGCGGTTGATCAATACACACAAAACGTTCGTAGAAGTGGTAGAACTAGTATTCCACCTGAAAGATACGGATTTTTCATGGATGGATGCTATGTGGTAGATTCAGATGAACCAACCACATACCATAATGCAGTGTCCAATTCGGATTGTGGCAAATGGCTTGAAGCATGAACGTTAAGATGCAATCCATGTATGACAATCAAGTTTGGGAACTTGTTGTACCACCTCTTAATTCCAAGGTAGTTGGAAGTAAGTGGCTTTTTAAGAAGAAAACCGATATGCATGGAAACTTGGATACTTATAAGGATAGACTTGTAGCAAAGGGTTTCACTCAAACTCAAGGGGTTGATTATGATGAAACTTTCTCACTAGTTGCAATGCTAAAGTCTATAAGGATATTATTTGCCATAGCTACTCATTATGATTATGAGATTTGGCAAATGGATGTCAAAACCGCTTTCATAAATGGATATCTTGAGGAAGATGTCTATATGGTTCAGCCTGAAGGTTTTGTTGATCCAAAACATCCTAATAAAGTATGCAAGTTAAAGAAATCAATCTATGGATTGAAACAAGCATCGAGAAGTTGGAATCACCGTTTTGATGAAGAAGTAACTAAATTCGGATTCATCAAGAACGCTGATGAAGCTTGTGTTTATAAGAAACCTAGTGGGAGCTTCATCACCTTCCTAGTATTGTATGTTGATGACATACTACTATTTGGAAATGACATTTCAACATTGGAAGGTGTAAAAACCTGGCATGGAAGTTGTTTTTCCATCAAGGATCTTGGTGAAGCCGCCTATATTCTAGGAATAAAGATCTATAGGGATAGATCAAGGCGGTTGATTGGTTTAAATCAAAGTGCATACATTGACAAAATCTTGAAAAGGTTCAAGATGGAGAACTCTAAGAAAGGTACGGTACCTATTCAAAGAGGAACGATATTGAGTACGACTCAATGTCCAAGCTCAAAGGTTGAGCGAGATAAAATGAAGGCAATCCCATACGCATCTGCTATTGGATCCATCATGTATGCCATGATATGCACTCGGCCGGACGTTTCATGCGCATTAAGCATAACAAGCCGATACCAGCAAAATCCTAGAAGCAGTCATTGGATGACTGTTAAGAACATACTTAAGTACCTAAGGAGGACGAAAGATATGTTCCTAATGTATGGATCTGGTGATGAGGAACTCGTTGTAAAAGGTTACACGGATGCGAGTTTCCAAACCGATCGTGATGATTCACGGTCACAATCGGGATATATTTTCATTCTGAATGGAGGAGTTGTCTCTTGGAAGAGCTCCAAACAGGATGTGGTGGCTCTATCAATTACAGAATCAGAATACGTCGCCGCCTCATTGGCAGCTCAAGAAGCTGTATGGTTGAAGAAATTCATTGCCGATCTAGGGGTTGTCCCTTCTATTCAGGACCCCCTAGAAATCTTTTGTGATAACGAGGGTGCAATTGCTCAAATCAAAGAACCTCGTGCTCATCAAAAGACTAGGCACATTGAGCGGAGATTCAACTACATACGAGATGAAGTTGAAAAGGGAAAGATATGTATTCGCAAAGTTCACTCGGATCAAAACATTGCGGATCCTCTGATGAAGCTCCTTGAAAAGGCAAAGCATGATGGTCATACTTGTGCCATGGGACTTCGATATTCTAGTGATTGGACTTGATCTGTAATTTTGTATTTGGATATGTGGAACCTTTTATTATTTGAATAAAATTATTTGGTTATAATGTTTCAATTAATATTCTAATTTAGCATGTTTAATCCATGAGTAAATTATTTACTCTAAATGTCCGTAGTCATTCAGACTTGTGAGAACAAGTATGAAGGTAAGATTATTATGAATTTGGATTGGTAGATATTCATATGGATGAATATAGAGCAAAAGGTTGCTGCCAAGGTTCATAGATATTTGTGGGATGCAAATATTGGACTGACCTGCATCTCAAACATTACTACATGAAATCTTCCTGATTGATCATAAGTAATTTTGAGTAAAGGCGAACATCATTTGGTATCCTCTGACCTGAGATACATATTGTGTCTTGATATTTACCAAACATTATACTTTGACTTAGTTCTTCGCTGTTCTGAAATATGGCAGTACATAAGTCTGAGATCAGGTATGATATAAGGAAATTGTGAGAGACGTATGTAGTCGAGAAGGAATTTGCCCCTCTTATTCATTGAGAGTAAGATGTCTAATGCCTGATAAAGTTAAATCAATGAGAATGATCACTCCGTGTCTCTAGAATTTTACATGACATCTGTGACAAAAGGATAGATGATTGATTCACCTAAAACATTTGAAGTATGGTACTTGAAGGGGATGATGTTATTGATGGCACTTAGTCATACGTATTAAGGGTAGTAAACCGTTGCTAGGCGGTATTTACTGCTAGCATCAATCTTCTATGAATCTTGTGCAAGTGGGAGATTGTAGGATCTTATATGCCCAAGACACATACAAGATTGATGTGGTTAGTACGTTATGATCCAAGTCAGGTCATACCCAATAACAGGCTATACAAACACTAACAAACACTTATTTATTGATAAGATCATACAATGAATGTTTGACACCTATTTAGAAAATTGGTTTTCTAAATATTGCTTTTATGACAGAACGTCATTATATGGATAATATGTTCATGAGATAATTTTATGTTTCATTATTAAATTGGTCAAATAATGACATATAAAAGAGTGTTATGTTATAAAATTAAAACCTAATTCTAATGTTATAAGCTAGTTGATTTAAGTGTGTTATAAAAATAAAAGATAAAAAGGTGGGAAACCTATTTTGGGTTTAAAACCCCACGGCCGCCCAAAGGCATGGTCATACACATTTTGTCTTGGTTTTTTACAAGACTTAAACCACTTGAACACACTTTAATCAATAGCTCTTACACTCCTTTCTCTCTCACACACATGCAAGAGTTCTTGCTCTCCTTCTTCTCTCAAGATTTTTGAAATCTTTGGCTGATTTCCAAGTGATTTTGGCTGAACTTGAAGCTAATAGTTGGCTGAAATTTCGGGTTCAAGAATAGGGACAAGGCTTGGTGTAACACTACCTAGCAAGTAAGTGTTTGGAAGGCTTGTGGGTGTCACGATTTGAGGTCCTCCACCTTGAAGGATTGCTGCTCAAAAACATCATCATCTTCAAAGATCTCGACCCTTTTGAGTTGCTGAAAGGTAGTTTATGGAAGCCTCTATATGGCTGTCCATAATGATCATTTTTATGTTTACATAGCCTGCTTATTCACATATATGAGATCCCCTTTGTTCATGGGTTTGTTTACACTTTAAAACATCATATAGAACTTGAATTTTCAGTTTATAAACAATTTTTTATAGCTATCATTCCGCTGCATTTTCAGAAAGTTTAAATGGTTAAACTTTGTTTTGTGTTCTAACAAACCCCAACATATCTTCTCCTGTTCAAGATTTTTGGTCATCTCTTCCAATTGTTTAGACACAATTTCTAATTCCTTTAATGTTTTGT
Source organism: Flaveria linearis (assembly GCA_024085815.1). NCBI lineage: Eukaryota > Viridiplantae > Streptophyta > Magnoliopsida > Asterales > Asteraceae > Flaveria > Flaveria linearis. The sequence goes on along the minus strand of CM044007.1, from coordinate 36,552,963 downwards.
TCCATGATGTTTGAAGAGAGATGATCTTTTGATCTGCTGTTTTATGGTTAGATTTTAATTTGTTGTGCATTGATTCTTCTTGTTTCAATTTCTCACAAATTTTGTATGAATAGCTTCGATAATATTCAACATGTTCGAAGCATAATATTCAACATGTTCGAAGCATGATTTAGTGCACACTTTTTCTCTCACTTCAGAAGGTATTTCAGGAAATTTTGGAGATGAGGTTTCAGATTTTGAGGATGAAGTGTCAACCTTGGGTTGATCAGATTGAGCCATTAAAGCTACTTCATATGTATCCTCCTTGGGATCAGATTTGTCACTCCAATCATAGTTATCTTCTTCATTCTCAACTTCCACCTTTGTATCACTATTCTCTGACCAGTCCTCCCCCTGAATTTCTACAATAAGAGATAAACTCGAGGTTAGATCATTAGTGAACTGTTCAGCATATGCACTCCAATCATAACCATCTTTAATGCTGACTACAAGAGCTTTCTTGGGCACTTCAGCTGATTTTGATTCCTCTTTAATCTCAGGCATAGGAAGACTTTGATAAGGCTTTTGGAAAGTCTTCTGAGCTTGTTGAAACCATTGATTACTAGAACTTGATTGAGCATTTCCTCCATTGTTCCTTGGAGCTTTGCATTCTCTGGAGAAATGTCCATAACTATTGCAGTTAAAACACCTTGACTTTGACATGTCAAAACCAACAGTCTTGTTAGCACTTGGCTTTTACTTCCTGTTGACATAAGAGTGTTTTTGTGTTCTGTATGCAATCATCACCATCTGCCAATTTAAGTCCATCTCTTCAACATCTTTAGGATCCATCTCGAACAAATCCTGCAAAACAAGATCTAATTGAGTTTAATGGCTACCTTGATATGCTTGAAAACTAACCATAAAAGCAGTGAAAGCAGTTTTAGACTCTTCATCCTCTAATAGGATGTTTATCACATCTTTAGCTTTGCTAGATTTAGCAGAGTTAGTTGATGGAATCTCTGTTTGATCATTTGAACTCTGAGATTTAGAAGGAGATTGAGGATGAGACTGTGAAGTATAAGCAGGAACTCTAGTAAATGATGTATTAGTGAAGAATCCTACTCTAACAAGTAAGTCTCCCTCTTCTTCTAGAACCTTCTCACTCTTTGCCATGAAAGCATTTTCAACAGAGTTTGCAGGAGATGCAACAAACTGATATTGTGACATTGATGCTGCTCTATCATTGTTCCTTGAGCTTTCATCAATTTCAACAGACTCTATCTTGGCAATAAGCAAATCTAAATCCATTGGAAACTTCTCAGTATGCTTTAGCAAAGTTACAGTTTGTTTTCATGAGGAGGGTAAAGCATTGAGTAGTCTAAGATTTAGATCTTCAAGATCAGGCTTGATTCTGCTATTGACATCTCAGTAGTAAGCTGAACAAATCTGTTCATCATCTGGTTTACTGTTTCACCAGACAAATGTTGAAACAGTTCTAACTATCTTTTTAGCTTTTGTTTCTTGAGGTTTTGGATCTCTTTTCCTCCTTCACAGATGGTCTTTAAAGCTTTGTACATGGTATATCCAGTCTGATATCCATCTAGCCTTGCAAGAACATCCAAAGGTAGTCCTTTACACATCAAGGAGTATGCTTTAATATCATTCTTGACTCTTTTCAAATCATCTCCGTGTAAACCATCTTCAGGGTAGGGTTCTTGAGAATCTTTAGTATATACAAAACCCCTGTCAGGCCCATCAGTGGTTATTGGAATGTATGGTCATTTTTCAATTGATTTCCAAAGATCAGTGTCAATGGAATTCAAATGGTGTTTTAATCTAAGTGACCAATTTTGAAATCAGGTCTGTTTTTCAGTTTAGGAACTCTATTTTCTGGGTCTTCTGATTTCACCATCTTTATATTTTTGTTGATTTTAAGTATTCTGATTTTTAAATTTTTGATTTTTAAAATTTTTTTTAAGTATTAAGTGAAGATGCGCCTGAACAGTAAAGAAACGTCTCAAAAGTTGAGAAACTTCTGAGTTCGAACTAGAACCGTCTAAGGGATTGCCTTAGAAATATTTTCAAAACCGCCTAATGTAGAAACGTCTGAACAGTTGCAAAACGTCTGAACAGTTGTCAGACGTCTGGAAGTTTCAACCGTCCAAATAGTTCTGATGCGTCTAAATAATTATGAACCGTCTAGAAATACTTGAGCTCAAACAGTAGTAAAACGCCTCAACAGTTGAAAACTGTCTGATTGAAAACCGCCTACACAGTGGTAAAACGTCTAAACGGTGGTCAAACGTCTAAACACTTGGGCAATTTTCAATGATTCTCAACACTCATGCATCACATTCATCATGTTCTTATGAATGTAACGAACTCAATTTTTCTGAAATCGATCAAAACTAGATGAATTGGATCGAAATCTTCCAATTAAGTAGGTTTAATGCCGATTAACAATCTTCTTTCTTCAATTTCTTTGATTATCAACAACAAAACAGTGAATCTTCCACATTTCTGTTCGACAAAGTTGAGCACTTTTCGAACCAAATTTCGACTAATTCTCTGAAATTTGATGAATTGGCCTGCTAATTGTGGTTCAATTCATGTTTATGATGATTAAACACAACTGAAAACCAAAATATTTCAATTGAATTGCTAATCAATCATGATATCAAGTGAATTTTTAGTTTTCAAAGTTCGACGAAAACTCAATTCACTCAACCAACAACTCTGATACCATTTGATATGATCAAATGTATAGATCTATGATGATATTAGCTAACAATTCAATGCAAACACAATCAAAGTAATCAAATCAAAGCACAATATCAACAAAATTCAATGAGTTTATTGATATAAAGCAAAGACAATTACAAAGAGTGTAAGCAGATTCTCGTCTCTCTAGCCTACAAAAATCTAGGCTATATATACTATCAATAAACACAAAAAGGAAATAACTAATTACACAACTAGTCCTTATAATATTACAAAAGATAAAAGACACATAAAGACAAAATGTTAATCTTTAAAGAAGCACTAACACCTATACTATGACAAAACTTATACAAAGACAAATAAAGACAACATGTTAATCTTTAAGAAGTACTAACAGCTTCTTCATGTCGACCTCTAGCAGCTCCTCGTCTTCCAATACGATCTCCCCATCTGGGCGGCATTCTGGCAGCATCATAGATAAACTCATTTACCATCTCATAAATTTTGGTTTCAAGTATCCCATTACATTGAATTTACCGTTATTAGCCGTGCTAACCAATTACATGAGAATATAATACACACAACACGACACAAATATATATATTTCCTTCAATCTATGTGAGGTGAATTATCCATAGGACACAAATCAATTTTCCAACATATGATATGTATTGCAATCCAAATCAAGTCACCCTGTAAAATTAGCATCATAAGCAATAGTTTCTTAGATAGATAGATATAGTGTCAAATTGGAAGGTGCCATCATATTTTCACAAATTGGAAGGTGCCATCACTCCCAAAAATAATAATAATAGTGTCTGAAATGGATAACATAGTTTCCTTCAAATAGTTTCAGTGATAGACGACCCAGTATCCTTCCCCTAACTATCACTGCCATCTTTTCTTCAACCATCCCAACCAACATGAACTCTTTTTCCTTTGCTCCTACTCCAAGCGCTGAACACTATGTGACGCCATCATAGCCTAAAACTGGGTGGGCTAGGAAGTTTGTTTGGTTTGCTAGAGAGTCAGCTCATGACGCTGGATGGTCCTCGGTATGTCACTCAGTGTTGGGTCAGAAGGACCAAGGTCACTAGGCCGACGGCGAGACTGGGAGTAAGGATCACCAGCAAGAACACTCGGTCATCATACAAGCTATGCCTAGGTGGCATTGAATGCTCATCGTGCGGGTGGCATCTGGACGGGTCGATCATAGGAGGTGCTGGTGTTGGGGTCCTTGCAGGAGGAGGTGGAGGAGGAGGCATACTAAAGGAAACCGGTGGTCCTTGCCTAGCACTCTCGCGAGGGCAAGTGATAACACGCGCACCCCTATCCCCAATAGGCGGGATAGGTGAATGAGTAGGTACGACGACGTGCGGCGAATTGGAGCGTGTTCGGCTCCTGACTGGGGATCTCGATGAAGAGTCTCCCGAAGGCTCGGTGTCGTAAGAGGTCATGGATATCCTGCCCGGATCTCCACACCTTCTTAGGTACTCCTCATTTTCTGTTCGAGGCATTGCTCTCCTAAGGTTCCTAAGTGGAGCAGTCTCGTCGGTCGGGTATGCAGGCGCTTTTCCTTTATTGGCCATAGTCTTGTTATCCTGTAAAATTATCATGAGTAATTTGGTTTCTCATAGCTCATGACAGTAATAATAATAGTACGTGTCACACCCTCAAAATCCATGTGCGGGGTTTTACCATGAGGCGTGTGAACAAACCAGGATCACAGTCATTAGTTACGTAGAACGACACTATGTGCCACATTCAAAACAAAACCAAAGTTCAAACGTTTAAAATCATGCGGAAGCATTTTGTAAATAAGACGAACCCAAAGTATTAAAATGCATAATATGTCAAAACACGTGACATCCCAATGTTTAAAACCCATAAATAAAAGACAAACAAATGTGTCTATGAGATAAAGTCTTAGGATGCATGCTGGACCCGTGTTGTGGTCCTAATGGCAAGCTGAGTTAACAACCTAAGAATAGCATACTAAAAAATGTCAACACAATGGTTGGTGAGCTCAAGGGTTTGCGTTTATCATAAATATTAACAATTGTATAACATAAGAAGTGTATTGAATAAGATAGCTAGTCTATATTCACATGTAATTTTCGCGATCGAAGCTGACTGTGTTGCATTTGTTGCCTCCCGTCACGACTTACCAGGTCGTGATGATGTTTGTGTTTAGGACAATATTGCACCCGTTTGACCTTAAGTGGCACAGGTGGGGCTCGTCACACCCAGTAGTACTACCCAAGATTTCCCGCTAGTTACCATTATTAACGATCCAAAAGTGTGAGGACTTTCCAGGTATTAAGCACTATGTTAAAACATACATAACTTACAATAATAAAATAGCGTTTGAGAACAAGTATGCTACCTCCCCCAGAAGAAGGTTTATAAAAATAGAGGGGCATGAACTCACCTGGTGTATAATGATAATGAATAAAGAGACTCATGATAGATGCATAGACAACCCTTCAAAGGTTACCTAGAACACACAAGTACATAAGTACGTGTACACAGAAAACGTAACAACCTTAGGTTAACCTAGTTGACCCGTTTGACCCGTTGGTGACATGTTAGATGAAATATTCTTTAATCATATAAGATAACATACAAGAGTATCATGCAATTTACCCATGCGTATCACATTATCAACCTTGGTTCTTCCTAAGTCATCATGCCAGATTAGACCATCATACAACTCATGCAAAAATCTAACAACTATCATGCTTAGTGTGACTACAATACAACTAGTGCATCATACAAAGATCAAATCATGCATGACATATTCATATAACCCATAACTAGGAATTTCCATAACCAGGCCAAAACAGATAATTAACCAATTAAACGTTCATACAACCCAATCAACACATTCAACCACATTAGAATTCATCCATGAACATACTAGCATGATCCTAATGTCTCAAACATGATCAATTCCTCATATGTAAGAATTTGTACAAATAAAGTTTCCTCTTTGGAAAAGTACGTCCCACACCCATCAAACACTCGATGTACTCATGAACTCATTACTAATATACCAATTCAAGCTCATAACAACACCTAGACATGATCAACAATACCTACTCATCATAATCCAAAGTTCATCAAAAATAAAGTTTCCATTTTGGGAAAGTAATACCCAAAAGTGATTTAGCATCCAATTCAATCATAATTTCAACAATTATATACCTAATCAAGTTCATAGCATTCATCCTACCATGCTAATCACCTCCAAAACATCCAAATTCCCAAACATCATACACAAAAGTTTCTACTTTTAGTAAGTCATGATCAACATCACAATTTCATGGATTTTCTTGCACAATTCAATTAAACTAACATCTTAGCATTACATCTAACATCTTAGCATCATCAAATCATGAATTCTAAGAACAAAAAGAACCGTAGATTTCTTGCACAATCAACATAATCTAGCATTCATACAACCTAACTAACATCATATAATCATCTAACAATCATCAATTTCATATAATCATCATCAATTTCAGATTAGGGTTCATCTTGAATCAAAATCTATGAACAACATGACAAAACATACCTTTAAAAGTGTAGAATCAAGAATTGGACTTGCTAGCACTGTAGAACCCTTGGAACTTGATCAAAATCGATTGTTTGTGTGTGTGTTTCTTGATCAAAATCGCAAAAGAGAGAGTGGGGAGAGGGGTTTTGGCGTGGGGGGGTTTGGGGGCTAGGGTTTTGTTAATTTTGGTAATATTTGGTAAAAAGATATTTACAAAATAACCCCTTTAACTATATTTTATAAAAACTAATCTTTCTAATACTTTTTAAATAGTTTTTAACTACCAAACGCAAGTATTATTAACCAATAATAATAATCCTAGACATTTACAATAAGTCACACAACACATTAAATATATTTCACACGTTGTCACGTTATCGCGTAAAATTCATAAAATCAATATTTAAAATCTATAAATTCATAAATCACATAATCACAACCAATAATCAACATTATTAATTAGATTAGCATTGTTTATCATTGGTTATTATTATTAGGTCACCAATGCTCAATGACACCTAGTGTGTGCTTACGACGCGTGTATGCAAGACTTAACGGAACTAACGTAGTTTGGTAACGGAAAATTTACCGGATGTCACATTATCCCCATGTTGAAAGAATTTTCGTCCCAAAAAAATTGCATTACATGGTGAGTGTTCCATCACTGGTCTACTACATTGGCACACAGAAATCAAAATCTAGTGAGTTTTGGATGAGTTGTCACATCATCCCCATGTTGAAAGAAATTTCGTCCCGAAATTTAAATCAATACCTTCGTCTGCAGGCATCGTCTTGTCGAGCAATTGAGGATACTTAATCTTCATTTGATCTTCACGTTCCCACGTAAATTCTGGTCCACGTCGAGTTCCAACGAACTTTGACTATATGTATCTTGCTTTGCTTAAGTGATTTCACCTCACTATCCATCACCTCGAATGGTTCTTCAATAAAATGTAATTATTCATCCACTTGAACTTCCTCTAGCTGTACGACCATCGTTTTGTCAGCTAAACACTTCTTTAGATTCGAAACATGAAATACATCATGGATTCCACTTAGCGAATCAGGTAGGGCTAGTCGAGAGGCACTGGACCTATTCTTTCCAATATCTCAAATGGTCCAACATACCTCGGATTTAGCTTCCCTCGCTTGCCAAACCGAACTACGCCTTTCCATGGTGAGACCTTCAATAAAACCTTGTCACCAATCTAAAACTCCAAGGGTTTCTGCCTCTTGTCAGCATAACTCTTCTGTCTGTCTCGTGTTGCAGCCATACGGTTTCGTATCTGCACAATCTTCCCAGTTGTCTCATGTATTAACTCGGGAGCCGTTAGCTGACTATCACCAATTTCAGCCCAGCAAACTGGTGATCTACATTTTCTCCCATACAAAGCCTCGAAAGGTGCTGTCTGTATGCTAGTGTGATAACTGTTGTTATAAGAAAATTCCACCAATGGCAGGTGAACTTCGCAGTTATTCCCGAAATCAATCACACAAGCACGTAGCATATCCTCCAAAGTCTGTATGGTACGCTCACTCTGGCCGTCAGTCTGTGGATGATAAGCAGTACTTATATCCAATCGTGTATCCAAAGATTTCTGTAGTGATTGCCAGAAGTGTGACGTGAAACGAGCATCGCGGTCAGAAATAATTGAGATCGGTACACCGTGTCTCGAAACGATCTCCTTAAGGTACAGTCGGGTTAATTTTTTCATCTTGTCCGTTTCCTTAATTGCAAGGAAGTGAGCAGACTTTGTCAACCGCTCCATAATAACCCATATTGTGTCACAACCATTATTAGTCCGTGGTAACTTAGTAATAAATTCCATGGAGATTTGTTCCTATTTTCACATGGGTATCTCGGGTTGTTGTAACAGTCCGGATGGTTTTTGGTATTCCACCTTTACTTTCGAGCAGGTCAAACACTTGCTCACATACGTAGCTACATCCACCTTCATGTTAGGCCACCAGTAGTGCGCCTTTAGGCCATGATACATCTTGTCAGATCTAGGATGTATAGAATACTTAGATTTATGTGCCTCACTCATAACTAAATCCCTCAGATTTCCATAGACAGGCACCCAAAGTCTATCCATGAAATAACGAATTCCATGCTCTTTCACCTCCGATTGTTTATCCATCCCCCGTAATGACTCAGACCCGATATGTTCTGCTTTTAAGGCTTCTATATGCGCTTCCTTAACTTGTTCAGGCAAATGGGTACTGATTGTAAGCTGTAAGGCTTGTACCCGTCTAGGTTTAGCTGTTTCCTTTCGGCTTAAGGCATCGGCAACCACGTTCGCCTTTCCCAGATGATACTTGATAGCGCAATCATAATCGTTCAGTAGCTCCACCCAATGTCGTTGCCTCATATTTTGTGATACCAAAATCCGTCAGTCTCGTTAAGTCTTGCATACATGTGTCTTGAGCACACACAGGTTGTCGTTTGACGTTGGTGACCTAATGATAATTAATAATGTTAAATTAAAGATAATTTAACTAATCATGTGATTATCGCGTTATGATTAAGTGCTTGTGTGTTTTACATGTAAATTGAGAATTAATCGCGTAACGTGGAAACGTGCCTGTTAATTTGTATGTCTTGAGTTTTTATAAAGATAAAATATATAATGATTATCATTAGTTCATATCTTTATATAATTTAGTTAAAAACACTTTACAAAGAGTTTAAAGTCTAGTTTTAATAAAATACAAATTATAAGGGGTGAAAGGGTAATTATGGATAAATAAAGGATTTAAAAGCAAACACAAAACTAGAAACATGATAGTCGACCGCCTCTTTTCTTCTACATCCATCCCCACTTCGAAATCAGCCAAGAACAAGTAGGTTGCTGCGATTTTGGTTCGATTTCAGGCCATACAACAAGTTACAAGCATCAATTCGTGTTCTATTGCAAGAATTAAAGGTTAGTATTAAGGTTTTGTGAAGTTCTTATGTTGGCCGAAGGTCCTAGGGACGAATTGATGTTCTTGGATGTTGAATTTTTGTTGTTTGATGATGCTAGTAGTTTATTTTGATGGTATACATGTTGCTTGATATTGATTATGCAAGAATTATAAGTTTTTGATGAATAATTCATAGGCTATGATACATGATGAACCCTAAATTCAAAATTGAGATTGATTACTTGATATTGATGGTTAATCCATGTTAGTATTATGGTATTGATGCTAGATTAGGTATCAATTTCATGTTTGGTTATGGATTTTGGATATTCTAGCCAAATTATGTCAAACTAGAAACTTTAATTTGGGGAAACTTCATGATTGATCAAATTGATGTTGTTTAATGGTTTTATGACGTTAATTAGATGCTATGACCTGCTATAAAAATGATTCTTGTATTGGGAAATCGTTATCTGGTATCTGGGGTATGACAAATGTGAAATGTGTACACGTTCGGATTTCTGGCAGAATGCATACCCTGTTTTCATCATGAAATAACCAAATGAAGACGAATCCAACAACTGGTTTTCTTGTGTCTAGCATGTTCCTCATGGAGTCTAGTTTTCAAAACATCTAACCTTGTCCAATTTGGACGTGTAAAACGTGAGTTATGATCATTTTAGTGAAGTGTGATCAGAAACAAATTTTTGAAAGATTCTGAGTCTCATTATGTCTGTGCCACAAACAGGTCATAACATATCCAAATGATGTATTTCTATTGCCCAAATTGTTTGTTACTGAGTCTAGTATCCAGAAAGGGTAACCACACTCCCATTGGAGGTGGTTAAGTTGGTGTTTTACCTGTTTTGGCTAGAAGGGTCAATTCTGTCCTCTTGGACAGAATGTATGTGTTGACTTGTTTGATGTTCCATTTTCATTTCATAAAACTTGAGACTGAACCCTATGGTCAAACATTTTTCCAAGAAATCCTCTGAGCTCCAGAAAAAGAATTAACCCAATAGCTATTTTCAAATGGGAGTTATGCACAATTTGGCAAGATAACTCCAGCAGGCCTCCGGTTGAGAACTGCTGTAACATTTTGAGTTTTTCTAGTAACTGCAGGCCCTTAAAACCTAAAACAACTTTTCATATACTTAATTGACTCATAGGAGAGCCTACTGTAGTTTGGCCTTGGCCTAAATCCTTGGTTGGTTATGTGTTTGACCGTATCTTCCGAACACCTAGAATCTGCCGGAAAACGCAAATTCTGGAAAACGAATACCTACAACCTGCAACATATTTACTTGGATTTTGCGTGTAATGTTAGTGCTATTAGAACTTATTTTGATGGTATAAGTTATGAATTGGACATGTTCTTGAAGTTAGGATCATGCTAGAGTATTTATTTAGGATGCTTATTGTGATGAAATATGTTAATTGGTTTGTATGGAACTTAATGATCATGTATGATGTTGAATGATGATTACTAATTAGGACATCATCTTTTGGACTGGAAATTGATTGTATGATGTATGTGAACCATGCTTGAGGAATGATTATGTTACATAAAGGAATTACAACTCATAATGTCACCAAGGGGTCAAACGGGTCAACCGGGTCAAACATGTCTAGTTTTCTGAAACCTTGAGTCTTGGGTTGTGTGTGCTTAGGGTTCCATATGTTCTCTGTTTGCACGTACTTATGTACTTACATGATCTAGGTAACCTCTGAAGGTTGTTGGTTCACTTATTCTCCAAGTAAACTTTAAATAGTTGTTACGCATACTAGGTGAGTTTATAGCCCCACTTTTACTTTATACTCTTTTTGGGGGAGAGAAACATGCTGCTTTCATAAACGTTACATTACATTGGGTTTTTGTAATACTGCATATACCTGATACTATGGTGTTATACTTTTCCCTTTGGACCATTAATATGCAAATAGCGAGGTGATTGTAATTAGATCTACTGGGATTGACATACCCCGCCCGGGCTAGTCACGCTAGCTTGACTGGACGTCAAACGGGTGAACGGTTAGCTTGTTTTATAGTGTTGTGGTGTGGAAATCACAGCCGGGCATACTTTATTACTATTGATTACATGTCAGCTCAGTCGCGACTTCATACACATAGTGATTGCTATGGGCTAGCTACCCATTATATGCTTTGATTACTAAATCCGAGAATTACATTTCTGGTACTTACTATTTTCTGATAAACCTGTGAACTCACCAATCTTGTACTGACTTTTGCATGTTTTCTCTCAGGACATTGAAATGGCATGTTTAGGAGCACAACATCCACTGCATGTTATTCCGCATTCATCCCAAACTGTTTTCAAGATTTAATTTCATTTACTTTACATAAATTGGATTGGGCGCGTGTTTGCGTGTTCCAAAACTATTGTTAAGTTTTTTCCTGTTTTCGCTTCCGCAATACTTAAATACAAGTTAGTTTATTTTATTATTACTAAGCAACTTATATGATTTGTAATTGTCGAGTCGTTTGGTGTAACTGATGCTTATCTGAGATCCTGGTTATGTCACACGCCTGGCGGTAAAACCCCGTTTATGGAAATTGATGGTGTGACAGAGTGGTATCAGAGCATTAGTTATAGCGAACTAAAATGAACTTTGCAACTCATTTGCATTGCATTTTAGACTATAGCTGGATTTGCATTAGTTACACACACATAGATTACTAAGCTGTGCTTACTAAACATGGTTGCCTGAGAACTTTTGCTTTAACGTATCCCTGTGAGCTTACGACTACAGGGATGGTGGCTCCGAGTTGCTGCGAGTCACGGGAGGGGTTACTTATGAATTTCCTGAACCTTACTGATCCTTTCGTATACTTTGATTGATCGACCCCGATATAATACTTACATATTTGGTACTCCTATCGTTGATGACCACTGTACTTGAGAATATATGTTAGCCTGATAGGAGGAACCGGGGGTGATCATGCAAAGCAAATTACCATTACGGGTGCACACGTAATTGTAATTTGTCGTGCATACTAAGTCCGGTGAATTTGGTCGGGTGGTAACGTTGTAGTCGGTATAAGTCATCATTTCTACACCTTGAGCAAGAAAGTCTCGGTTTTTATAGAACATAGCTACTGATGTGGAAACTATCCTTCAATTCAACTTGTATGATTGCTCACTCTTACCTCGAATTCGGATGAAATTCAAACCATGACATGTGTCCTAATCCATTGGATTTGAACTGATCTTCTAGCTTGTCTGTTACTTTAAACTCTTGGACCTCTCTTCCTTTTCATGCCTAGACAAAGGGGTTATTTTCATGCGACTGATAGCTTTGGGTTTTGATATCTGGTTGGATATTTACTTATTTATGTATATGGTAATTTAAAGAATGTCTGGAAGAGGACGTGGATGCGGGAAAGGTAACATCTCCATGACGCCTGTAGAATTGGCGGCGCTAATCAACCAGAGTGTTACCGCAGCGTTGGCAAGCCAACACCCTCCACAACGGAATCCCGTTGGACAACCAGCTTGCACCTACAAGTCCTTTTTGGACTGCAAACCTAATCCATTCAGGGGAACCGAGGGAGCAGTGGGACTGCTCCGTTGTTTCGAAAAGCAGGAGTCGGTGTTTGAAATCTGTAACTGCCCTGCGGAGAGTAGGGTGAAATATGCTGCTGGTACCATGGATGGTGCTGCACTGAGCTGGTGGAATACGCAAGTCCAGATGTTGGGTGTGGAAACTGCAAATGCCATGACTTGGGAAGAATTCAAGAGTTTACTGAAACAGGAATACTGTCCGAGAGATGAAGTGTAGAAGCTCGAAACTGAATTCTGGAATTTAAAAATTGTGGGTTTCTAGATTGAAATCTACACGACTCGTTCCCACGAGTTGGCTACCTTATGTCCCACTATGGTCAACCCGGCTTACAAACGGGTTGAAAGGTACATCGATGGGCTTGTACAAAAAATACAGAGCATGGTCACCACTGCTAGACCAGCTACCATTCATTAAGCTGTCCAACTGGCCCACAAGCTGACTAACCAGGCAGTCACTCAGGGTAAACTGCCCCCGCGTGGTGCTGCATCTGGTTCCAACGATAATAAGAGGAAATGGGAACCATCAGCCAGCGGGAAGCAACCTTCATCCTCTACACATCAACCCTAACACAAGAAGTTCAACCCATCCCAATCTTCTCACGACATGGGGAATTCGGGTGGCTATCATGGAAATCTTCCAAAGTGCAACACATGTAAGTTCCATCATACTGGGCAATGCACAAGGAAAACTTGTGAGAGGTGTGGAAAGTTTGGGCACGTTGCTAAGAACTGCAGGGTAAACCTCTCGGGAAAAACACCTCAGCAGCAGCAAAACTATAACCGTACTGGGTGTTATGAACGCGGTCAACCCGGTCAATTTAAAAGGGAATGTACAAAGCTAAAAACGAATGAAAATAGCGGTGCTACTAATAAGTCTAACGACAACAACAATGGTGGTAGAGGTAGAGCTTTCATCTGGGGCTCAGGTGAGGCTCAAAACGACCCTACTGTAGTATCTGGTAGATTCTCTATTAATGGATGTTACGCCTCTGTTTTGTTTGACTCCGGTGCTGATAAAAGTTATGTATCCATAAAATTTAGCAAAGTGCTAGGAATGGTACCTACTAACTTGACTTCTGAGTACACCATAGAAATAGCTGATGGTAGGACGATAACAACAACCCAAGTGTTTAAAAACTGTAAGCTAGGCTTATCTGGACACACTTTTTGCTAGACCTTGTTCCTATCACAGTCGAAAGCTTCGATGTAGTAGTCGGGATGGATTGGTTATCCAAGAACAATGCTGAGATCATTTGCAAGGAGAAGCTGATCAAGTTACCCATTTCGGATGATGAAATTCTTACAGTGGAAGGTGATAAGGTGGGTGCGGTGGTTGGCATCATATCATATTTAAAGGCTCAGAAATGTCTCAGGAAAGGACACTTTGCCTTGTTGGCACTTGTTACTGAAACAAAGACGAATGAAAGGCGAGTCAAAGATATTCCAGTTGTAAGAGACTTTCCCGAGGTATTTCCTGAAGACCTACCTGGCCTTCCTCCACGCAGACAGGTAGAATTTCAGATTGAATTAGCACCCGGAGCGACTCCGATCGCTCGAGTGCTGTACCGTCTGGCACCGAACGAACTATAAGAGCTGTCTAAGCAAATGCAAGAATTGTTAGACAAGGGATTCATACGTCCCAGCTCTTCACCCTGGGGAGCTCCAGTGCTTTTCGTTAAAAAGAAAGATGGAACCTTTAGGATGTGTATTGACAACCGCGAGTTGAACAAGGTGACTATCAAGAACAGGTATCCACTTTCGCTTATCGATGACTTGTTCGACCAATTGCAAAGATCAAGCTACTATTCCAAGATTGACTTGAGATCAGGTTATCATCAGTTAAGGGTTCGAGAAGAGGATATTTCTAAGACGGCATTCCGGACTCGCTATGGACACTATGAGTTTGCTGTAATGCCGTTCAGACTGACCAATGGCCCAGTAGTTTTCATGGACCTCATGAATCGCGTCTGCAAGCCTTATTTGGATAAGTTTGTCATTGTATTCATCGATGATATACTGATCTACTCTCATAATAAGGAAGATCATGAGGATCATTTGAGAACCATACTAGAATTGTTGATGAATGAACCACTTAATGCTAAATTCTTGAAATGTGACTTCTGGATGCGCGAAGTGCATTTCCTTGGGTATGTGGTGAACGACAATGGTATACATGTAGATCCATCAAAGATTGAAGCCACTATGGATTGGCCAGCACCGAAGACGCCTACCGAGGTGCGACAATTCCTTGGTTTGGCAGGCAATTACAGACGATTTATTGAAGGGTTTTCAAAAGTGGCACAACCTTTGACTGCACCGACCCATAAGCGAACTGTTTACAAGTGGGGCAGCAAAGAGGAAATAGCATTCCAGACGCTTAAAGACAAACTCTGCAGCGCACCAATCCTAGCCTTACCAGAAGGGACTCATGACTTTGTTATTTACTGTGATGCTTCCATCCAAGGTTTGGGATGCGTACTGATGCAACGTGACAAAGTCATAGCTTATGCGTCTAGACAACTCAGGGTGTATGAGAAAACTACACAACGCATGATTTGGTATTGGGTGCTGTAGTGTTTGCCCTGAAGATCTGGAGACACTACCTATATGGAATCAAGTGTACGATCTATACGGATCACAAGAGCCTCCAGCACATATACGATCAGAATGAATTGAATATGCGACAACGACGGTGGTTGGAATTACTCAACGACTACGATTGTGCGATCAAGTATCACCCGGGTAAAGCTAATATGGTAGCCAACGCCCTTAGTCGGAAAGAAACATTAAGACCTCGTCGGGTGCGCGCATTACAAATGACCATACATTCTGATCTACCTGTGCAAATCAAAGCTGCTCAAAGCGAGGCCTTAAAGACTGAGAACCTGAAAGTAGAATCCATGCGAGGCATGAAGAAACAGTTGGAGATCAAAACTATGAATCCGTTACTTCATGGAAAGAATTTGGGTGCCACTGTATGGGAATTTGAGAGAACTGGTAATGGATGAAGCTCATAAGACGTGTTACTCAGTTCATCCAGGTTCAGATAAGATGTATCAAGACCTAAAGGAGTTTTAGTGGTGGCCGAACATGAAAGCGGAGATCGCCGCATATGTAAGCAGATGCTTAACTTGCTCCAAAGTTAAGGTAGAATACTAGAGACCATCCGGCTTACTCCAGCAACCAGAAATCCCAGTGTGGAAATGAGAGCAGATTTCAATGGACTTTTTTATGAAGTTACCCAGGACTCCCAGTGGATGCGACACTATTTGGGTTATAATAGATCGCTTAACAAAATCCGCATATTTTCTGGCAATCCGGGAGACGGACCGAATGGAGAAACTGACACGCATTTACTTAAGAGAAATAGTCTCTCGGCATGGCGTGCCAGTATCTATTATATCTGATCGTGATGCTCGGTTCACTTCTCATTTCTAGCGGTCATTAAAACAATCATTGCGAACACGACTAGATATGAGCACTGCATATCACCCGCAAACCGATGGCCAGAGTGAGCATACGATCCAGACACTAGAAGACATGTTGTGTGCCTGTGTGATCGATTTTGGCAGCAGTTGGGAAACTCATCTACCATTGGTTGAGTTCTCCTACAATAATAGTTATCACACCTCAATTAAAGCCGCACCATTTGAGGCACTTTATTGACGTAAGTGTCGGTCACCTGTATGTTGGGCAGAGGTTGGAGAAAGCCAACTTACTGGTCCGGAACTGGTGCAAGAAACAACTGAAAAGATTGTACAAATACGTAATCGGATGGCAGCGACACGTGATCGACAGAAAGCTATGCTGACAAGCGTCGTAAGCCATTGGAATTCCATATTAGCGACAAGGTACTTTTAAAAGTCTCGCCGTGGAAAGGAGTAATACGTTTTGGCAAGCGTGGGAAGCTAAGCCCTAGATAAGTGGGGCCATTTGAGATTGTCAAACGGATTGGGCCAGTAGCCTATCAGTTGAATCTACCTGAAGAATTCAGGGATATACACGATGTGTTTCACGTATCCAATCTGAGGAAATGTCTATCTGATGAATCATTGATCGTACCATTGGAGGAACTAAAGATAGATGACCAATTACATTTCATCAAAGAACCAGTGGAGATCATGGATCGAGAAGTCAAAACCCTAAAACGTAGCAAGATCCCTAGTGTGCGTGTTAGGTGGAACTCTAAGCGTGGACCAGAGTTTACCTGGGAACGCGAAGATCAAATGAAAAAGATGTATCCGCAACTATTCAACGATCAAATTTCCAATTCCTAAGATACAGTTGTAAGATATCTTTTCCTTCAATTTTGGGATGAAATTCCCTTCAACATGGGGATAATGTCACAACTCTCACGAAACCTTAAAAACCACTCTCACGAAACCTTAAAAACCTTACGTTCCTTTATTTTGGATTTATTTCCGAATCTCTCGGAAACCTTAGCACGTCTACATGCTGGATAACTAACCAGCTTGCTCACAATGCGTCGTTTACTCACTATGTACGTTGACCTAGTGTTCCATGGGGATAATGTGACACCCGGAGATTTTACGTTATCAAAATCTGTCAGTCTCGTTAAGTCTTGCATACACGTGTCTTGAGCACACACAGGTTGTCATTTGATGTTGGTGACCTAATGATAATTAATAATGTTAAATTAAAGACAATTTAACTAATCATGTGATTATCGCGTTATGATTATGTGCTTGTGTGTTTTACATGTAAGTTGAGAATTAATCGCGTAACGTGGAACGTGCCTGTTAATTCGTATGTCTTGTGTTTTTATAAAGATAAAATATATAATGATTATCATTAGTTCATATCTTTATATAATTTAGTTAAAAACACTTTACAAAGAGTTTAAAGTCTAGTTTTAATAAAATACAAATTATAAGGGGTGAAAGGGTAATTATGGATAAATAAAGGATTTAAAAGCAAACACAACACTAGAAACATGATAATCGACCGCCTCTTTTCTTCTACATCCATCCCCACTTCGAAATCAGCCAAGAACAAGTAGGTTGCTATGATTTTCGTTCGATTTCAGTCCATACAACAAGTTACAAGCATCAATTCGTGTTATATTACAAGAATTAAAGGTTAGTTTTAAGGTTTTGTGAAGTTCTTATGTTGGCTGAAGGTCCTAGGGACGAATTGATGTTGTTGGATGTTGAATTGTTGTTGTTTGATGATGCTAGTGGTTTAGTTTGATGGTATACATGTTGCTTGATATTGATTATGCAAGAATTATAAGTTTTTGATGAATAATTCATAGGCTATGATACATGATGAACCCTAAATTCGAAATTGAGATTGATTACTTGAAATTGATGGTTAATCCATGTTAGTATTATGGTATTGATGCTAGATTAGGTATCAATTTCATGTTTGGTTATGGATTTTGGATATTCTAGCCAAATTAAGTCAAACTAGAAACTTTAATTTGGGGAAACTTCATGATTGATCAAATTGTTGTTGTTTAATGGTTGTATGATCTTAATTAGATTCTATGACCTGCTCTAAAAATGATTCATGTATTGGGAAATCGTTATGTGGTATCTGGGGTATGACAAATGTGCAATGTGGACACGTTTGGATTTCTGGCAGATTGCATACCCTGTTTTCATCATGATATAACCAAATGAAGACGAATCCAAAAACTGGTTTTCTTGGCTCTAGCATGTTCCTCATGGAGTCTAGTTTTTAAAACATCAAACCTTGTCCAATTTGGATTCGTAAAACGTGAGTTATGTTCATTTTAGTGAAGTGTGATCAGAAACAAATTTCTGACAGATTCTGAGTCTCATTTTGTATGTGCCACAAACAGGTCATAACATGTCCAAATG